>CM070830.1:12370360-12815265 GCA_036326025.1 Chrosomus eos | reverse complement strand
AAGCTTGTAATAGCAAACAGTCTGTCAGATATTCTCAGCTTCACAGAGCTCTCGACCTGCATGTCGACTTTAGTTTCCTCTTTATTGCAGTGAACACACACTTCTGTGGGCCGCTCTCAGTCAAAACAGGCAAAAACAGACAGTGGCCCCAAAAACAACCCGGACACGTGAGACACCCCAGAAACTGTATATCAAAACTATCAAAACAATCTGCACTTATATTGAAGAATTAACCAAGACAATGGTGAAGCTCATTGAAAAAACATGATTCAGAAAAGTAAAGTTTAGAGAAAACGTTAATTTGTTAACAGATGAGGATCACTTGGTTTGATTGTTGTATTATCTATACACCTTTGGCTGTTTCTTCAACTCATACCAGAGGTTGTTTTTTTTAATTAAAACTAGCTTTATTCTATAATTTTTTCTGTTTATGTAAAAGCTTAAGCTACGATAATCTGGAAGTGATTTTCTCATTTTCTTTTGTTGTTTGATTCATTTTAAGTTCTCAGATGGCAGCAGGTTTATTAGGCTGCTGTCACTTTAAGAGCTGCACGGATCCAGTATACTGATACACATCCTATTTTTTGCCAAATGTTTACGTTCACCTGAGACATAACCCACTGAGTTTACGCAAATACTTGCCAAGCTCGGCTTTGTGACACATTTGACAGTTTATTTGACCGTTTAGTCGCGTATGAAGCTCAAAGTTCTTTTTAATATGAAGAACGTCCCATTTTACGAAAGTCACGTTACATGATTATATTGATTTGCTCGTTAAGTTTGTGTTTTTGAGGAGTGAAAGGAACAGAATGCTCCACGATGATAGTTTTATCTTGATTATCGCATTTTCATCGAAACTCAATTTCGATTAATCGCACAGCACTACGTCAAGGTAAATATAATTTGTGAGCAGAATATTTTTCTGTGTCATGTGAGCTGTAATTACAACCTCCAATCAAGCTGTAATATTGTGTGAAAATATTTTATATTTTCTGTGTATTTAGATACAATTCTTGCCAAGAAAATGAGCCTTAGAGAGAAAAGGTTGTCAGCCAATATTTCCCCAAAAAAATTCAAAATGTAATTTTCATCACCATCATTTCCCTCCCAGAATGCTATTAGACACAATACATCATTTGAGATTTGCTGGAAATGACACAGTAGTGAAAATATTCATGAAAAGAATGCCAGAATTCTCCTGTCATGAAGTTTGTTCACTGTTGGACATTCCTTGTAGACAAAATAAATCATCGTGACAGTATAAAAACAAGTATTTTGTCCACAGGAACAAAACTGCTGCTTCGTTGAAGAATACACCAACTATCTAAAAGTAAATGTATCCTATAATCCCATAGAAAAGGCAAAACAGCAACGAAACATGATAACTGACTGATGTGTGAGAGGTAATAAATCTCCGGAAGCTCGTCTCCCATCGGAGATCTACTAGTGAATATTTCACATGGGAAGTTTTAAACTCTTATTTTCAGTCCAGTGACTCACCAAATGGTTCAGCAAGAATATTTCCAAAAAGAGTGTTTGCTTGTGTGAAGCACAGCGTTTTCACTCAAGTCGAACTACAGGGTCCCTCCAGATGAAGACTAGTGTGAGTGATCCTCTCGATGAAGACTAGTGTGAGTGATCCTCCTGATGAAGACTAGTGTGAGTGATCCTCCCGATGAAGACTAGTGTGAGTGATCCTCCTGATGAAGACTAGTGTGAGTGATCCTCCCGATGAAGACTAGTGTGAGTGATCCTCCCGATGAAGACTAGTGTGAGTGATCCTCCAGATGAAGACTAGTGTGAGTGATCCTCCCGATGAAGACTAGTGTGACTGATCCTCCAGATGAAGACTAGTGTGACTGATCCTCCCGATGAAGACTAGTGTGAGTGATCCTCCAGATGAAGACTAGTGTGAGTGATCCTCCCGATGAAGACTAGTGTGAGTGATCCTCCAGATGAAGACTAGTGTGAGTGATCCTCCCGATGAAGACTAGTGTGAGTGATCCTCCCGATGAAGACTAGTGTGAGTGATCCTCCAGATGAAGACTAGTGTGAGTGATCCTCCCGATGAAGACTAGTGTGAGTGATCCTCCAGATGAAGACTAGTGTGAGTGATCCTCCAGATGAAGACTAGTGTGAGTGATCCTCCTGATGAAGACTAGTGTGAGTGATCCTCCCGATGAAGACTAGTGTGAGTGATCCTCCCGATGAAGACTAGTGTGAGTGATCCTCCCGATGAAGACTAGTGTGAGTGATCCTCCCGATGAAGACTAGTGTGAGTGATCCTCCCGATGAAGACTAGTGTGAGTGATCCTCCCGATGAAGACTAGTGTGAGTGATCCTCCCGATGAAGACTAGTGTGAGTGATCCTCCCGATGAAGACTAGTGTGAGTGATCCTCCCGATGAAGACTAGTGTGAGTGATCCTCCTGATGAAGACTAGTGTGAGTGATCCTCCTGATGAAGACTAGTGTGAGTGATCCTCCTGATGAAGACTAGTGTGAGTGATCCTCCAGATGAAGACTAGTGTGAGTGATCCTCCCGATGAAGACTAGTGTGAGTGATCCTCCCGATGAAGACAGTGTGAGTGATCCTCCCGATGAAGACCAGTGTGAGTGATCCTCCCGATGAAGACCAGTGTGAGTGATCCTCCCGATGAAGACCAGTGTGAGTGATCCTCCCGATGAAGACCAGTGTGAGTGATCCTCCCGATGAAGACCAGTGTGAGTGATCCTCCCGATGAAGACCAGTGTGAGTGATCCTCCCGATGAAGACCAGTGTGAGTGATCCTCCCGATGAAGACCAGTGTGAGTGATCCTCCCGATGAAGACCAGTGTGAGTGATCCTCCGATGAAGACAGTGTAGTGATCCTCCAGATGAAGACTAGTGTGAGTGATCCTCCCGATGAAGACTAGTGTGAGTGATTCTCCCGATGAAGACTAGTGTGAGTGATCCTCCAGATGAAGACTAGTGTGAGTGATCCTCCTGATGAAGACTAGTGTGAGTGATCCTCCAGATGAAGACTAGTGTGAGTGATCCTCCCGATGAAGACTAGTGTGAGTGATCCTCCCGATGAAGACTAGTGTGAGTGATCCTCCAGATGAAGACTAGTGTGAGTGATCCTCCCGATGAAGACTAGTGTGAGTGATCCTCCCGATGAAGACTAGTGTGAGTGATCCTCCCGATGAAGACTAGTGTGAGTGATCCTCCCGATGAAGACTAGTGTGAGTGGTCCTCCCGATGAAGACTAGTGTGAGTGGTCCTCCCGATGAAGACTAGTGTGAGTGATGCTCCCGATGAAGACTAGTGTGAGTGATCCTCCCGATGAAGACTAGTGTGAGTGATCCTCCCGATGAAGACTAGTGTGAGTGATCCTCCCGATGAAGACTAGTGTGAGTGATCCTCCCGATGAAGACTAGTGTGAGTGATCCTCCCGATGAAGACTAGTGTGAGTGATCCTCCCGATGAAGACTAGTGTGAGTGATCCTCCCGATGAAGACTAGTGTGAGTGATCCTGCCGATGAAGACTAGTGTGAGTGGTCCTCCCGATGAAGACTAGTGTGAGTGATCCTCCCGATGAAGACTAGTGTGAGTGATCCTCCCGATGAAGACTAGTGTGAGTGATCCTCCCGATGAAGACCAGTGTGAGTGATCCTCCCGATGAAGACTAGTGTGAGTGATCTCCCGATGAAGCATGGAGTGATCTCCAGTGAAAGTGAGTGATCCTCCCGATGAAGACTAGTGTGAGTGATCCTCCCGATGAAGACTAGTGTGAGTGATACCTCCCGATGAAGACTAGGTGAGTATCCTCCGATGGAGTAGTGTGAGTGTCCTCCCGATGAAGACTAGTGTGTGGAGTTGATTTCCTCCCGATGAAGACTAGTGTGAGTGATCCTCCCGATGAAGACTAGTGTGAGTGATCCTCCCGATGAAGACTAGTGTGAGTGATTCCTCCCGATGAAGACTAGTGTGAGTGATCCTCCCGATGAAGACTAGTGTGAGTGATCCTCCCGATGAAGACTAGTGTGAGTGATCCTCCCGATGAAGACTAGTGTGAGTGATCCTCCGATGAAGACTAGTGTGAGTGATCCTCCCGATGAAGACTAGTGTGAGTGATCTCCCGATGAAGACTAGTGTGAGTGATCCTCCCGATGAAGACTAGTGTGAGTGATCCTCCCGATGAAGACTAGTGTGAGTGATCTCTCCGATGAAGACTAGTGTGAGTGATCCTCCCGATGAAACGGAGTGTGAGCTGTATCCTCCCGATGAAGACTAGTGTGAGTTCCGATGAGACAGTGTGAGTGATCCTCCCGATGAAGACTAGTGTGAGTGATCCTCCCGATGAAGACTAGTGTGAGTGATCCTCCGATGAAGACTAGTGTGAGTGATCCTCCGATGAAGACTAGTGTGAGTGATCCTCCCGATGAAGACTAGTGTGAGTGATCCTGAGTGATCCTCCCGATGAAGACTAGGTGGTGACTGTGACATTCCTCCCGATGAAGACTAGTGTGAGTGATCTCTCCGATGAAGACTAGTGTGAGTGATCCTCCCGATGAAGACTAGTGTGAGTGATCCTCCCGATGAAGACTAGTGTGAGTGATCCTCCCGATGAAGACTAGTGTGAGTGATCCTCCCGATGAAGACTAGTGTGAGTGATCCTCCCGATGAAGACTAGTGTGAGTGATCCTCCCGATGAAGACTAGTGTGAGTGATCCTCCCGATGAAGACTAGTGTGAGTGATCCTCCCGATGAAGACTAGTGTGAGTGATCCTCCCGATGAAGACTAGTGTGATGATCCTCCCGATGAAGACTAGTGTGAGTGATCCTCCCGATGAAGACTAGTGTGAGTGATCCTCCCGATGAAGACTAGTTGAGTGATCCTCCCGATGAAGACTAGTGTGAGTGATCCTCCCGATGAAGACTAGTGTGAGTGATCCTCCCGATGAAGACTAGTGTGAGTGATCCTCCCGATGAAGACTAGTGTGAGTGATCCTCCCGATGAAGACTAGTGTGAGTGATCCTCCCGATGAAGACTAGTGTGATGATCCTCCCGATGAAGACTAGTGTGATGATCCTCCCGATGAAGACTAGTGTGAGTGATCCTCCCGATGAAGACTAGTGTGAGTGATCCTCCAGATGAAGACTAGTGTGAGTGATCCTCCCGATGAAGACTAGTGTGAGTGATCCTCCGATGAAGACAGTGTGAGTGATCCTCCGATGAAGACTAGTGTGAGTGATCCTCCCGATGAAGACTAGTGTGAGTGATCCTCCCGAAGTGAAGACCTCAGTGGATGGAGTGATCCTCCCGATGAAGACTAGTGTGAGTGATCCTCCCGATGAAGACTAGTGTGAGTGATCCTCCCGATGAAGTACTAGTGTGGTGTGATCCTCCCGATGAAGACTAGTGTGAGTGATGCCTCCCGATGAAGACTAGTGTGAGTGATCCTCCGATGAAGACTAGTGTGAGTGATCCTCCATGTATGAAGGACTAGATGTGTGAGTGATCCTCCCGATGAAGACTAGTGTGAGTGATGTCCTCCCGATGATAGATGACTCGAGATAGCTAGTGAGTGATCCTCCCGATGAAGACTAGTGTGAGTGATCCTCCGATGAAGACTAGTGTGAGTGATCCTCCCGATGAAGACTAGTGTGAGTGATCCTCCCGATGAAGACTAGTGTGAGTGATCCTCCCGATGAAGACTAGTGTGAGTGATCCTCCCGATGAAGACTAGTGTGAGTGATCCTCCCGATGAAGACTAGTGTGAGTGATCCTCCCGATGAAGACTAGTGTGAGTGATCCTCCCGATGAAGACTAGTGTGAGTGATCCTCCAGATGAAGACTAGTGTGAGTGATCCTCCCGATGAAGACTAGTGTGAGTGATCCTCCCGATGAAGACTAGTGTGACTGATCCTCCCGATGAAGACTAGTGTGACTGTTCCTCCCGATGAAGACTAGTGTGAGTGATCCTCCCGATGAAGACCAGTGTGAGTGATCCTCCCGATGAAGACCAGTGTGAGTGATCCTCCCGATGAAGACCAGTGTGAGTGATCCTTCCGATGAAGACCAGTGTGAGTGATCCTCCTGATGAAGACCAGTGTGAGTGATCCTCCCGATGAAGACTAGTGTGAGTGATCCTCCCGATGAAGACTAGTGTGAGTGATCCTCTCGATGAAGACTAGTGTGAGTGATCCTCTCGATGAAGACCAGTGTGAGTGATCCTCTCGATGAAGACTAGTGTGAGTGATCCTCCCGATGAAGACCAGTGTGAGTGATCCTCCCGATGAAGACTAGTGTGAGTGATCCTCTCGATGAAGACTAGTGTGAGTGATCCTCTCGATGAAGACTAGTGTGAGTGATCCTCCCAATGAAGACTAGTGTGAGTGATCCTCCCGATGAAGACTAGTGTGAGTGATCCTCCCAATGAAGACCAGTGTGACTGTTCCTCCCGATGAAGACTAGTGTGAGTGATCCTCCCGATGAAGACTAGTGTGAGTGATCCTCCCGATGAAGACCAGTGTGAGACCAGTGTGAGTGATCCTCCCAATGAAGACTAGTGTGAGTGATCCTCCCAATAAAGACTAGTGTGAGTGATCCTCCCGATGAAGACCTCCCATAGGGACGCCCAGCCCTCTCCACGCGCTGCCAGGCCAGGTGGCCGAACAGGGATAAAGGACGATGCTCTTGGAGTTGATCACCAATCCACTCCCTCCCACTGGGTGAGGGCCAGTGAACTGGCGAATGACGCGATGCAGCCGCTCCTCCAGCCGATATGAAGGCCGGCTCAATATGTTAATTGAGACGGGCCCTTTTTCGAAACCCCTATGTTCAATTTGTTACACAGAGATGAATTTCCAAATGCTCCGTCCCCAAGATTGGTCTGCAGCGTTGCACTTGCCCATCTGGATGGTGAGCTCCTCCTAAGTGAGTGTATTGCTCTCTCCTAGGCGTTGACACAGAGTGCCTCGCTGAAAAGATGACAAATAAAGTTGTTGGCTGGACGACACCTATCACGTTCGCTAGAGAACTAGCCGGAACCGCTGCTCCCGTGGGCTCCCTTTACATGAAGCCAGTTTCACTGTAAGCCCGGTACGGCTTGCTGCCCCATTCCGCTCCTATAGACTGGATTCGTGCGCAATTCTTGCTCCAGCGAGTTCCCCTTATTAGTCGAACCCTGTCGAGGTCCTCCATACCCTTCGGCAATGGACATGGCGGAACGTCTGAAGTCAGGCCTATCACTCGTATGCACTGGTTAAACCTGTGTTTGGCTGGGTCCATATGTTGTGATCCACGCCGATATGTGTATTCTTCCACGGTACGGCTCCCTGATCTCGCACGCATCTGTGCATTGGATCGTTTTAACAGTACTCGAAGATGACAGGCTCCCAAAGCAAGATCCCAGCCTGTCATCAGTCGACACGTCTCCGTTCTCTCCTTCAGGGAACGAGGGTTACATTAGTAACCGAGATGTTGTTTGTGCTGGAAAACAAGAAACACATTTTTATTTGCAGTGTTCAGCTCTGTATTTATACGTTATTATCAGGCCTGCCTGTTCTTTGATTAATAGATGTGTGATTGTTTCTACAGTTAGCATCATTATATGTGTGTTTTATTGGTAACACTTTAAAATAAGTTTCATTAGTTAACATGAACTAAGCATGAGCAATACTTCTACAGCATTAATTCATTAAATAATCTTAGTTAATATTAATTCAACATTTACTATTACACTTTTAAAATCAAAGGTTGTATTAGTTAACTGTGAACTAACACGAACAAACAATGAACAGCTGGATTTTTATTAACTAACATCAACAAAGATTAACAAATACTGTAACAAAAGTATTGCTCATTGTCAGTTCATGTTAGTTAATGCATTAACTAATGAACTTTATTGTAAAGTGTTGCCGTTTTATTTCTAATGACTGTGATGGCAACAAATGCTTTAGTGGAATCGACTTTAAGGCTTTCATGGCAATATCAACTAGTAAATGTAGTGTATCTTTATCAGAGAGTTAATCTGCTGTGTTAATGAACAGATCTGAAGAGTTGGGTTACACTGACACGCAGTGTTTAGATGTCTCTTGACTTTGGGCATTTTTGCTGTGTGATGTAAATGAATATATTAAAAGAGAGATTGTTCCTCATAAGCGTAGCTGCAGGAATGTGTGGCGTTCTTGGCGAGGCCGATGCCTTAAAGCCGTCAGCTCAGGAACAAGAAGACTGGTTGTTTATAGAAGTTGAAGTGTTCAGAAGGAGCGTATCTTCAGGGCTGATCCCATAATTAAAACCAAACGGTGGACGTTTGCTTCAGTAACGCTGCGGATCTCTCTTTTATGTTGCTTGGCAAATTGCTCTGCTTTGTCGGCTGCGGTCGGTGGCTCGAGATCCTCCTCCAGAAACGCCCCGTCAGGTACAATGTGTTTCTGATTCACGGTTTCTTTCAAGTTTTGCTCGTGCCCCCAGTTGCCTTCTAGAAACATGACATCATTGAGCAGCGTGGGACAAAAGAACGCTTCTCGTTTCTCTCTGTGCTGTCAGACATCATAAGAGCTGCTTACAGAGACTTAAAGGAGCATTGTGTAATATTTAGGAGGATCTGCAATATCATATACATAACTATGTTTTCAGTGGTGTATAAAGACCTTACTAAATGAACCGTCTCAGGTTACTATTGTAACCATAGTTCCCTGAGAACAGGGAACGAGACGATGCGTCGAAACGCTGCGGGAACGCCTTCTGCGTGATTGCGTCTGAAGCATCTATGCCAACTAGTCCAATGGAAAAAGGGAATGAGCGTCACGGGCGGTGACGTCATGACCAGGAAAGGATAAGAGCACTTCCGCTGCTCGCCGGCATTTAGCTTCGACAGTGCCGAAGCAAGCCGATCGCAGGGACGCCAGAAGTATGGCAGGGGGACGCATCGTCTCGTTCCCTGTTCTCAGGGAACTATGGTTACAATAGTAACCTGAGACGTTCCCTTATCGAAAAGGGAACTTCGAGATGCGTCGAAACGCTGCGGGAACGAGAATACCCAATGCGCCATAATTCAAGTACCTGAGTGTCAGACTGTTCAGCTAAGCACTAAGCACCTGAGAACCTGGGGCAGCATCCAGGTCCAAACTGTAAAACCTCACGAATGTGAGCGGAGAGGACCAGCCCGCCGCATCACAAACATCTTGGAGAGAAACCCCATGCAGCAAGGCTTTAGAAGCCGCCATACTCCTGGTCGAATGAGCTCGGACCACCAAAGGACAAGGCTGGCCCGAGTACTCATAAGCAAGTGAAATAGCCTCGACTATCCACTTACTGACTGTCTGTTTTGAAGCAGGGAGACCTTTTTTAGGTGATCCAAAGCAAATAAATAGTTGATCGGACTTCCTGATTGAGGACGTCCGATGTACATATGTGTCCAATGCTCGCACTGGACACGACAAGTGCAGTCTTTCCTGGTCCGCAGTTGCAAACGGAGGAGGACAGAAAGCCTGCAGCACAATAGGCCTCGGAGTCAAGGTCGGCACCTTAGGGACGTATCCCTGTTTTGGATAAAGGAACGCCTTGACCATCCCCGGAGCAAATTCAAGGCAGGTGGGGGAGACCGAAAGAGCCTGAAGGTCACCAACTCTCTTGAGGGACGAAATAGCTAGGAGAAAGACGGTCTTAAGAGTAAGGAACTTCTCTGAGACTGATTCTAAGGGCTCGAATGGAGCCCTAGACAGGCCTTCTAGAACTACAGTCAAATCCCAAGCTGGCACCTTAGTGCGAGTTGCAGGCCTCAGCCTCAAAGTGCCACGAAGGAAACGTGTAATCAGGGGGTCTCGACCCAGAGATATACCTCCCACCATGGTGTGATAAGCCGCAATGGCTGCCACGTAAACTTTTAGTGTAGAAGGACATAGACCTGACACAAAGCGCTCCTGCAGGAACTCGATTACTGTGTTGACAGAACAATTAACCGGATCCCACTGATGTCGGTGACACCATAAGGAGAAGACTCTCCATTTAAGCGCATAGAGTTTCCTCGTAGCTGGAGCTCTGGAGCTTAGGATGGTCTCAACAGCCTCAGCTGAAAGACCACTATCTACAAGTTGGGCCCCCTCAGAGGCCAAACCCAAAGATTCCATATCTCTGGCCGAGGGTGAAATATTGTGCCCCCGGCCTGAGACAGAAGGTCCCTCCTCAAAGGGATCCCCAATGGAGGCCCGTCTAGAAGAAGGATCAGGTCCGCAAACCAGATCCGACTTGGCCAGCGTGGTGCTACTAGCAGTAGGCTTATCCCACACTGACGGACCCGCTCCAGAACTCCTGGGAGCAGAGCAACAGGGGGAAAGGCGTACAGACGTAGCCTCGGCCACGTCTGCACCATGGCATCCAGCCCCAGGGGGGCCGGGTGAGTAAGTGAATACCAGAGGGGACAGTGCGTCGTGTTGTGAGACGCGAACAGGTCCACCTCTGCTCTGCCATATGCCTCCCAGATTTTCTCCACCGCCTCGGGGTGGAGTCTCCAGTCCCCTGGCCTCAGCTCCTGCCTCGACAGGATGTCTGCTCCTATATTCTGGTCCCCAGGAATATACACTGCCCTCAGGGAGAGTACCTTCCCCAGGGACCACAGGAGGATCTGGTGCGCCAGTTTGCAAAGCGGACGCGACCTCAGACCCCCCTGGCGGTTCAGATAAGAGACCACTGATGTGTTGTCTGTTCGAACGAGCACATGATGGCCTCTTAGGTCCGGAAGGAAATGTCTCAATGCATTGAAGACAGCCATCACCTCCAGGCAATTGATGTGCCACGAAAGATGATGGCTTTTCCACAGACCCTGAACCGAGCGGCCTTCCATTACCGCTCCCCAGCCAGTGAGGGAAGCATCTGTCGAGATAGTAGCTCGATGGCAAAGAGCTCCCAACACCGGGCCCTGGGTTAAGAACCAGTGTTTCCTCCATATCTCTAAGGCACGAAGGCATCGCCGCGTAACCTTGATCATACGGAGTGGGTTTCCCCTCGGGGAGAACCCTCTGGTCCTGAGCCACCACTGTAAAGGCCTCATGTACAGCAGGCCAAAAGGTACACGTTGGACGCTGCTGCCAGTAGACCCAACAGTTTCTCGAACTGTTTTACAGTGCGTGACTGACCTAGCTTTAGCTCTTTGGTGGCTGCCAGGATAACAGCTACACGAACGGGCGATAGGCTGGCCCTCATCGTCACTGAATCCCATACCACACCAAGGAAAGTGGTTCTCAATACTGGAGAAAGCACACTCTTCTTGGTATTGAGCATCAACCCCAACATCTGCATAAGAGCGAGAACGACACCTCGGTGCCGAACCGCCAACTGCTCCGATTCCGCAGAATCAGCCAGTCACCGATGTAGTTCAGAATACGTACGCCCTGAAGCCCAAGGGGGCTAGAGCTGTATCCACGCATTTCATGAACGTGCGGGGTGATAAAGCTAGACCGAAAGGAAGAACCCGATATTGGTATTCTTTGCCCCCGAAAGAAAACCCTAGGAACTTCCTGTGCTGAGGGAGGATGGAGATATGGAAGTATGCATCCTTTAGATCTATCGTGACAAACCAGTCCTCGGATCTGATTTGGGTCACGATCTGCTTGAGGGTCAGCATCTTGAACTTGAGTTTCTGAACTGACCGATTCAACAGGCGA
The DNA here is from genome assembly GCA_036326025.1 of Chrosomus eos. Lineage (NCBI taxonomy): Eukaryota > Metazoa > Chordata > Actinopteri > Cypriniformes > Leuciscidae > Chrosomus > Chrosomus eos. The sequence continues at coordinate 12,803,611 of CM070830.1, read as the reverse complement.
AGATCTAAAAAGGGATGCAACCCTCCATCCTTTTTTGGAACAATGAAATAACGGCTGTAAAAACCCGACTCTCGGTCGGGTGAGTACACCTGTTCTATAGCCTCTTTGCTAACAGGGCCCTTACTTCTTGCTCCATTACCAGAGCCTGCTCGGGATGCACCACTGTGGGTAGCACCCCGCTGTAACGAGGAGGACGAGAGCCAAACTGGATTCTGTATCCTTTCTCTACAATCTGCAGGACCCAATGAGAAATATTCGGCAGAAGCTTCCACGCTGCCAGAAAATTTACTAAGGGAACCAGCCTCTCGAGGCTGGTCTCCGGTGTTACTGAGAGAGCCAAATCTGGAGCCTGAAACATACCGGCAGGAACTACCTGACCTGACTGCTCTAAAACCCCCCTCAGAGGGCGCGAAACCGATGCTGTGCCGCAGCATAGCACCAGCGACTCGCTGGAGACCACTGCGCCCTGAAGCACCAGAGGTGGCAGGGTTGGCAGGAGGGTCTCGTGAGGACCCCGAAGTGGAACGGGCACCGTATAATGAGGTGAACACCGCTCCACTCCGGTCGGGGCTGTCCTCACAGGCCTGATGCCTAAGCATCAGGACCTTTTTTTTTTTTTTTTTTGAACCGAAGCTTTCTTCGCCTGAAGAACGGTCCTCAGATCCGGCTTAGGCTTAGGCGACTTCGGTTGAGAGGGTTGCGTCTGTCTCCAGTATCTACATGGAGGAACACGAGACGCAGCACTCTCTTTCTGTGCACATAATATGATGAACTCGACGGCTGGGGCTGCTCACGCCCAGCAGCCCCAGGGGGGCTGGACACAGCGAGGGAGAAACCTTATTATATATATATATTTTTTTTTTTATATATATATATATATATCTTTTATCACCTAACAACGACCGCATGGAATGCGTCGCCGAAGAGACCCGAAGGCTCAAATTTCGCTATATCCAGAACCCCAGCAGATCGGCCTGATAAGCCTGGAGCATTATAATATAGATTTCTATAAACATTCTCCAGCTGACCTGCTGCCGTATAAGCTTTACCCATAAAACCAAAGTAGTTCTGCTTAAACCTACGCGCTGCCTCGGCAAACGCGAGATCCCAGCCACAGAATCTTATTTTTGCAAAATACACTCGAAATCTAAGCGGTGCCTTGGCAAACGCGAGATCCGAGCTAAATTCTGATTACAACATTAAACCTACACGCTGCCTCGGCAAACGCGAGATTCTTTAGTATAGGCTTATGAGCAAAGCAGAGACTTAAATGATGATACTGGACCAGGTGAAAAAATAGCATTTTCCTATTTTTATTTCTGTTCAGCCTGGGGCATCATATCATAACCGTAATCTTTCAACCCTCTAATCTTGAATAAACATTTAACACGAGGGCTGAAGGTAGTGATAAATACGGTTTATTCCATAATTTAAATATTCAGTGTGTAAATCAGGGAAAAAATGGAAGCCTCGTGGAGGAGATAATGTGATAGAAATAAGAAAACGCTCGTCAAGTTTCTTAGGACGAGCGTTCCTTTTTCTCAGCTGGCCATTAAATATTTAATTTACTAACAGCACGGGACAAAACCTCCACCAGTTCATCATATACTGGAAAAATAGATGGCGAATCTAATTCAACAGTGTGTGTGCTTGCTTTCACTTTCAATATTCTTAACACAAACCTCCTCGGAGGAAGAAAATGAAGGAAAAAAGGGCTTTCTCTCCCCGAGCGGAAGAAACCGCAGAGCGTGCTTCCAACACCGGGGAGATAGAGCTGGATCTTCCGGGCAAGGAAGAAGAAAAGGCCCTCGGACCGTTCTCCCACCCCCCAAAAGATCCTTTTGCGATCCCCAGGAATGCATTCTCCGCGCCGCCTCGGCAAACGCGGGTCCTGTATCCCGTGAGAATCGCGAGCCTGCCACTATCATACAGAGTGACAGGCGAGAGCAGAGCATGCTAATCTGGTAGTTTCACTTTCACAATGTTAGCACTCAGCATGCTCTTACTCTCAAACAAATTGACACAAAGCTGTGTGTGTCCCCACCCGTTTAAATAAACGCGGGCAGGGAGGAACACACTGTTTGTACATTTGTTTCGCCATAACGATACCAACAATATTGCAACAGACAACAATAAATAGACAGGGACAGTTTGACACAGATCGCTTGCTGAGGCACAGAAGCTAAATGCCGGCGAGCAGCGGAAGTGCTCTTATCCTTTCCTGGTCATGACGTCACCCGCCCGTGACGCTCATTCCCTTTTTCCATTGGACTAGTTGGCATAGATGCTTCAGACGCAATCACGCAGAAGGCGTTCCCGCAGCGTTTCGACGCATCTCGAAGTTCCCTTTTCGATAAGGGAACGTTATGTTTTTATTACGTTAGAATTAACTATTTCTATCTACACACACCGTATATCCCCTTACATTGAAATACACAAAAATGTCAAACATCTTAAGAGATTGATTACAAATATGTGTCCTAAACTAGACTCATCAAGCCTTCCAGTTCCAGTTCTGACGATTAAATATAGTCTGTGTGTTTTTAATGACAATAAACTCATGATATAATGATAGACAGAAACACTTTACAATAAGGTTCATTAGTTAACATGAACAGAATGAACAATACTTCTACAGCATTTATTAATCTTAGTTAATATTAATTTCAACATTTACTAACACATTATTAAAATCAAAGGTTGTATTTGGACAATGAACAGCTGCATTTTTAATAACTAATATTAACAAAGATTAATAAATACTGTAACAAATGTATTGCTCATTGTTACTTCATGTTAGTTAATGCATTAACTAATAAACTTTATTGTAAAATGTTACAGAAAAAGTCTTGTGGTGCAACTCCCTAAAATCATGATATTTATGAATGAACTGGAAAATATATTTTAAAATTAAATTTTGAATGTATTGATTACGCCACATGATATTTTTAGAGTCATTGCATTTACATTTTTCTTATATTTTCTTACAGTTTTTCTTATCATGCACACTCTTATCATCACTGATATCTGTGATGGTGTATCGGGACACTCGTTTGAGAACTGAAATCCCGTTCTGTCGTTACAGATGCTTTTCATTTAATTGGTAGACTTTGTCTTTCAGACTTTCATTTAGCTCACATTTTTTGGCTTTACACTTTGTGAAATTTTTGGTATTATGAGGTATTATGAGATATAGTGTCAATATTTCTCATACGTGTCAGACTAAATAATCAAGAGGATTTTGTTACTGTACCATTTTATTGCAGAGATGGAGCAGGTGAAACGGGATACTTGTCAATCTCAGTTATTGCCAGGTTATACGAGTTAAGCCGACTAGAAACACAAAACTTTATCATAAATCATCAGTCATAAGCTAGCGCATGGAAATATAAGGATGAGTCCATGTACCTGTCCAAACACAGGCCGTAAATCATTTCCTAATGTTTGTTTGAATATGTGAACAATAGCAGAAGTGTCATGGCAATATGCCAGCTATACATTCTTCATTTTTCATCGTCTTTGTCTTGATATGAAATAAATAATAAGTCTGATGTGGAAAAGCACTTATACTGTATTTATGCATACAGTATTTATACATGGCAGAAGGAACATGTGTATCATGTACTGATCGATCAGTCCCGGTTCAATCACACATTGACCATTCATAGTAACAGACTGAGACTGAGTGTTTAAATATTTGTCTAAACAGAGTTGATGAGTCATGAAACAACAATGTGAGTAGAATGAGCCTTAACTCTTGTACGAAAAACAAAAAACATTCTCCTGGCATCACTACATGACATCCGTCCAAGAGAAACCCGGCAGAAATAGCCCTTCTATTCCTGGCCTTCGCTAGCACTGTGTTTATGTCACCTTTTCTAAAAATAAGTTACTTTTAAAATGATAAGGTTGTTCCATTGGGTTAATTAGTTTTTTTCCTGTGATTCATGTGAAGTATGTGATGACATAAGCCGGTTATTTGTGTAGTTTCTGGCGATGATGCTCCACACATCCTCCAGTTTAGTCCAGATGATCTCTCCAAACCCGGCGTCAGGATACGTCTCCAGGGACTTCTGTAATACATCTCTGTTCTTAACTTCTGTTCTCAAGAACATATTTTGTAACAAATTACACAATCAAAGAAATAACCAGCATTCGATTACCTATAATATTTTGTTTTCAGCAGGACATGTGCATTGCATTGTCCAATCCAAGCTTAAAAATACATCAACATTAATATTAGAAATGTTTAAACTGTTTCATAAGCATGAGATTCTGCTTGAGGTATTACAGTCTGATTTCAGAAAGGAAAATATACACAGGTGATTATGACAGATATTTAGAGAGATTATCAGGATACATGTTTGTCAACATACAGAGAGAGTTATTATCAGTATATAATGAGTTTATTCTCTGGATTGGACAGTGTAGTGGACACACACGTGCACTAGTGAAGGGAACGCTGAGAAAGTGGTTCTAACGTGTAAAAGTTCCGGCTTCTACAGCCCTTACTTCATTGTCCCCAAGAAAACCGGTGGGTTACGGCCAATCCTGGACCTGCGCGTGCTGAATCGCTCCTTACACAGGATGCCGTTCAAGATGCTCACTGCCAAACGCATTTTCGAATGCGTGCGGCCCCAGGATTGGTTTGCAGCGATCGACCTGAAGGACGCCTACTTTCATGTCTCCATTCTTCCTCGACACAGACCGTTCCTCCGGTTTGCTTTCGAGGGGCAGGCATACCAGTACGCGGTTCTCCCTTTCGGGCTAGCCCTGTCTCCTCGCGTCTTCACGAAGGTCGTCGAGGCAGCCCTTGTTCCCCTTCGGGTTCAAGGGGTTCGCATCCTGAACTATCTCGACGACTGGCTGATCCTAGCTCACTCTCGAGACCAGGTTTGCGAACACAGGGACCTTGTGCTCCGGCACCTAGCTCGCTTGGGCCTTCGGGTCAACTGGGAAAAGAGCAAACTTTGCCCAGTGCAGAGGATCTCTTTTCTCGGTATGGACATCGACTCGGTCGCCATGTCCGCGCAGCTTACGAGCGAGCGCGCGCAGTCACTGCTGACTTGTCTGAGACAGTTCCAGGACAAGAGTGCGGTTCCACTGAAACTTTTTCAGAGGCTCCTGGGGCATATGGCATCTGCAGCCGCGGCAACGCCGCTCGGATTGCTTCATATGAGACCGCTTCAGCTTTGGCTTCGCGACCGAGTACCGAGGTGGGCATGGCAACAAGGCACGCTCCGAGTACCAGTTACTTCGAGCTGCCGTCAGACCTTCACCCCGTGGTCGAGCCTCAGTTTTCTCAGGGCCGGTGTCCCCCTAGAACAGGCTACGAGGCATGTTGTCGTATCGACAGATGCCTCCGCCACGGGCTGGGGTGCCATGTGCAATGGTCATGCTGCCGCGGGCTCCTGGACAGGACCCCAGCGCCTTTGGCATGTCAATTGCCTCGAGTTGCTGGCCGTACGCCTTGCCCTGCACCGCTTTCGAGCGCTGCTCAGGGGTCAACACGTTCTGGTCCGATCAGACAATACCGCCACAGTAGCGTAGATCAACCATCAAGGTGGTCTACGCTCGCGCCGTATGTCGCAACTCGCTCGCCACCTCCTCATATGGAGTCAGAAGCATCTGAGGTCCCTTCGTGCTATTTACATTCCCGGGGCCCTGAACTGTGCAGCCGACGAGCTGTCACGGCTTCAGCCCCTCCCTGGCGAATGGCGACTCCATCCCCAGACGGTTCAGCTGATTTGGGACCAGTTCGGCGACGCACAGATAGATCTGTTTGCCTCCCACGACTCGACCCATTGCGCCCTGTATTATTCCCTGACCGAGGGCACGCTCGGCACGGATGCACTGGCGCACAGCTGGCCGCGGGGCCGCAAGTATGCGTTTCCCCCAGTGAGCCTTCTTGCGCATCTCCTGCGCAAGGTCAAGGAGGACGAGGAGCAGGTCCTTTTGGTTGCGCCCTACTGGCCCACCAGGACCTGGTTCTCCGAACTCATACTCCTCGCGACAGCACCTCCTTGGCCCATTCCTCTGAGGAAGGACCTTCTTTCTCAGGGACGGGGCACCCTGTGGCACCCTCGTCCCGATCTTTGGAGCCTCCATGTCTGGCTCCTGGACGGGACCAGGTAGGTTTGGGTACCCTACCACCTCCGGTGGTGGCTACCATCACTTCCGCTAGAGCGTCGTCCACGAGACACCTCTATGCGTTGAAGTGGAACCTCTTCGTCAGCTGGTGCTCTTCTCGCCGAGAAGACCCCCGGAAATGCCCGATCAGCGTCGTGCTTTCCTTCCTTCAAGATGGGTTGGAGCGAAGGCTGTCTCCCTCCACCCTGAAAGTCTATGTTGCCGCTATCGCCGCACACCATGACTTCATAGAAGGTAAGTCTGTGGGAAAGCATGACCTGGTCATCAGGTTCCTGAGAGGAGCCAGGAGATTACATCCTCCTCGCCGCCCTCTCGTTCCCTCCTGGGACCTCGCAGTGGTCTTAACTGCCCTGCAGCATGCTCCCTTTGAGCCTTTGCAAACAGTGGAGCTCAAGCTCCTGTCAATGAAGACAGTGCTCCTGGTTGCATTGGCCTCTATTAAGAGGGTTGGGGACCTGCACGCATTCTCCGTTGACGAAGCGTGCCTGGAATTCGGGCCGGCTTACTCTCACGTGATCCTGAGACCCCGGCCTGGATACGTGCCCAAGGTTCCTACCACTCCCTTTCGGGACCAGGTGGTGAACCTGCAAGCGCTGCCCCCGGAGGAGGCAGACCCAGCCTTGGCACTGCTCTGTCCAGTACGTGCTCTCCGCACCTATGTAGACAGGACGCAGTGTTTCAGGACCTCAGACCAGCTCTTTGTCTGTTATGGTGGGAAGCTGAAGGGAAGAGCTCTCTCCAAGCAGAGGTTGTCTCACTGGATAGTGGACACCATTGCTTTGGCATACCAGCAGCAAGGCCGACCGTGCCCCCTCGGTGTGTGACGGCCCACTCCACCCGGAGTGTGGCATCCTCTTGGGCGTTAGCACATGGCGCCTCGCTAACAGACATCTGCAGAGCTGCAGGCTGGGCGACACCCAACACATTCGCTAGATTCTATAATCTCCGAGTGGAGCCTGTGTCCTCTCGTGTGCTCGCTTCAACCAGCCGGCATTAGGACCCGCTCAGGTGTCTTCGCTTGCTCGCCATTCCACTCCACGGACTGGATACGTGCGATATTTTCCTCAGGTGAGCTTCTCCGAAAGCCCTGAGTTCCTCCTGCACTCCTGACGTCGACCCAGTGTCTTTGTACCTGTGCGTCGGCTAGGTGCCTCCCGTGTGCATGGTCCCTCTACGGAGCTACCCCCACATGTGTATTCCCACTGTAAGCCTCTCTGAGCATGTGTCTTCCCTTGGCAAGCCACCTTGCCACTCCCTGGGGTTTAAAACTTTTCCACCTGCGGCTGGATACCCCAGTGTATTCCCCGTATGCATCCTTCGGGTCATATGTGTATTCTAAATTCCCCCCCCCCCGTTGGGCTGGGTATATCCTGCATACCCCTCTATATCTTGGGATATGCTCCCCAGTGTACCTTGGTATTCCTGTGTTAAATAGGAGTCCCACTTGTCCAGTATGACAGGGATCTCAGATTTACGCAGGCACTGGAAGACAGCTGTGAAGGTGGCGTGATTAGACTGGTAACCCCATTCGTCGTCCTCCGACGGAACTCGGAGTGACGAACGAAAGGGAACGTCTCGGTTACGTATGTAACCCTCGTTCCCTGAGTGAGGGAACGGAGACGTTCCGTCTTCTTGCCACTTCCGCTGTATACCGCGGGGATCGCCTGAGCTCAGTCTTGGCTCCTCAGCGAAGAAACATATCTGCTAGATGCAGGACTTCCTCCTTATATACCCACGAGGTGGGGCGGAGTTACGTCATGCAAATTCCGCAGACCCATGGCATTTCTTTGCCATTGGCTCGTTTTGTATACTCGAAGTTGATAGGCTTTCTATGCGAAACCCCATTCGTCGTCCTCCGACGGAACGTCTCCGTTCCCTCACTCAGGGAACGAGGGTTACATACGTAACCGAGACGTTATCTGTAACACATAACCCAACAGGTGAATCTGGCTCTAAAGAACAATAGTGTTCATGGTAATGTGCGCATGTTGCCGAGCCGTGTCTGTAACACAGACTGCATGATGAAACAGTTTTTGACTTCTTCGAGTAAATATGCATCGACCCAAGCTCTCCTGCTCATGGCCATGGGCTTCACACACATGTGCTTCATGCTCGTCTGCTGTTTTACTGTTGATTCATGGTCCATAAATGTGCAATGATGTCAGATTCATTACAGCTGTAACTTCTCCCAAAAGTTTCTGGATAAACGTGCCATTTAAAATCAGTTGTCTTCGATCATCCAGGGGTGAAGTTTAAAAATTTTAAAAACCGGGATATTATACCTGGGGTACCCCTTTTCTAACCCGAATTTTTGGTCATGTAAACGCGCATCGGGATATCCCCATAGAAATTTGTGTTCTGCACATGTTCTATTCGCAAGGAATCTTGGTCTTTTGAGTAGAGCAACTTCTCAGCGCATACAAAAACCCGCGTGTAGTGTACCGGAGTAAACATGGCGAGACGCAGCACAGCTACTTCTGGAGCGAGGTCAGTAACGTTACCAGCATCAAAGCACAAACAAAGGCGATCGCTATCTGCCCCGAACTATTCATTATCCGCGTGCTGCTGCTGTTGTTGTCTTTGGATACAGGAAGAAGAATCGGAAATGACGCATATTGCGTCTTAAGGTTGTCCGTACGTCCAGACGCTAACCGTGCGTCGCCGTTTACATCGGGATATTGCAATTCCATGTATACAGGAGAAACTCTCTCTGCTCACGCATGTAAACGGATTATTCAAAACTAATTAATTAATTAAACCAAAATTAATATTAAAGAGGTGTTTGAACTCGCAAGTATGATGTCAGGCACTGTAATTTGCTCTGGCCCTCTTCCTGTTCGAAGGAGTGATGAGATAGTTAGTAGATTGTGTTCACTCAATGGCTGGTTGTCTAAGTGGTGTCCGCAAAATAATATAGAATTCATAGACAATTGGAAAAGTTTTTGGGGCAAACCTGACCTGTTGAAAAGAGATGGTATTCATCCCTCCTCTGATGGTGCTGTTCTTCTCTCTAGTAATTTGGCTCATAGTCTTAGAGATAAAACATGACAACCTGGGGCTCAGGTCAGGAAGCAGACAAACTGGCTAAACCGACCGTCTGCTAGCGGCCACACATCGCCAAGGTCAGATAAATCTCATCACATAGAGACTCTTTCACCTAGATATCATCATATAGAGACTGTGTCTGTTCCCCGAATCTGGAAATCCAAAAAACTGCCAAACCTTTCTAAGGTTAAAAATGTAATTGATGTTCAAGAAATAAAAAACAGATATAATACAGATGAGAAAACGATAAAGGTTGGGTTGTTGAATATTCGATCCCTTAATTCAAAAGCGCTCATAGTTAATGATAAGATTACAGACTATAATCTAGATGTGCTGTGTTTGACAGAAACCTGGCTAAAACCAAACGATTACATTACTTTAAATGAGTCCACTCCGCAAGATTACTGTTATAAACATGAGCCTCGTCCGAAAGGCAAAGGGGGAGGTGTTGCTGTAATTTATAGTAATATTTTCAAAACCACTAAGAAATCTAGTTTTAAATATACTTCATTTGAAGTGTTGGTGCTTAATGTAAATATATATAGTGTAAACAATAAATCACGTTTGAGAATTCTGCTGGCTACTGTATACAGGCCACCAGGGCACCATAAAGATTTTATCAAAGAATTTGCTGACTTTCTATCAGAATTAGTATTGGCTGCAGATAAAGTCCTAATTGTTGGTGATTTTAATATACATGTAGATAATAAAAAAGGTGCACTGGGATTGGCATTTAAAGACATTATAAACTCTATTGGAGTTAGACAACACGTGTCAGGACCTACTCATTGTCGTAATCATACTCTTGATCTAATATTATCACATGGAATAGATGTTGATGCCGTTGAAATTCTGCAGCAGAGCGACGACATCTCAGATCATTATCTAGTCTCGTGTAAATTACATTTAGCCAAGGCTGCAAAGCTGTCTCCGTGTTATAAATATGTTAGACCTATCACTTCTGCCACTAAAGATTGCTTTATTAATAATCTTCCTAATCAGTTTCATCATCTCAGCATCCCGGATAGCTTAGAAGAACTTGATATTGCAACAGAAACGTGTAACTCTCTCTTTTCCAGCACTTTAGACACAGTTGCTCCGCTGCGCTTAAAGAAGATTAAAGAAAATAGTCCAACGCCGTGGTACAACGAGCACACCCGGGCCCTTAAGAGAGCAGCCAGAAAAATGGAGCGCAACTGGAAGGAAACAAAACTAGAGGTATTTCGGATTTCATGGAAGGAGAGCTCGATTGCTTACAGAGAGGCTTTAAAAGCTGCTAGATCTTCTTATTTTTCAACCCTATTTGAAGAAAATAAACATAATCCTAGGTATTTATTTGAAACAGTGGCTAAACTAACGAAAAAGAAAGCTTCAAGCTCAGAAGTTTCCAAGAAACACAGCAGTAATGACTTTATGAACTTCTTCACTTATAAGATTGATAATATCAGGGACAAAATTATAACTATGCAAACGTCTACTACAGTATCGCATCAGGGAGTGCAGTGTAGTCTTCATGAGGAACATTTTGATTAATTTGTTGCTATAGGAGAGGAAGAATTTTGCAAACTTGTTAATTCATCTAAATCGACAACTTGTATGCTAGACCCTATACCGACAAAACTATTGAAAGAGATGCTTCCAGAGGTCATAGATCCTCTTCTCAATATCATTAATTCATCTTTGTCTAAAAAAACGCAACTTGATCCTACAGAATTAGTCAATTACAGGCCAATCTCGAATCTAGCTTTTCTGTCAAAGATATTAGAAAAAGCAGTATCCTCACAACTGTGTTCCTTTCTAGAAAGAAATAATATCTGCGAGGATTTTCAGTCCGGATTTAGACCGTACCATAGTACTGAGACTGCTCTCATTAGAGTCACTAATGATTTGCTCTTATCATCCGATCGTGGTTGTATCTCTCTATTAGTGTTACTTGATCTTAGTGCGGCATTTGATACTATCGACCACAAAATTCTTTTAAATAGACTAGAAAACTATGTTGGCATTAGCGGAATTGCACTAGCATGGTTTAAATCATATTTATCTGACCGTTTTCAGTTTGTAGCAGTAAATGAAGAGATGTCTTATCGATCACAAGTTCAGTATGGCGTACCACAAGGCTCAGTACTAGGACCGCTGCTGTTCACTCTGTACGTGCTACCATTAGGAGATATCATTAGGAAACATGGAATTAGCTTTCACTGTTATGCTGATGATACTCAGCTGTATATTTCTTCAAAACCTAACGAAACTTTCCAATTCACAAAATTAACGGAATGCATAGCTGATATAAAAAATTGGATGACCAGTAATTTCCTATTACTAAATTCTGAAAAAACAGAGATTCTAATCATTGGACAAAAAAAATTCCACACGTAATAACCTAGAATACTGTTTAACACTTGATGGCTGCTCTGTTAAGTCTTCGTCGTCAGTTAGGAAACTGGGTGTGCTCTTTGATACCAATCTTTCATTTGAAAGTCACGTGTCTAGTATCTGTAAAACCACATTTTTCCATCTTAAAAATATATCTAAATTACGTCAAATGCTCTCACTGACAAATGCGGAACAATTAGTTCATGCGTTCATGACCTCAAGGCTAGATTATTGTAATGCTCTACTGGGTGGTTGCCCTGCACGCTTAATAAACAAACTACAGCTAGTTCAAAATGCAGCCGCTAGAGTTCTTACCAGAACCAGGAAGTATGACCATATTAGCCCGGTTCTATCAACACTGCATTGGCTGCCTATTAAACATCGTATAAATTTTAAATTATTGCTGATTACTTACAAAGCACTAAATGGTTTAGCTCCCGAGTACTTGAGCGAGCTCTTAACGCATTATAGTCCTTCACGTCTATTGCGATCTCAAAATTCTGGCCAGTTGATAATACCTAGAATATCTAAATAAACTGCTGGCGGTAGATCCTTTTCCTATTTAGCACCAAAACTTTGGAACAATCTTCCTAACACGGTCCGGGAAGCAGATACAGTCTGTCAGTTTAAATCTAGACTAAAAACACATCTCTTTGGCTTAGCATACACATAACACATTATAGATTTCTATAATTCAATGTTAGGCTGCTTAGATTAGATCAGCCGGAACCGGGAACACTTCCCATATTTCCTGATGTACTTTGTACATCATAAGAAGGATGGCGTCTACGCTAATATTAGTCTCTCTGTTTATCCCGAGGTTTACCGCAAACCGCCGGATCCAGGCCATATCTAGATCTGAGGAAGAACCAAAACCTGGACACGACGACAACGCATCCCTGAAGTGCCAGCCCCATCAACACTGTGAAGGCCATGGACACCTCAACACACTCATCTCCTCACCGGCGGGATGACCCAACCCCCAACCAGATGAACTGGATAAATATCGTGAAAGTTCTGTTCCCATCTGACTCCTGACATTATGCTGCCTAACTCATAATCATACACTGTTCATTCGTTGGCCAAAGGAGGACTGGCCCCCCGACTGAGCCTGGGTTCTCCCAAGGTTTTTTTCTCCATTCTGTCACCTGATGGAGTTTTGGTTCCTTGCCACTGTCGCCTTTTTCGCATCTCTTCGCCTTTGTCGCCTCTCTTCGCCTTTGTCGCCATTGGCTTTTGGCTTGCTTAGTTAGGGACAATTAACATTTAATTTTGAATTTAACAATACAATTACAACATTGTTTTCCTGTTATCTCTGTGAAGCTGCTTTGAAACAATTTGTATTGTAAAAAGCGCTATATAATTAAAGGTGACTTGACTTGAATATTCCTAATGTTTCAGAAACCCGAATAGTGCCCTTAACCCGACCATAACCCCGAAAATTGGCTGCATGTAAATGTAGTCAATGTCACTTTTAGTTAAAATAGCTCTAACATGCATTTTAGTCTGGGACTAGCTTAAAGGTGACATATTATGCCCCTTTTCACAAGATGTAATATAAATCTATAGTGTCCCCAGAATGTGTGTGTGAAATCTCAGTTTAAAATACCAGATCATTTATTATAGCTTGTCAAATTTGACAACATAACGTTTTTGTGTGTCCCTTTAAATGCAAATGAGCTTTAGCTCCGCCTCCATTCAGAAGAGGGCGGAGTCTTTACACGAGCTTCAGAAACTCTGGCAATAACAAAACAGGCCAATCTCACTCATCCAGAATCCCAGAATAACCAGTAGCAACATTTAAATAAAAATAAGTGAGTTTTTGCTTAAAAAAAGCTAAATGATCTGCCAATGGGGTAAGAAAAATAATCTTGTTTCTGTTTGAATTAGGATTATTTTTCTTACCCCATTGGCAGATCATTTAGCTTTTTTTTAAGCAAAAACTCACCTTTTTTCCCCCCCTTTTAGAATTTTTAGATATTTGGACTGGAAGCAAGACAAAAATACTTTGTAAGAAAAATATTTTTTGCAGCAGATTAAGATCCGGTAATATTATAATCAGATCCTCTTCATTCGTCAGAAGGGGAGCGAACTCTGATCAGATTATTCTTTGAGATGTTTGCAGAGAAAGACTCACCAGAGTTACTGAGTTCCGATGTTTATGATATGTCCCTTTTAAGCCTTGTCTGTGAATCAAGTGGTTAACCTTTATTACAGTATGTTTTAATCTAGACTAATATTTATACGTGCTGTTGTTGGTTGTTAAGTAATGCTTGTTCATATTACACTAACCTGAAGTAAGCACTTTTCTCAGTAATGCTCCCTGATCACTGGCGTAGAGTTCAAGCGTCTGCTGTTGTGTTGTGATGTAATTGTGTGTGTGTGTGTTACGTGCCCACTAAATGAGTTTTAACAGGGACAACATAACACATAAAAGAAACGACACCTCAAGCGTCAAATGACAATACAAAAGTAATTTATTGTCAAAGATTTAAATAATAAATAATTGAATCACAAAGAAAGCATGGTGGTAAAATGAATAGTAAAACAAACAGAAAGAAAACCCTGCTCACAGCTGTCTTCCGGATCAAAGCTCTCTCCTGCCTCCCGTCCAAAAAGAAAGACAATGTTTCCGGTGAGTCTTCCGGGTCCGCTGACTTCTGTTCTAACTAAACCTACACTAAACAACGTGATAACCCATCACCAATACCACCAGCTTGAAACAAAAGAAAAACGGGTCGGACATGGTACATACGCGGGCGTCCCGCTAAGAACGGCATAAAGAAGAAACATGAAACATGACGCTGATCATGTCAAAGCCTCTATAGAGAGGACATCCAGACGAGCGCATGAGAGCCTTCTGGAGAACGCGCGCTCTGCCGTCTGAGACGACTCAGGAGTGGAAGTGAAAGTGAAAGCGTCCGCTCGAGTGTGAGAGAGAGAGCGGATGTTGATCTCGGCGTCCTTATAGTAGTAGGCCCCGCCCACTCGCAGCTGGCGAGACATCACGTGACCTATGGGGAGAGAGACAGCGAGAAAGAACAGCACAGACAAACAGGCTGACCAACGTAACACCCCCACCCTTAAGAAAATAAATTGGGGTTAAATCAACCAATAACCAGAAAATAACATTTACAAACCCACAATCAGCAAGGACTCCAAAACATGCTGAACTAAAATAGGAAAGAAGAAAAAAAAATAAGCAATTTATTTAGGAAATTTTCAACAAGCATGAGACAATGCATCTGCAACTACATTGTCACGTCCTCAAATATGTCTAATCTCCAAGTTGCAACCTTGAAGAATCAAACTCCACCGCATTAAACGTTGGTTGGAATTTCTCATGCGATCAAGAAAAACCAAAGGGTTGTGGTCTGTATAGACCACCACCGGACACAAAGCACCTCCGACATAGACCTCGAAGTGCTGAAAGGCAAGCACTAGAGCAAGGGCCTCCTTTTCTATTGTCGAATAAGCCCGCTGACAGCGGGTAAACTTGCGCGAGAAAAAACAGACTGGGTGTTCAAGACCATTCCCATCATGTTGCAGGGGAACAGCTCCCGCTCCCAGATCACTCGCGTCAACAGCGATGGAAAAAGGCAGAGAAAAATTAGGAGCGGCTAGCACAGGCGCAGTAGTCAACAGTGCTTTTATAGAGTCGAAAGCAGCTTGACTCCGTGAAGTCCAGATATAAGACACCTTCGGACTCAGCAAATCAGTGAGAGGTGAGGCAAGAACAGAGAAGTTCTTACAAAACGAGCGGTAGTAGCCGACCATGCCCAAGAAGCGACGGAGTTCCCGGCGGGTGGTAGGAGGAGGATAATTCAGAATCGCCTCCACTTTAGACTGGACAGGGCGTACCTGCCCACGACCAACCACTTTACCCAGATACCCACAGTGGCCTGGCCAAACTCACACTTAGCGAGGTTAATGGTCAAATTAGCTTCAGACAACCTACCAAACACAGTAGAAAGATGGGCCAAATGCGAAAACCAGGTGTCACTATAGATGATCAAATCATCTAAATAGGCCTCGCAGTTGGATACCCCTTCCAGAACGCCGTTGATAAGCCTTTGAAAGGTGGCAGGAGCGTTTCGAAGGCCGAAGGCCATAGCGGTGTACTGTAGGAAGTGATCGGGTGTCACAAAGGCTGAGATCTCCTTGGCACGGAGCGTCAACGGAACCTGCCAGTAACCTTTCAATAGGTCAATTTTACTGACGAACACAGCGGCACCCAGACGATCAACACAATCGTCAATGCGCGGTAAGGGGTAACTGTCAGGCTTTGTGACAGCATTCACCCTCCTAAAATCCGTGCAAAACCGTGTGGAACCATCACTCTTTGGAACAAGTAAACAGGGCGAACTCCACGGACTACTACTAGACTCTGCAATGCCGTTTCTCAGCATGAACTTCACCTCATTTGAAAACAACAATCTTTTATGTGGATTTACACGATACGGATGTTGTTTAATGGGGCATGTAGCGCCCACATCAATGTCATGTTCAATTTTTGTTGTCCGATGAGGCACATCAGGAAACAGGTTCTCATACCGCTTAAAGAGAGAGACTAAGTCGTTACGTTCTAAGGTGGATAAATTAGACAAAAATAAATCCAACTCCTTAAGAACCTCAGAATTCTTCATTCTCCCTTCAATAACCTCCCTCGAGGGAATACGACCCTCATCTTCCAACAAAGGAGAAAACACAGTGCCGTGTTGTACCAACGGAGACACATTCTCAACTTGTGCCGTCACTGCCAGCGAAGCAGCAACTTCAGCACCACACTTCTTGGACAGCGCCACTTTTGGCGTGCGAACATCATTTCTATTAACTGAAGTAGATATCGACTTGAGCTCCGAAATTGAACCTTCTCCTCGATCACAGAACAGCTTCAGACGATTAATGTGACACAGCGTAGTCTTTCTCTTCCGATCTGGGGTAGAGATCACATAGTTTAAGTCACTCACTCGTCGTTCGACACGATAGGGACCGCTGTAACGAGCCTGCAAAGCAGAACCCAACCCAGGAATCAACACGAGAACTTTATCCCCAGGACTGAAACTTCGAGAAGCAGCCCTCTGATCAAATCTCTGCTTCATTCTCTTCTGACAGACCCCTAGATTGTCTCTAGCCAACTGGCATGCACGACTGAGTCTACTATGCATCTTAGACACATAATCCGTCAAACTGAGAGAATCTTTAGGCTCAGCAAGCCAAGACTCCTTCAACAGCTTTAAAGGTCCACGAACCGTGTGTCCGAAAACCAGCTCCGACAGGCTAAAACCCAAACTCTCTTGTACTACCTCACGCACAGCAAAAAGAGCAGACGGAACCCCTTCATCCCAATCACGCTGGAACTCGAGGCAAAAACATTTGAGTATACTCTTCAAAGTTTGATGGAACCTCTCGAGTGCACCTTGAGTCTGCGGACGGTACGGGCTGGATGTAACATGGTGGACCGCGAGCTGACGCATAACTTGTGCGAACGCACGAGACATAAAATTGGTGCCGCGGTCTGTCTGAACTGTTTTTGGGAGGCCGAAAAGAGAGAAAAAACCCATCAGGGCTTTTAGGATAACCGGAGCTGTGATTTTACGGAGCGGGACAGCTTCTGGAAAACGAGTCGAGCTACACATTATGGTGAGCAACCATTGATTCCCAGTCTTCGTTCGAGGCAATGGACCAACACAGTCCAATATAATATTTTCAAAAGGCTCAAAAGCAACCGGAATCGGCTGTAAAGGCGCAGGCGGAATCACCTGGTTAGGTTTACCAGTAACCTGACACAAATGACAAGTTCGACAGTATCTCACAACGTCTCTCTTAATACCTGGCCAAAAAAAAATGGCGTAGAACTCTGTCAGCAGTTTTATTTACGCCAAGATGACCTGCCAAGTGATGGTCATGAGCTAAACTCAGAACCTTATCACGAAAAGAAACTGGGACAACGACTTGAAAAAGAACTCTCCACTCATCTTGCGCTGAGGCCATAAGAGGTCTCCACTTGCGCATTAAGACACCATCTCGTAAAAAATAACCATGCGGCGTATGCTCAATATCTTCTTCAGACATAGCTTCTGAAAAAAAAGAAGACAGAGATGGGTCACTTTCCTGTTCCTTAATAAGCCGCTCTCGACTCAAAAACAAATTAGAAGCATCGGAAGACAGCGACAGTGAATCAGAATTCAAAAATAACTCACTATCGCTAGAGAGTGAAGGTCGAGCAATAAAAATATCGCTAAGGTCAAGCTGTTCCTCAATTCCATTCTCTAGTTCCTTTCTCGCCATGGCTCGAGTAACGACGCTAGAGGAAAAAACTTCAGGGAAGTTAATGGACAAATCATCTGTACATGTTTTTGGAAGTGCATGAGACACTATGGGGCAAGGCAAAACTTTTCCCCCACACAAATCATTACCCAATAGCATCGCTACATTTTCAATGGGCAAGGAGGGGCGTACGCCCACGGTAACGTTGCCAGTAACTAAGTCAGAAGTAAGAGAAATCTCATGCAAAGGGACATTAACATGGCCCATTTCAAATCCACGCACAAGAATGCTATCACCAGTAAAAGTCTCATCACTGAAAGGCAATACATCTCGCAAAATAAAACTCTGTGAAGCGCCAGTATCTCGCAGAATTTTTACCGGAGTTTTTAAACACTCACCGGGCAAAGAGACAAAACCATCCATTATAAATGGCTCAAAACCGTGCTTATCCGAAATAGTGTCGTTCCTACTCACAGGCAAATTTGAAATGCACAACCCCACCTCTGATCTGTAAGAAGCGGGTTGACTTGTCCCCCTGTTTTTACGCTTTAGAGTATAGCACTCAGACAGAACATGACCACGTTTCTTACAGTAGGCGCAGGTCGGAACGGTAACACTAGACCCCGACGGGCGGCGATCTGGAGAGCGAGCAGAAACAGGCACGGTCTCTTTAGACATTTTAGACATATTTGAATGACCCGAGACATTTTGCGAAAGTTTTAAATTAGGAAGGACACGCTTATGTGTGAGCACATACTCGTCAGCCAGCACGGCTGCGCGAGCAGGAGTCAGATTTTTATGCTCACTTACATGGGTAGCGACTATCTGAGGAAGACCGTTCTTAAAATCTGCAAGAATAATCAAATCACGAAGGGATTGAAAAGTGGTTACTTCTTGTGAACCAAGCCAGCGATCAAACAACATTTCTTTTTCTCTAACATATTCAACATATGTAAGAGCCTCAGGTTTAAGATAACTACGAAACTTTTGTCGATAAGCCTCAGGCACAAGAGCATAAATGCGTAAAACGGCATGTTTAACTTTTTCGTAATCTGCTGCATCTTCAAGAGTTAATGAGGAATAAGCTTCCTGCGCTTTCCCAGTAAAGACACATTGTAAAGTCATGGTCCAAATTTCCTTGGGCCATTTAAATGTTGTTGCCACACGCTCAAAATGTGCAAAAAACTTATCAACTTCGCTCTCATTAAAAGGTGGAACGAGGCGAATGTTACGAGTTATGTCAAACTGATCTGGCTTAAATGCAACACCAGCCTCACAAGCTTTCAATTCGAGTTCCTTAATGCGTAAGGCTTGTGCAAATTCAAGATCTTTCAATCGAAATTCGTGTTCTCTTTTTTCTCGTTCTCGTACTACCTGCCTATCAGCCTCTAATCTAGTTTTCTCGCGTTCCCATTCAATTTCCCTTTCTCTTAACTGTAAACGTTTCAATTCTAGTGCTGCTTTAGTAGGTGAAGGTGAAGAATCAACAGGAAAACGCTTACCCAGATCAGGTGATGCAGATACTTCAGGAGACACTTTTCCAAACTCACCCAGTTCTCGCAACTTTTCCACAAGCATATCCTGCAGATCAGCCTTGGAAGGGCTACCACTCACTTCAAGTTTATAGTGGCCAGCGATTCTAACAAGGTCATCACGTGTAATCGTTAACAACAACTCTTGCGAAGGAGCGAGAATAAACGCGTCTAAATCAAACATTGCGAGTGATTCAAAATTCCCTAAATAGGCAAAAGTCGAAAGGAAAAAACAAACAAAGAGCGCTCTCACACAGCGCGCAGCACGACCACCCCGAAAAGAGATTTTTACCAAGGGAAAAATCGGGAAGAATGAATAAATAAATATGGTCCAAAACCCGGCAAAACGAGCCCCCATTTATATGTTACGTGCCCACTAAATGAGTTTTAACAGGGACAACATAACACATAAAAGAAACGACACCTCAAGCGTCAAATGACAATACAAAAGTAATTTATTGTCAAAGATTTAAATAATAAATAATTGAATCACAAAGAAAGCATGGTGGTAAAATGAATAGTAAAACAAACAGAAAGAAAACCCTGCTCACAGCTGTCTTCCGGATCAAAGCTCTCTCCTGCCTCCCGTCCAAAAAGAAAGACAATGTTTCCGGTGAGTCTTCCGGGTCCGCTGACTTCTGTTCTAACTAAACCTACACTAAACAACGTGATAACCCATCACCAATACCACCAGCTTGAAACAAAAGAAAAACGGGTCGGACATGGTACATACGCGGGCGTCCCGCTAAGAACGGCATAAAGAAGAAACATGAAACATGACGCTGATCATGTCAAAGCCTCTATAGAGAGGACATCCAGACGAGCGCATGAGAGCCTTCTGGAGAACGCGCGCTCTGCCGTCTGAGACGACTCAGGAGTGGAAGTGAAAGTGAGAGCGTCCGCTCGAGTGTGAGAGAGAGAGCGGATGTTGATCTCGGCGTCCTTATAGTAGTAGGCCCCGCCCACTCGCAGCTGGCGAGACATCACGTGACCTATGGGGAGAGAGACAGCGAGAAAGAACAGCACAGACAAACAGGCTGACCAACGTAACAGTGTGTGTGTGTGTGTGTGTGTGTGTGTGTGTGGGTGGGTTGGTTTATGTGATTTATGAGGACACAAATTTGTATAATGACATGTGTATTACACTGGTATTACAACTTATGGGTGGTTTATGAGGACACTTCAAAAGTCCTCATAAATCAAATGGCTTAAAAAGCATAAAAACAATGTTTTATTAAACATTTAAAAATGCAGCATGTCTCCTGTGATGGGTTAGGTTTAGGGACAGGGGCAGTGTAGGGGGATAGAATATATAGTTTGTCCAGTATAAAAACCATTACGCCTATGGAGAGTCCTCATAATGCTGTTGCACTAACATTGGTGTGTGTGTGTGTGTGTGTGTGTGTGTGTGTGTGTGTGTGTGTGTGTGTGTGTGTGTGTGTGTGTGTGTGTGTGTGTGTGTGTGTGTGTGTGTGTGTGTGTGTGTGTGTGTGTGTGTGTGTGTGTGTGGTGTGTGTGTGTGTGTGTGTGCGTGTGTCTCCAGTGGCCTCGGGATCCTGCAGGGTTCCTCGTTTTGAGCTTCTGCCACACATTCCTGCGCGTTGAAGTAACAATATTGTTTTGTCTCCAGTTCCCCTGATTCTTCATCAGAGAACTGGAGAAGATGAATATTGCTGAAAGTAAAACCGTAAGAGTGAAGAGGAAATGTTAGGCTGGAGTTATTTTAGGACGTGGTTTGT
Source organism: Chrosomus eos (assembly GCA_036326025.1). Lineage (NCBI taxonomy): Eukaryota > Metazoa > Chordata > Actinopteri > Cypriniformes > Leuciscidae > Chrosomus > Chrosomus eos. Next base: position 12,782,499 of record CM070830.1, on the reverse strand, counting down.
GTCTCGAACGCTCCAATGCATTACTGTGATGAAATATGTTTGAACTGAGAAGTGAAGGCAAAACTGTTTATGAGGCGAATAACCAGAGACTTAATTTACATTACTGCAAATATTTGAAGGGAAAAAAACTTTAGCTTAAGTTATTTTGAAGGGGTTGCTTGCGAAGATAGTAATTTTTATATACATTTATTATTCTTTTCAATCAAAATATAGTTTAAATGCATTTTTTTAATTTTATGTAATGAACATATATTTTATGTAAGGATTTTACAATAGATAATGCTTATTTATTTGATCAATTATTCTCAATCAAAATATTTATTTAAATACATGAATGCATTTCATTTTATTTTATTGAAATGTAATTATTTTCACCATAAATTAATGCTTATTCGTTTTTTCCACCACTTCTCTATAATGACATTTCACACACAGTAATATAATTGCTAATGCTTTAATATGATTATACACATAAATATGAAAATATGGGTCTGTCCATTGCCACCCTATCTAATAATGCATGCTAGACGTCTTCTTTCCTGAGAGCATGAGTTTGCACTGTTGGGCACTTCCTCTGTTATCTCCTTCTGTGAATGCAGACGCTCGTAGAAACGGCAGATGTGATGCAAACCCTGAGTTTCATTCTACGGTTTATTCATTTAAAGCGTTGCATTATCAGTGGTAAATCTAGCCTGCATTTTTCCGAAATCACATTTGGGATGGTCCTGTTTGGCCGTTGGCTTTGGGCCGGTGCTGTTCTTCTTCCAAACACACGGTGATCTACAAGAGCTTGGTGTGTGCGGGCGCGAGAACACATCTGTAGTGGATACACATGTAATCTGTATCGTGTGAGGCTCCGGCAATTAGGTTTTACAGTCATACGGTCCGTATCAAAACTGATTATGTACAGTATGTTGTGCCAATCTGTTCTAGTGGTGTCCGTAAAGCAGGCCTTTGCCAGTACATATGTGTCACTGAACCGTATAATGAGATCTTTAATGTATGTTCATTATCTCTGTAGATGCGCACTTCTGCTGTGAAGTTCTCCCAAACCTCTCACACGTGATGAGGCCAAAGCTCCTGTTCTTCAACATTTACATCGACACAATGACAAAAAGGATCTGAGTTCACATTGGCTTCACACGATCGCCCTGTTCTTCTGAGACCGATGCTGTTCTTCCTTAAAGCTTCTCAGGTATGACTTACTTTATCACATTTCTTATGGCTTTACTGTAATCATGACTAGAAATCAATAACCATGTATACACTACCGGCCAACAGTTTGGAATAATGGATCAAAAATCTGAAGCAGCTGAACTGATTTCAACACTGATAATAATCATAAATGTTTATTGAGCTGCAAATCATCATATTATACTGATTTCTGAAGGATCATGTGACACTGAAGACTGGAGTAATGATGCTGAAAATTCAGCTGTGATCACAGGAATAAATGTGAATTAACGAGTTCGTTTGCCCATAAAATCTTTAGGATATTAGGTTAAACTTATTTGGCTTGCTGTCCACTGGAGAGGGGCTCGATGAAGCAGCTTCAACTCGAGCTCTGATATACCCCCCAGTGGCTAAATGTAGGACCTGTTAATTAAAGGGCAAGGTACCTAAGATGAAGGTGGAGTTTGGGGAGGTGGAGGGATACTGGAACAGCTGATACTAGGGAGAGGTAAGCGGCTGCTTATATACTCTGTTGATTGAAAGATTAGATGGGCTCGCTCCTCCCTAATTTACGTTTAGGAACTTCATTTAACGAGTTCGTTTGCCCATAAAATCTTTAGGATATTAGGTTAAACTTATTTGGCTTGCTGTCCACTGGAGAGGGGCTCGATGAAGTAGCTTCAACTCGAGCTCTGATATACCCCCCAAAAGTCTTGAATAAATATTAGGGACAGCAAGTTAGAATGAAGTGATCAAATAATTAAGAACTTAGGAAATACAGAAAGCCTAAGAGCTTAAAGTATGTTACCCCCCAAAAAGAGTGGAAATTGAAAGCTGTATGGAGCATGGATGGACACTGCTGCGGCAGTGACGTTTAACGGGGCTCCTGGCTGGAACTGCGTCTCCCTATGCCCACCATGTGGGGCTATGAGTGGAGCTCCTGCGGGAGCTGTGTTTGAAAGGGAGTGCCTGCGTTCGTTGTGGAGTGAAACGACATGGGCTTGTGGAAATTTGACTGGGGTACATCTCACCGCTGCACTGCTGCGGCAGTGACTTTAAGAAATTACTCCTGCAGGAGTATCTTGGGACTGGAGGTTTGAGTACGAGGTTGGAGAACGCCCTGCCACGCCCTGCGATCCGAACGGGAGAGCCTTCATGGTTAAAAAACATGCAGGATCACACAGCGATTCGGAAAGGGAGAGCCCCCACGGCGCCCGAACGGAAAGCTCATACTGCGATTCGACCGGGAGAGCTCCCGCGTTTCGAAGGAGAGAGCCCCCCATATGTATAAATAGGGAGTTCACTTGGCGATCAAAACGGGAGAGCCCACACAGCAAGTCGAACGGAGAGCCTATGATGCATCTGAACGGGGGAGCCCACACGGCGATTCGGTTGGGAGACCCCACTCCAGGAGTGGTAGGTCACGCACATCCGAAAAGGGAGAGCTCTCACTGCATCCAGATGGAAACACGCCCTGCGGGGCTGGGTAAGCGGGGAGATGCGAATGGTAGGGAGAGGCGGTCCAAACTCAGAAGGATGCTAGTGCTTGTTGTGCTTGTCTGATGTTATGTAGATCTGAACGAACGTATGTTTCGAAGGCGTGGGATGACCATCGACCTAGCGTTTTGATTTGGTGATCGGAAAGGCCCCTTTGTGCTGCTGTGGTGGCTGCACCTATTCGGAAGGAATGTGAAGAAAACTGTTTGGTTGGGATGCCTGAGCTGTTGAGGATGGATTTGAGGTTCCTTTGAAACCAATGTCTGGAGGCCGGGAGGTTATCATCATCGATGAAGAGAGGATCGAGAGAAGAGGTGATTTGGGATTTCCTCTGGTGGAGAAAGAAGTTTAAGGACTGGTATGGTTGGATAGGGGTTGGCAAATTGAAGATGAAAATCGAATGACCATGTTTCAATTGATCGGTTTTGCTTTGTTTGATGTTGAAACGTATGGTGTCGCAGTTTATTATTTGGAGGTCGGAAAACGTGGGATGGATGGATGGGTTGAAGTTTGAGTTGATGGTAAATTCTGAGACTCTGAGGAAACCAAAGAAAGCCAGATTGAACATGGCATCTAGGGTTCTTGCTTAGTTGGGAGAAAAAAGACCTGAACGGAGAGTGGTTAGGCAGATGCTGAGAATGTCGATGGTTAAAGGTTGTCTAGAGTCTGGACGAGGGGGGTTGGTTTTTTGTAAACCTTTGATGAGGAGAGAAATCTGTGGATTTGAAATGTTGGGGCACTGTTGGCCATGAACTTAAAAAAGAAATGAATTCCGCTGAGGTAGACTTTGATTGATCCTGGTTTAATTGAAGTGGTGTGATGGAGGTAAGTGACGAAGGAGGATATTGAGAGGAGGGAAAACTCTGGAAAGACCATGTTGTGAGCTCTGTGGAATTTTTTGAAAGAACCCCAAGCTGTCCAGTATGTTTGAAGCGTTCTGGGAGAAACGGCTTGTAGGATGGTATTCATGGATAGGGTATGGAGATGACTGAGAGGATGGTCTAGAGGAATACGAGTTCTGAATAAGGTGGAACTGGAGTTGGACTGGAGTCTGCTTCCGGAGCCAATGTTCTGAATTTCTGGAAAAGAAAACGGGATAAAGCATCAGCTATTTCATTTTTATGACCTGGAATATGTTCAGCTTTGATGATGAATTGATGACAGGCAGAGATCCAGATGAGGCGCCTTAGAAAGGGCATGATTTTTGGAGCATTGGAACGGTTTTTGTTGATGCAGTAAACGGTGGCAGAATTATCACAGTGGAACAGGATGTTTTTTGTTGACCATTCGGATCCCCATAGATAGGCTGCTACTACTATGGGATATAGCTCGAACAGTGCGGTCGAATCAGCGGTTTGAGGTGTATTGGTTAGCTCAGGAGGCCAGGTTGAGGCAAACCAACGTCCTCTGTAGAAACCTCCAAAACCTTTGGAGGGGGCAGCGTCAGTGAACAGGGTGATGTCGCAAGGTCGGGACAAAAAGTCGTTGTAGAAGAAGGAAATCCCGTTCCATTGCTTGAGGAATGAGATCCATAATTTCAGGTCTGCCCTACATGGTTGGCTTAGTGAAATTATTTCTTCTAAATCAGAAGCTGAGGTAGCGAGAGTTAGCAGATGGGAAATGAAAGGCCGACCTTGGGGAATTATGCGCATTGCGTAATTTAGGTGGCCTAGGAGAGAAAGCAGGTCGCGCTTGCTGCAGTGGTTAGCTTCCAGCAAATTTGATGCGATTGTGATTATGCGATCTATTTTTTCTTTAGGGAGAGAAGCTTGGAATTTGACAGAGTCTAGGAGGATTCCAAGAAATTCTAGTGACGTAGAAGGGCCTTCGGTTTTTTCGAGAGAGAGGGGAACTCCTAGTTTGGAAAACACTGTTTGGATGACGGTTAAGTGTTTTGCTGGAGGGAAATTACTCGGTGAGATGACGAGGAAGTCGTCGAGGAGATGGATGAGGTATGGGATTGCGTGATTGTTTTGTAGAATCCAGCAGAGTGCTTCTGAAAGCATGTCAAAAATTTTGGGACTGCTTTTACAGCCGAAAGTTAGCCGTACTGCGAAGTAGTATTTTTCGTGCCAACGAATGCCGAAAAGGTGCCAGAAATCTGGATGAATTGGCATGACTTTAAAGGCCGATGTAATATCAACCTTTGCTAGCCAGGCTCCGAAACCGGCGTTTTTTTATGAGAGATATTGCTTGGTCTATGTCGTGGTAGTGCAGTGAAAATTCGTCTAGAGGAATTAGGCTATTGATACTGGGTTGGGAATTTCCATGGGGAGCCGAGAGATCGATGATGATTCGTTTTTTGCCTGAAAATTTTCGCGTGGCTACTCCGATAGGACTTATACGGAATAATTTGAAAGGTGGAGAATCAAATGGGCCGATCATGAATCCTGAATCTAGTTCTTTTTTGATTAGGATTTCCACTATATCGGGTTCGGCTGTCGCGGATTGAAGATTGTTACAAATCAGGCTGGAATCAGGTATGCTTACTACGCCGGGATCAAAACCTTCTTTCAGGCCTGAAAGAAGAAACTGGGTGAAGTTTTTGTCTGGATGATTGTGTAGTTCTCTAGCTAGTGATGAAATGATGATTGGACTAGAGAGGTACTTTTGAAATTTTTTATTGAGGTTAGCAGAGGAGCGGCGCACGGGGCAAATGGAACGGGCGTGAGCTCCGCCGCAGAAATTACAGACATGAAGGAAGCGGCATCGATGTCTGTTGCAACCTGAGGAATTAAAACTGTTGCACACTTGTCTACCTGAAACTGAGGTAAACATCTGACTGCGGTCGTTCCTTGGTTGAGGGACGTAGGCGGTGGATTTTTCTTGGGAAGGGGCTGGATGGGTTGGATGATCTGGGTTGGTTTGGGGACATTCTGAAGTAGAATGGATAATGGACCTGCAGATGGCGCAAGAAAGGCTCCGAACACCTAAGAAGACTCTGTTGTAAAGTTCAAGGTCCAGAGCTCCCCAATAAGGACACTGGTTCCAGTGGGTGATGCGGGCGGAGCATTTAGCTGAAAAAAGCTTGTGATATGTATAAAAATGACTACCCCCGAAAGAGAGACTGAGCTCGGCTATAATGGAGAGATAGTCGTTTAATTCCTTACGTCTGGCTGGAAATAAAGTGCAGATTACTTCAGTATATCTAGCAAAAGCGATGCAGAATTCTGCGAGTGTGAGAACTCGTTTTGAAGGTTGTACAGAATTTTTGAGATTGATGGTTAATGGGCCGCAGTCAAACGAGCGGTGGGATTCATTGAGGGGCACATAAGTCAGTAAAGAAGGAAGATCAATATCTGCACCTGATAGAATTAAGGACCGGAGATGGGCTGAAACTGGAGGTGGTTCCAGGGCCACTGCGTTAGGAGGAGCTGGAAGATGGACTGCTGTGGAGAGTGAATGGGCTGGCAAGCGGATTGTACCTGTAGAGTAGGTGTTGGTGTTGGGAAAAGTAGATAAATGGTGATCGGAAGGTCCCATTACTGGCTGGTGTCCGAGATGGCTGGCATGGGCTGAAGCTAGAGGAATGGGAAGGTTTGTGGGAAAGAAAGGAGAAGAAATCCTTTGCGGAGGCAACCTCACGCTCGGATGTGAACTGGGAGGAATATTAGGATATGATTGGAAAGTAGAGGTAGGAGGAAAGGGATGGGGTGAATTGGAATGGAAGGATAGAGGAGGGGGTGGAGGGAGGATAGCTAGCGAAGGCAACCTCACGCTAGGATCCGCTCTTTGGGTAGGTTGGTTTGGTGAAGATAGAAATGTAATCGTGTGCGAAGGTGGCCTGGCACAAGGGTTATTAGAAAAAGATGGAGAAGCAGAGGGGAGTGCTGAGAAAAGTGTTTGAGAGTTTGGTTCTTGCCTGGGGAGTGAGGCTGACTGGATGAAGTTTGTTGGAGCTGGAGAAAAAGCGGAACTATTTTTTGCGGCCGCTGTTTTTGGCCGGGTGGAAATAGCGGCGGACGCGGAAGTGCGAGCCGCGGCGCTGCCGGTAGCCTTTGGATCGGCGCGTTGAGATTTTGTGGGATCAGGACGCCCGGTGCTGGAACTGAAGGAACTGGTGAAGAGATCGTAAAGTTGCACTTTTGAAGATCTGCGGGAGAAATGGATTCCGGAACTGGAAAGGACTTGACGTAGGCTGTTGACCGAACATTTCGAAATGGGTGGAATCGGTGTATTAGCGGCTGTTGCGTGGAGAGATGAAATCTGAGAAGACGGACGAGGCACAGTTAAAACTGGCTGTCTTGAAGGTGGAGGAGAGCGTTGTCTTTTGGAGCGTGGTTTGTATGAGCGCTGGATTTCTCGGCCAGAACGCTCGTGGAGGGTGTCCGTGATATCCGATCTTGCACGGGGTGAGACTGTCGGAGTCTCGGGAAGGCTCGTCAGTTCGTCATCTGACGGGAAGAGCTGTATTTCCAGGATGTCGGACATCATTCCATACATCAGTAATGATACTGGAACAGCTGATACTAGGGAGAGGTAAGCGGCTGCTTATATACTCTGTTGATTGAAAGATTAGATGGGCTCGCTCCTCCCTAATTTACGTTTAGGAACTTCATTTACGGTAAAGAGCGTTTCACATTCTTACAAATTATTTCTTATGAATGACATTAGTTGATTTGTATCATACTTGATTTATATCCTTGTCTGTTTCATTTTTAATTAACCTCTTTAATTTTTTTCTATATTCAACTTACTCATGAGAAAACGTCACAATTTTACTAGGTGGTGATTTCACAAGAATCTGTATGCTGTGTATCTAATTTGTCTGCCACCTCAGTTTTCTACTGCTGGAACCTCATAATGACAGCATAGGTGTCATATGCGGCTCTAAAATATGCACAGAATCTTGAAATTAAATAGCTGACACGTCACTTTAGTGACAGTTTCGAAAGGAGCTGACAGTCTTAAGAATTACAGAAACAACTTAAGGGCTTCAGGCTCGTGATTTTGGCAGGATGCCACTAAAAGCAGATGTTAAAATGCCTGTTGTCATGTGTTACTGTGTGTACAACAGTAGTGTGCAGTTTCAGTGTAATCCCTGTGTAATCCCTAATCCCGGTCAGGACTGCTGAAAGCAGAGCTCAAATCAGTCAAAAGCCCTTTCATGTTTTTGTTTTTTTTTATCTCTTTTTTTGTGACATACCTCACTGTGTTCTCACATTTTTTATATTTTTTGGGAAGCTAAGATAAAATCTTAGTTGGAATTGTCTGGTGAATTTTTTTTCACAAAGTAGTTTTAAGTTGACAGAGAGAGCATTAAATGTGTATATCGTTTGGGTGAACTCGTTTTTAATGCTATCATAATGTTTTTAAATACTTTTTTATTTAATTAAAAATGTTTTTTTTATAAATCTTTTTATTTAAAATTACTTTTGTAAAATTTGTAAACCCTAAAGTTATTTCTAATAATTTCCAGGCTTGTGCTGTAGTTTCTGCATCTACCAGTAGTGTTTAAGAGGGAACGCTAACCAGCTGATTCCTGACCCGCTGCTCTGGATTTAGGATTTATTCCAAGCTTGTCTTGTTTTGTGGGGTTTCTGATTCTTGTTTTTCAAGGTAAACTTCCTGTTGAGTTTATTTCCAACATACCCAATCATCAAATAAACACACACATTTCTTTAAGTTTCAGCCAAAGCATATCTAAATAGAATCTGAAATTCCAAGAATGAGGAAACCTGTTATACCATGATGACATGAGGGGCTTTTAGACTGACAAAGAATTATGGTTGGACTTGAATATGCCCATAACATACTTTCATAATTATCAAATTTGTATGCCCTTCCTGTCAGTTTTTGCATTTTGCTAAATGCATTTAGAGCAATTGAGTTGCTGCTAAATAAAAGACACTAAGTGGCACTTTTGGCACCTGCATCTGTGGTGCACTAGTGCCAGTGTTAGACGATTTGGGAGTGAGAATGTGTTTAAACATGTAGGATGAAAAAATAAAATAAAATAGGCTTGTGATTCAATGGCCCATTAATATTGACAGCCACTTGATTTGTATTCCTGAATGAATCATATTTTGGTCCATGACTTAATGACTCATTCATCAAAACAATGACTTGCTGCCACCTACTGGTTACTTTCATAATCCAAGTATTGTTTCATTTTCTCACTTATTTTATATTTCTGAATACAACTTCATATGCAGCTTCTGTGCCACTTCTGCAGTGCAAAGATGACTTTGGTTGATATTAATTTAATTGGTAACAATATTTTATTCAAATTTGATTGACTAAATTTAAGAATTTTACATTAAAGATGGCATACATATTTAAAAAGGTTAGAAAATACCCATGAAAATCAATTAGAGGGGCCCCTAATGGGGAAATTCATATAAAAATACTATATTTATATTTCAGGGTTTGGATACCTTCTCTCTTCTTTTTTCTTTCTTTTTTAATGTGTGATGTTGCAAACTGGCATGTCAAACGAGTTTAACTTCTTCATCAAATCCTGACGTCACATTTCAATTATGTCAATAACTGAAACAACAGTGCCACTTTGAGGATCAAATAGCAACGAATGAACTAACGACAAACGATCGTTCTATTATCTATTTAATCCCACAATAATATTTAAAATATATAAAATCATAATTTATTTGGTACTTTCAATTGGGAGGTGGCTGTCCCGAACCCTAACCCCTAAATTTGCAACCTGTGACAATGATATTGAAATAATTTTTGCTATTTATTTCCATTTTTGATAAAAAATAAAAAAAAGTTGTTCAAAAGAAAATATTTATTTAATATTTTCTTTGTAAATGATGAAACTATGTCCTGCATTTTCATGTCACTTCCGAAGTGTGTGTGTTTTAACTACTGATTTCTGCACCCTACATTTTTGATCAGGAAATATCCTGTCCCTCTCTCTCATTATTGCCTCATGGTGAGTAGGTAGATAGGTTCAATAATTTTGAGGTACAGTAAATGTGTTTAAAAGTCAGAAAATCTATGTAACTTTAAGGAACGTCACTACCAAACACCTTTTTACTCGAATATTTGGGTGTTATTTTGATCAAATTTAGTTTGTATGTGTGTACAACTGTTCAAAACTGTGCTAGGTAACCGTACTAATTAGCATATTTGAGCTAGGCTCAAAAGTATCTAAAATTGTCACTACTGAAACAGTCACGACTCACGACCGAAACGTGCTGAAGTTCGGTTGTGACATCATTGTTTTTTGCGTGTTATCCAATTAAAGGTCCAATATGTAAGAAATTTGTAATAAAATATCTAAAAATCACTTGCACAGTGTGATATATTTCCTGCAGTTGTGTACTTACAATATCCTAAAAGTCTCCAAAGATTTTTTATTTCAGAAAAATTCCAATTTTAAATAAGTGGCCGTCCCGGCCAACAAATGTCGCCTGTCAATGACGCAATATCCGCGATATCCTCGGTTTCCGCTCGAACTGCCATAGCCATGATGTAAACATGGCGACAGAGATGGACAACTGCGTAATGCGCGATGTTTAGCGGCACAAAGTTCTTGTTTCGTTCAAACATAAACCATGGCAAGCACTTTGGGACAAACAAGGAGAATTGAAATAAGGATCAATATCAGCGGGGCGTTTTTGAGATGCCGAGAGCTCCATGTCCACGTCTAACTAGGACTCGACAGAGCTTCACGAGTCACGACTTGACAGCTTTATTAGACAGGTGAGCAAATGTACATAAAACAAATCAATGTTAACGTTAGCTCAACATGATGACATGTTAGAATATGGTCAGTACGTTTTTCTAATTTTGATCTAGCTGCTAGTTTCGTATAGAAAACGAACTAACTCGTAGAATAACATTATAACTTTCAACAAACATTTAAATGCCGTTTAGTGTGATAGTGTAACGTTAGACCAAGTAAAACAGCGCTGCGTTCCCTCACAAGTTTAATTCGTCTAAAAAATTGACCTGTGTGAGTAATTCAGCACTTGTGTGTAGTTCTGTAGAATTAAATGTCCTTATTCCTTTATATCTGCGGGACTCTCGTGTGATATCTGTCTCTTTAGCAATCGAGACCTGCTTCACACTACTGTAATGTTAAAAAACATGAGTGTTTTCACTTTTCACTCATCCATAAACGTTATTAGATCCATCAGCTTGACAGCAAGTCCCATCATTCAGCTCGTCACTGCGTCATAAACATATGCCTTTGTTATTGTTGGAAACTGCGCCCTCTTGTGGCCAAAAAGTTACATATTGTATCGTTAAATGTAGTTTTTGTGTGTGTACAAATGTTCAGAACTGTGCTAGCTAACCACGTGGTGATTAGCATCAATGCATATTCAAACTAATGAATCCTTAACTTTGAAATCAGTATGATAATCTTTATGCCTTTATGTGATTGGATTCAAAATACTGAACTTTACTTGAAATACTGAAATACTTGAAAAACTTTTTAATAAAATAGTAAAAAATATATTTACATGGTAGATGTAAACAATCTTAATAGGTCATAGAAGTGTACTTATTAAATTATTTATTATTGTGTTTTGGCAGTGATTAGAAATGTGTACCTTGGATATTATACAATTTGCATAGTGCATACATACAGAATTTGTGGTAAAAGAAAAAAATATATATATCACAATGTTTCCAACTCTGACTTTGAACCAATTCAGAAAGGAAATTTATACAAAAAAAAAAAAAAAAGAAGTAGAATCACTGAATAGGCTATATGCACGCATAAGTTCCGCATTTGACGCAAGGATGCTCTTCAGTTTCCGGTTGGGGAGATTAAAGGGGTCATATAATGCCATTTTTGTACAAGTTAATATGAATCTTTAGGGTCTAAATGAAAAGTTTGTAATATACTTTTATTAAAAATTCTCATTAGTTTTTTAAGAAAACACTCATTTTACCTGCTCAAAAACAGCTCTGTGTTCAGCACTCCGTTTAAGTGCATGCCTTTAAATGATAATGAGCTTCGCTGACTCCGCCCCTCTGTTCTGTGGGCGCTGTAACACAACGCACGTGGAGTGTTAACTTGACAACAGTTGAGGGTTTATTATGGCAGCGGGATTCTCTCTGAGGACACATCTGTGCAACCGTATCAGTTTGAACTGGAGTCGGACCCGAAACAAGATGACGGCCCCGAAGAAGTTCGACAATTAAGGCTCGAACAGGACGTTTCTGAATGGTTGGTTAACAATGTCACTTTGATCTATTTTTGTATGTACTGGCAGGGTAACGTTAGAGTTGTGAGATACAAACGCTATGTGTTTAACGTTACTAATGTAAGTTATAGGTTAGTTCGTTGACAGATTTATGTTGAAAAACTTTTCTTTCTTTTTTTTGTAAATGTAGGCTTGTCAATGATGCGTGACATTATATCAGTGTTAGGTACAACTCGTGACTGAAACTGACATGAGGTCATGTCAGTAATAATTCTAGCAGTAGTTGAAGGATAACTAAGAATTTGCTGTATGTTTATGTTTAGTGCAGTACGAAAATGTTTTATGTTTTAAGAAAACTTTTAAGTACATCTATAGTTTTGTAACTGCATTGATATATTCCTGTTAATATTCCTGTTACGTTAACTGTGACTGCGTAACTTACACAGTTTTTAATAACACAACACCTCTAACGCGTTTTTCATTATAAACGTGGGATTATGAATTATATTGAGAACGTCGTAACCTAACGTTACATAGAACACATGCCGTAAATGCACCCTGAGTGTAAACATTAGCCACATTCATCGTGAAGCGTGCAAGGGATTTGCAAAGATTCATATAAAGGTTAATAAATAAAACGTTACACTCACTTCTTCTGGACGTCCAGCTGGAACACGAATAGTTGGTACCGATTCCTTTTTCAGTAGCAGCTTCTCAGCTAAACCTGATTTATATTGACCCTCGCCTCGTTTAAAAAAGCAGTCTGGTGAGAAATGATTTGCGCAAACATGAGCGCATTGACGTTGCTCGTCGTGAATATTTCCTTCATAAACAAAACTCAGCCACTGCGTCTTCAGCGGTTCGGATTTACGAACATTAAAATGACTGCTGTGTTCCTTATTACACCCAAGAACAGAACACCACAATCGCTTAGACGGCCGCCATTCTGCTCCAGTGTAAACAATGACGAACTATGATTGACATCTCACTCACGAGCGAGGGCGGGTCTGTGTTGAAACGCTGCTGTCAATCAACAGTCGTGGGAGGGGCGTGCGATCTTGTGACGTCACAGGATCGAACGGCTTGATTTGAGGCAGGGGAAAACATATAAGGAGATTAAAACAAAACCACTGGATGGATTTTTATCATTATATGATGGCTGTGTACAGGCACTGCCAACACACATTTCAGTACAATCAACTTGTAAAAGTGCAAGTACCATTATATGACCCCTTTAAAGCGGAGGAAAACCGAGGAAAACGGGATTATGGCAGAGTCTTCAAAATGTACTGTCCTCCCGTCTTTGAAACGAAACTTTCATATGTTTAGATGTCATTTTATATATAGTTATGTTTATTTAATATAATTTTAAAAAGAAGCATAAACACAACGAGGGGTGTCTGTTTTGTCTGTTTTTGTGACTAACGTTTCTTTAGTATAACCATGGAGTATAAAATTCAATATAAATTCTCGGTATTGCATTGGACTCAATGATCGGCGGAAGTTATCGAGCATCCTTAGACCTTCACCGGAAATACCGCCGTGCAAAGAGCCCATTATGGATCATTTACTGGAATTGTAAGAATAACATGTAATCATATAATAAATATATAAGTAACTGAATCTAATTGCAATATAATTTAATTACAAGTAGCCTACTTAATTTTTGGAATCTGATTAGCTAATCTAGATTACATGTAATCAATTAATACCCAGCACTTCAAGCCATTAGAGATTAGTAGCAATAAATAATCATAAACAGTAGCCTATGTGAGATTAAAATAAGTGTGTCCCAAAGTACCATAGATGGACAGTAACAAAGTACAGTAGGCTAGGCTATGTTGAAAAGAGTATGCCAGAAGTCCCCGGATGCTCCACTATTTCCGGTAGATTTCTGAAGTGTGGACTGTGGATACGTGCCGTGCACACTCTAAAGGCTAATACCGGCGACAACCCATGCGCTTTGGAGGATGAAATACAAACACGAGTAAAAGGTGTTTAATAAACCCTACAAAACATGACGGATATGCGCGACCGACGGTGAGAGGTTAAATGAAGGTTTGAGTAACTAATCAAAGTTTAACCAACTAATCAAAGTTTAACCAGAGCCCGGTTTAACTTGATTTTTCCCGTGCACCTGAGACCCGCAGTGACGGATTAATTGACAGCTGCTGTCAGACTCTAAAATGGAGAGTGACTGGAGTGACGCAAGTAGCTTTGCCACAGAGCGGTCATTTTAAGTTGAGGACTTTTCTTATTTGGTATCAACATCACATTGTAACATTGATCAAACCATATTACCAAAGATTATTTTTTGTTAATTTCAGTGTTAATTCAACAGCAGTGATGTAGATTCAACATCATAGTAACGTTGATTCAACAATATTACCATTGATTATTTTTGTTAATTTCAATATTGATTCAACAGCAGTGATGTATAATCAATTATAGTGTAACGTTGATTCAACAATATTACCATTGATTATTTTTGTTAATTTCAATATTGATTCAACAACAGTGATGTATAATCAATCATAGTGTAACGTTGATTCAATAGCATAACCATTGATTTTTTGTTCAACATAGTTTCAACATTGACTGAGGGTGCAAAAGTGATGTTGATAAAATATCACTTTGTAATGTTGAATCAATACTATTCCCATTGATTTTTGGTTGAATTCCCAACATTATTTCAACATTAACTGAGGGTGCAAGAGCGATACTAAAGCAACATTACTTTGTAACGTTAAATTCAATGCAATTAGCGTTGACGCATCAACACTGAGTCAACATTGTTTCAATGATTACATGCTATCTGGGGAGTCTTGTGTTGGTTCCTGTCTGCTCCCCGAGATTCCCTGCCTGCTGGTTCCTTCTGCCTGACCGTTAGACTGGTTCAGGATCTGTGTGCAGCAAGTGCCAGATCTCTGCTTCATGGTTCCATAGCCCTGTTTTCTTTTCAAAAAGAAAAGATTTTTCTTTTATGCCAAAATTCATTAGGATATTAAGTAAAGATCATGCTCCATGAATATATTTTGTAAATTTTCTACCGTAAATATATAAAACACTTATTTTTGTGAGTGAATGCAGCACAATCGCGAACATAATGGACGTATTAAAGGGGATTTTCTCAATGTTTAGATTTTTTGCACCCTCAGATTCCAGATTTTCAGTCCTAACAAACCATACATCAATGGAAACCTAATTTGTTCAGCTTCCAGATTATGTATAAATCTCAATTTAACCATGTGACTGGTTTTGTGGTCCAGGGTCACATATGCATATATTTTCATGGTTTATGACATGTTATAAGGTTACCAAAAGTAGCCTACAGTATGTGCTTTTTGGTTTCAGTTGTTCCTACAACTGTTATTGATTAATCATCATTTGCTCTTGAAAACTTTCACATGCAGCACGGCAAGTGAATGAAACCCAATAATATCTAAATGAGTATTTAGAAACACATGGCACTGACACACGAAATGGACATGTGGGTATGGCATATTTATCCCATAATTCATAAACATCACTAACAATAATATTTAATAATGTAGCTATATACACAACAGAAATAGTTGCATTAGCCTATTACTGGGTTTACAGTGGGTGGAGGAAGTTAAACCAGTCAGAGTGATTCAGCAACTGCATTACCTTTTAACATTAATACAAGTAAAACAACAGCCATATCACCATGCAGACCAAGATTGGTTGCCCAGTGAAGTTAAGCAGGGTTGAGCCTGGGCAGTACCTGGATGGGAGACCTCCTGAGAAAACGAGGTTGCTTTTGGAAGAGGTGTTAGTGAGGCCAGCAGGGGGTGCTCACCCTGTGGTCTGTGTGGGTCCTCCTAACGCTCCAGTATTGTGACCATAGACATAATATAATACATAGACGCCCTATTGGCCGCTTTGGAACGTTGCTGCGATACGTCAACGGGTCCGCCATTTTGCGGAGGGCAAGACTGCACTGTAATCAAGGGTGAGCTGTGTTTTTTTTCTGGATAAAAACAAAAACTGTTTTTATATTTATCAACCGATTTCAGTGGTTTGTATGTGGTGTACAAAAAGTTTCATCTCTAGTTATTTAAAATCTCAATAGTTACACTTGTAAAATATTTGTTTTAATAAAGAATGGTCAAACCTCAGACTTGTCATGTATCTGGCTTTTTATTCTTGGATAAGAATGGTGAAGACCCCCATACTGAGATATAGCCTAATTTAAGTTTTCTTATTGTGGAAAAAGCATTTTCTGTGATTGACCAGATTTGAGCAATAACAAAGATAACTGATGGATCCTTTATGATAATACATATGTTATGGTACAACTACTGTGCAATTGTCAGGGTTTGTGCAGGTGCTGAAGACGAGGACACGAAAGCTTCAATATAAATGTTTTAATAACAAAATGAAAACTTTCCAAACTTAAACAGAAACAAAACTCCAGGAAATCAGAAGACACACAACCATACGAGGACGACGATCGACCAACACTGAGGGAAAACACAGGGCTTAAAAGAACTGAACCAAACAAGATAATTAACTGAAAACAGGTGCATAAAATTGGACACAAACGAGGAGCGGGAAAACTTAACAGGACTAAACCAAAATCACAAAAGACAGGGGAAGACAAGATCACAAAAGATTAACAGAACACATCAAAACGTGACAGTACCTCCCCCCTCCCCGAAGGCGCGTCCTCGCGCCGTATAACATCCAAAGGGGTGGGAGGGTGGGCGCCCTGGAGGCTGACGAGGGCATGGTGCAGGTCCAGGAAGCCTCCAGGGCGGAGCAGGCTGTGGGCGTGGCCACGGCGGTGCAGGCTGTGGGCGTGGCCACGACGGTGCAGGCTGTGGGCGTGACCAAGGCGGAGCTGTGGGACCCTCGGGCGTCCAGGGCGGAGCTGTGGGACCCTCGGGCGTCCAGGGCGGAGCTGTGGGACCCTCGGGCGTCCAGGGCGGAGCTGTGGGACCCTCGGGCGTCCAGGGCGGAGCTGTGGGACCCTCGGGTGGCCATGGCGGTGAGGACCCTTCGGGTGGCCATGGCGGTGAGGACCCTTTAGGTGGCCAGGGCGGTGCAGACCCTTCAGGTGGCCGTGGTGGTGAAGACCCTTCAGGTGGCCGTGGTGGTGAAGACCCTTCGGGTGGCCATGGCGGTGCAGACCCTTCAGGTGGCCATGGCGGTGTTATCTTTTCGGGCCTCCGTGGATCTTTGGCCGGCCACGGCGAAGGCGTATGGCGCCCCCCCAAAATTTTCTTGGGGAGGACAGGCTCATGATCGGGAACTGACTTGACATCAACGGGCGCTGGGTCAACGGGTTCTGGGTCAACGGGCTCTGGGTCTGGGTCAACGGGCTCTGGGTCAACGGGCTCTGGGT
Source organism: Chrosomus eos (assembly GCA_036326025.1). Taxonomy (NCBI): domain Eukaryota; kingdom Metazoa; phylum Chordata; class Actinopteri; order Cypriniformes; family Leuciscidae; genus Chrosomus; species Chrosomus eos. Next base: position 12,765,336 of record CM070830.1, on the reverse strand, counting down.
CTGGCGCTGGGTCAACGGGCTCTGGCTCTGGCTCTGGGTCAACGGGCTCTGGCTCTGGCTCTGGGTCAACGGGCTCTGGCTCTGGCTCTGCCGCTTCATGGGACTCGGAACTGGACGGGGCCAGCACATCAGGGGACTCGGAACTGGACGGGACCAGCACATCAGGGGACTCGGAACTGGACGGAACCAGCATTTCGGGGAGCTCGGAACTGGACGGGGCCAGCACATCAGGGGGCTTGGGGCTGGGCTCAGGCTCTGGTGGGCAGGCAACGGTCTCTGGCTGGACGGTCTCTGGCTGGACGGTCTCTGGCTGGACGGTCTCTGGCTGGACGGTCTCTGGCTGGACGGTCTCTGGCTGGACGGTCTCTGGCTGGACGGTCTCTGGCTGGACGGTCTCTGGTGTGAGCGTGCAGGTGATGGGCTCAGGCGTTGGCGTGCTTGGAGCTGGTTGGAGTGGTAGCTCTTCCAAGTGGTAGTTGGATCCACAGGCCCACAGCGTGTGATCCAAAAACTCCAGGAAGGATAGATCGAGGTCCTTCACCAAAACTATCTGGGCGAGAGGGTCCCTTAGTCCACCCCAGAAACTTTTTTTCAACTCCTCCTCATCCCATCTCACATCATCATACAGCTCAAGGTATAGACCAGCGTATTCCTCGAGTGAGCGCTCCTCTTGGAAAAGGATTGGGTTTTTGAAGGGGCTCACCTCTTTTTTCCTCCTTCTACCCATTTTTGCTTTTTAAAGGTCGATCGTTCTGTCAGGGTTTGTGCAGGTGCTGAAGACGAGGACACGAAAGCTTCAATATAAATGTTTTAATAACAAAATGAAAACTTTCCAAACTTAAACAGAAACAAAACTCCAGGAAATCAGAAGACACACAACCATACGAGGACGACGATCGACCAACACTGAGGGAAAACACAGGGCTTAAAAGAACTGAACCAAACAAGATAATTAACTGAAAACAGGTGCATAAAATTGGACACAAACGAGGAGCGGGAAAACTTAACAGGACTAAACCAAAATCACAAAAGACAGGGGAAGACAAGATCACAAAAGATTAACAGAACACATCAAAACGTGACAGCAATGCAGTAAATATAACATTTGTGAGAAGTAATAGTAAATAGTTTAGTCAATAAAATAAACAAATAGTATACAGCAAATAAAATAGTAATGTATAATTATATAATATCATACAATAATACAATCATAAAAATGTTGATAATAGCATATGGTTTATTAATAATACTATAATAATAGCAATAGAATAAGAAATATCAATTACAGAATATACACAAAAAATAAGTTAAATAGTGACTTATATTTAATATTTAACTATTTTTGTTAAATTTCAGTTGTATTGATCAGTAATAACCATTATAACAGAAGTAGCTTCAGTCAAACACAGCAGGATACAACGTTAAAAAAGCCTAAATATAAAGTTATGAAACTTCACTTTGCCCTCAGCCAAAACAATTTACCAGGGAACCATTTATAGATTAATGAGACCAAAGATCGCCCGTTAGATATACACAAGACGAATAATATCTCATGTTTAACCACTAGACTGAGACATCCGAGCCAGCGGCACACTTCAGACGCACTGGCCGAGGTAAGGCTGTTCTCGGCGGCGTTAATGAGTGCTGAGCGCCGGTGATCGCATCTTACAACTCCGAAACCGTCAGATCAAATTTTTAAATAGGGGCTATCTTTATAAACAAACCACATATTTAAGCTTTAAACAACTACATTGTCGACTGAAAAACTATTAAAACTCCATTTCGTGACACAATAATAGTAGTATTTTTTAATTTATCCTCTGAACGTTACTATTACTAATTAAATAATGACCAAATACAACCAAAAACAAACGTTCAGTCTTGCCTGTGAAAGATAATTCCTTGAAAGCGGTTTTCAATTGTGTGGCGATTTGTACAGCCCCAAGCAGCGCAAAAAACAGGCATTTTTCTCAATTCCCAGTATGAGAGGTATGGGAAAGTTGCCATCCCCAATATGGCGGCGCCGTTGACGTACGCTCCAGCGGCCAATAGGGCGTCTATGTATTATATTATGTCTATGGTTGTGACGAGGACACTACTGAAACAAGCACAGTCCTTCCGATGAGACGTTAAAGTGAGGTTCTGAATCTCTGTGATCATTAAAAATCGCATGGCACTTCTAAATGAAAGAGTAGTGATGTAACCCTGGCTAAATTCCCTCCATTAGCCATTATCAATCATCATGGCCTCCTAATAATTGTCATCAACTGAATCGGCTTGATCATACTGTCTCCTCTCCAGCTGGTGTGTGGTGAGTGCACTGGCGCCATTGTACTGTTGCTGCTGTCACATCTTTCAAGTGGATGCTGCACCATTCACTCATTCATTCATTCATTTATTCATTCATTCATTAATTCATTCATTCATGCATGCATTCATTCATTCATTCATCCAGACAGCAACAAAGTGTTGGTTAAAAGATAAATTCTTTGAATTATTTTATGAAATGAAATAACTCACAAATTAGCAAAAAACTGCATTAGAACAGCATTGGCATCAGAAACGTATTGACAAAACGATTCCCCTATAAGGAAAAAATAAAGGTGTCTAAATCATTAATTAAAAGCAACATAGAAAAACACTGGCAAAAGACTTGGGATAGCCTACAGATAATAAAGGTAGAGAATACTACAATAACATATTCTAAAATCAATTAAAGTTAGAACACTTACACTTTTACATGAAACTGGTCTTATGATGAGTATCTATCAAGTAGCCATGATTTGACACACCTACTCCAATGTAGGTGGCAGTATGCATCGTTTACGATGGTCTGTAACCGGCTAGGAAACTACAGAAGAAGAAGAACACATCACCACCATCCAGCAGCAGGACTGTAATCGCGTTTGACAGTTGCGAACTTCAAGAGCGTCAGACTTTGTGTTTTGCCCGGTAAGGTTTGGCTTTATTTGGCCGGGCTTATGTGTTGTTCCTGGACGCGCGACAAACTCTTTATTCGACGCGTGTCTACGGTGTAGACCGCGTCATTGAATATAATGGGAGTGTTTGTCCCGTGGCTCGCAGTTAATTTTTTATGTGTGACGGGCCATTCTGTGTCCATTAGGAGAAGGATATCTATCTATCTATCTATCTATCTATCTATCTATCTATCTATCTATCTATCTATCTATCTATCTATCTATCTATCTATCTATCTATCTATCTATCTATCTATCTATCTATCTATCTATCTATCTATCTATCTAAAAAATATAATATATATAACTTTTATTCTAGGAACTTTTATTCCTAGGCTACAGCTGAAATTGTTAGTGTTTTGCCTTAATTCTGACCCATGATCACCACAAACAAGCACCAAACCTATGGCAGGGCTGAGAATATAAAAGATCAGATTCAGGAAGTAGCATACCTTAAACGGGTTTATTTTGGGCTTTACATAATGCAGCTGTGTTTATCAAACATTTCATAATAAGTGTATACAGTATACAATACAGGTAGATATAGTGTTAAGGCTATACTTTTAAGGCTAATACAGATATCACTTTGTAATGGTACCTTGCAAGGTACTGTTGCCTACCTTGTTCATGTGTTATGGTATTCAGTAGCTCAAAGCAGGGCCTTGAGGGGCAATACTTTATATTCTTGATGTTGCTCTGTTCGTTGCTACCATTAAATCAAAATGTAAAATTCTTATTTTATATCAGTTAAAAAAATGTTTTAAACATTTTTACATTTAAATGTAAGAATTTCACAAAAAAGATATTTCATACAAAATAAAGATTGGTAAAAGATGCCCTTGGAAATCAGTTTAAGGTGGCAAGTATCGCCTCGTAATGGAAAAGTTAATGTCTGTCATTAATCAGAATGTGGTCTTAAATTTTTCACTGTGCTCCCAATTTTTTTTTATCAGGAGCACAAGTGCTTCTAAAATAAAGTAGAGCCTTGCACCAAAGATAAAAAATACCTGTGAAGTTGAACCCACTCTGTAACTTTTTGATTACTTATTAATTTATACAGTTTTAATTAGCCTATTGGTCGACCGATATATCACCAAGGCCGATATTATCTGACAACATTTTGTATTGTATAATTATTGGCATTGGCAGATGAGCTTTTCTGTTTGGCCCATTAGTAGCAGAAGCGGGACTTTTATTTTTTACAGTTTTGAGAACCCAGTGCCTGAGTGCAGATGCACAGCTTCTCCTTTTCTCCATCTTCATTAGTTTACTTTCTTTGTGTAACAGTTCTGTAATAATTGAAAGTCTTTGAACATGATAAACTGATAACATGCACTCTGTGTGTGATGTGATGTCTGTCCATGCGAAGGATTATTTTATTAAATATAAAATAAATATAATTTTCATTGCTGAAATTATGCATGTGCTATTTACTATCTTTGATATTAAATATTGCAATGTCATTAAGGCCTATATCAGCTTTGTACTGTATCTGCCATCAGCCAGACAGCCACCCTGCTAGATATTGGCAATCGGTTATTAAAAATAATCCATATCGGTTGACTTCTAATTTTATTTCTAAAAGTAATATTTTAAATAATTAAAGGGAAAGTTCACCAAAAATAAAAATTATGTCCGGGGTTGTTCCAACCCCGTAAGACTTTCATTCATTTTTGGAACACAAATTAAGATATTTTTGATGCAATCTGAGAGCTGGCTCACTCCTTCATAGGCTGCTAGGTAATTTCATCTGCCAGCCCAGAAAAGTTAGTAAAGACATCGTTACAATAGTCCAAGTAACTACAGTGGCTTAAGTTTATCAAGCGATGAGAATATTACTTTTTGTGCGTAAAAACAAACAAAAATAATGACTTTATTCAACCTCCCTTCCATGTCATTCTCCTACGCTGTTGACGTAGTGTAAACAGTGCTGTGCTTCACAAGCCCTCAAAAGTGAAGCCAAAACGTCTCGATCGCCCCCCGGTGACCGGTCCTAGTATAGGTCATAAGCCCCGCCTCCCCATGTTATTCAATGGGACGTGAGACCAACTAAACAATTAAATTACACTTCACGTATCTTTTTTCTAAAGATAGTTTCTGTCATTTACTGTAGTTTCTATCACGTTGATGTAATTTCAAGTGTTTGTTTTTAAAATAAGTTCTAAAATAAGTTTTTAGTTAGTTATTTGATGCTATAAAAACAGTGCTGTGACATGATTGACAGGTTCTCTGTGTGAAGAAGTCACTGAAGCTCCAACGGACTTTTTTTCATAATGTTTACTATGTGGTTAGTAGTTGTATTTACCTTATTTTAACGAGGTACTGCAATCAGCAGACATCATTGTAGAGGAACGGAGAAGACAAGGCCACTAAAGAAAATGTGCAGGGCGTGTGCTAGCGATTGATTCAACGAGCGTGAGGGCGGGGCCTTGATTTCGCGGCTTTACTTCCTGCTCACGACTGCGCATGACTGGTCCCGAAAACGCTACTGCGCAGACTCAAGTTCCAATATGTCTGTGCCATATCGGGACTCTGGCGGCTTCAGTTCTCTCCAATGGAAAAGAGCGACGAAGGGGCGTCGTCCATCTTTTTTTACAGTCTATGGTCAGAACGTAGGCTCACTATTGGCCAGCATCACACACATGACCAGCGTCAGCCAATAGTGAGCCTACGTTCTGACGTAGAAAGTTGCACGGTTGTTATTATTATTATAAATATTTTGGCCAAATTGTGCAGCCCTACAAACAAGTACAGCAAACCTGGAATGTTTTTTTTTTTTTTTACATTTTAACTCACCATCTGAACTTTTATCAGAAAAAAAAAACACAATTAAATTGTTTTCCCTACAAATTTTGCAGCCCTAGTATTGTATCGCAAATCATATTGTATTGTGGCATTTCATGGGGACTTGACATCATGTCTTTAAGCCACAATGTCTCTTCAGTTTCAAAGAGATTATATCACTTATTCAGTCTAGCCGTTCCATTGTTACAGAGAAAATTTTCAAGCCTGAATGTGATCACTGGCTCAGTAGCTTTATTTATTTATTTACTTTTTTTTTAGATTTTATTTTTGCCATTTTTTTTTAGATCAGTGGTTTCTCAACTGGTTTGGCCATGGGACCCACATTTTCCCATGGTCATTAGGTCACGACCCTAGAAATTTGAACCGAGTAAATTTAGTTTCTCAAAAATGGTTGACACTTGACACACACAAGTACCATCCCACTTAACGTACACATAAAGAAGATTACTGACATTGATGAAAAAAACTGTATAAAGTAAGGCTATTACATAGCAGTCCCAGCTAGTTTTTGTTAATACAATAAAGTTAGTAAGTTGGAATGAGCAACCAGTCATAAAAATATAGAAAATAACACAAAATGAAAATAAAGTGGTATTTTGGGTTGAGGTTACGTTTACAATGGTAAATACACAATACTAACATGAACTAGGCTATTAATAAAAAACATGGACACTTTTCCTGACGAATAGAATAAACATCTTAACTGCATGCAAATCCTTCCCAGCTAACACAAAACGTACCAGTTATGTAATTTATTGGTACTTTTTGGTAATTCCATGACTTACTAACTGTCAACATAAGTATGATGCTGCATGCCCGTAATTTCATTCGCTTTTTATAGATATACAGCTTGCGCTAATTGAAGAATGCACACCGTGAACACAGTGTAGTGTATGACAGGACAGGGAAGGTGAGAGACTTTTTATTTCATTACAAGTTACAAAAATAACATTAGAATAATGATCCTGATATATTGTATAGCCTGGCAACATCTCATCTGGTAGCAGATACTGAATCAGGACAACATGTTTTTCTCAGGCACTCTACATAAATTGCGTCCGACAGAAAAGTCAACAGCTTTCACACTTTCAAAATAAAAGTCTCGCATCAGTATAACATTTAGTAATTTTTGTAGCGGGTTCAATTAAGAAAAACTAATTTAGATAGTAGTTAGGAGTGGGATAGAGAGTGAGGCAGGATTTGGGAAAAGAACCGTGCTACATGTTAGAACACTGCCCACAAGGCCTTCAGCTCTGACACTAGGGCTGCACGATGTATAGTTTTAGCATCGATATTGCATTGTTTGCATCCACGATAGTCATGTGGCAGGATGTGCGATGTTAAGTATAGGGATCACGTGATTCGTGGATTAATAAAAGTTTAACCATCATAGAGTGAAAGTTTATTATTTGCACGCAAAAGTCAAAGTCAGAATGCCCGTCTCTGCGAGTATCCTCGTAAACACAGCCGGTTATGTGTTGTAAACAAGAAAATGGATGCATGATTATATTGGGTCCGTGCATTCGTCTGAAAGAGACAGCAGCTCATTAAAACCGCAGCTGTTTGTGTCACCAATGTTAATCAAACAACAAAAGAGAAAGAGAAAATCGCTTTTGTTGCTTTAACAAAGATACATTGTATTAATTAATTATATTTAATTTATACAATGAAGACTTCAATATCTGTACCTGTAATACAGTTAAATTTACCTGAAAAACATAAAGCACACTTATTTAATTTGTATATTTGTTGCTGTTGTATTTATCTATACTTGTAATATGTTTATGATTTAGATACTAATAAAGATGCACTTTTTAAAATTTTTATTTCTTTTCCAAGCTAGTTGACTCCGAGTCAAGTGTTATGATACCGAGATAATTGAGTGTGTCTGAGTGATTAAGATGCATTAGACAAATTGCTTACTTAACAGTATTGTGGACTTCACAAAAATGTTTAGTTAACAAAACCACATAAAATGTCGCATTTTTGGCAGTGCAATCTAAATTAAAAGGAGTGGATTTGCAGTTTAAACTTGAGTTTGTAAAAGCCCTGATTTTTTTTCTGTAGTCAGTGTTCTCGGCTGTGATGTCTGCTAAGGCAATTTCTGAGCAGACGGGAAAAGAGTTCCTGTATAAATACATCTGCACCACGGCAGCTGTGCAAAATCGTTTCCGCTGCGCCACCTTCACTGCAGACACCGCCTGGGACCGCCTTGCACAGGACCACCCATGGCTGCTAACAGAAGTGAGTATATGTCTTGGTTTTTGGTTCCGTAATATTGTATCGTTTTACAGTGTAATATATTTGTCTGTCCCTCCATGCAGAGGCTGGTTGTGAAACCAGATCAGCTGATCAAACGCAGGGGGAAGCTGGGATTGGTGGGAGTTGACCTGAACCTCGAGGGTGTCCAGGAATGGCTGAAATCACATATGATGACAGAAATCACAGTAGGCCTTTTAAAATGTTTGTATTTGTATCCAACTGGAGTATTATTGTTGTAATTTCACTCTACTTATTACTAGGGCTGTGCTGTCGCAGGCAGTCAGAGCAGCTCTTTGTGTGCTCCGGTAACTGAGCAAAGAATATCCCACTGGATAGTGGACGCGACTGGCTAGCTTATGCTTCGATGGGCCTTTCGTGCCCCATCGGAGTAAAGGCCCTCTCCATCAGAGGCATGGCCTCCTCCTGGGCTTAGTTCATTGTTTAAATGCGAGCTCTATGCGAGCTCAACCCAATAAAACCCTTCCTTGTGGCTCCGATATAATGGTCAGAGACCTTAGCCTTGTGATAACGGTAGCGCGTATTGCGTAGCTGGCAGTGCTGTTGTGCTGCACGACTCTGCGTTTGTTGCTTCAGTTGAATTGATCTGAGATCCTACAGTAGAATGCCCGCTTCTATGGAGGAATACTCCCGCCCACTTCAGAGGCCTTTAGCGCCATAGTTTTGTGCAGCTCTGCTGCGCAGCTTTTGATTCGTGCAACTCCGCGGCACAACCATTGGCTCGTGCAGTTTCACTGCGTGATTCAATAAGGCTTTAGTAATCGAAGAAAAAGGAGTTTTTCCAATACTCATTCCCGTTATCTCAGGGATCCGAGGTTACGTTAGTAACTGAGTGAGTTTACAGTTAGGCCGTGAGACAGAGGGTTGATTGGTACCATTTTGAGGGATTAAACCGCATGGTGATTTTTGTGTAGGTATATGACCCTGTATTTGAAAAATGTGTGATAGCATTAGATTGAAGGTAGTTTTTGGTTACGGAGGACGATTTTCAAACATATGTCAAGAAAAAGGATAAATTAAATTTGACTTGGTGGCATTTTATGATAATGTCTGTCTAATGCCAGAGATTTGCCACATTTTTGCTTTATTAATGAGGTATTGAGGAAACAGAGTTAAAGGTTTCCAACCCAACATATATGCCTTTGAGAACAAGTAAGCGGTAGGGTCCGTGCATACCATATTAGATCATAGCTTTGTGAGAAGATTAACTGTTTAGTCTGGTATTGAGAAGGTTTTGGAACATGAGCAACAATTTATTTAAAACAAATTTAACAGGAATTAAATGAACTATACCTTTTACACAAAGAATGCAATAAATGCTACTTAACCTCTTACCGGGCGGCAGTGGCTCGGTGGTTCATGTAGATTGTCTACAAACTGAAAGGTTGGTGGTTCGATCCCCGGTTCCACCTGGCCAAGTGTCGAGGTGTCCATGAGCAAGACACCTAACCCCAACTGCTCCCGACGAGCTGGATGGCGCCTTGCATGGCTGACACCGCCGTCGGTGTATGAATGTGTGTATGAATGGGTGAATGTGAGGCAAATATGTAAAGCGCTTTGGTGGCCATTGGGTCTGTGAAAGCGCTATATAAATGCAGTCCATTTACCAATGCAGTCCATTACCAAAAGATGCATTGTTTTAACCCACTGTACTACTTTTTGATTTGTGGCATAGTACACATTATACATTTGTCATATCTAGTAAGAATGACTCTCCATGTCCACTTCATCACCATTGTCATCATGACATCAGTGTCTGAAACACATGCTTGATTCTCACAATCTGGCTGCCTACACATATCCGTGCACTTGAGTCCATTTGCAACACAAACACATTTAGTAGTGGACACACAGTGCTTTGGACAGTTGCAGGCCAATCAATCTAATAGAGCTTCAGGTGCTGGTTGGCCATCCATCCACTGAACTACCAGCTGGTCAACTCCTCCCACAGACTCGATCTTCCATCCATGACCAACAGGGCTAGGTGCTTTTGGGTCCCTTTCCAAGCATCTCCTCCATAATGCAGCCTGGTAGTTAGCTCTTTGGGCATGCTTCACTAAGCAGTCTCGGCATGGCTGAAGCTGATGGCTTTCTATCTCACCCCTCTTAGCGCAAAAGAGACGGTATCTCAGGTCATTGACCTTTGTCATTGCTACTTTTGGGGAGTAGATTTGGCATGTGAAAGTTTCCAGTTTATCCATTAATTCAGATGGGAGGTCCCAGTTCTGGCCAAGCTCATGGAATGTGTTTTGGACACTGTGATCAGGTACTTTAAAGCACTAGCTTTACCTCTCCCAGCAAAAGCAATGACAGTGTCGCATCCTGTATATGCATGCATTCCAATAAGAGCTTTGCAGACTTCTGTACCAACTGAGGTTGCCACTCTCCTGATGTCAAGGCACATGATGAAAACATCTGTGTCCTCTGTGCAGATAACAACAGCTTTTTACCCCTCTTCAACTGCATGGGTAGCATGGAGAAGAAGGCGACCATCAGCTTCTTCTTGTTGACACTGGAAAGTTGGGAATAACTCATTGCCCTGAGCTGTGATTTTAAAGCACTCATCACTAGGGATGGGCATCGTTAAGAAATTATCGATATCGATGCCATTGTCGAGTCTGCTTATCGATGCGATTCCTTATCGATTCCCATATCGATTCCTGTACCATTTGCTGAACACTTACAGTGTGGCTTTGAGAGTTGTTGGCTTTGAATGTCTAATTTAAAGTGGTGTTAGAGAATGAAAAACAAGTGTGCAATATTTAGGGCCCTATGAAATCAGTTTTATTTTTTCCCAAATTCCGTTTTTTCCATTTTAATTTTTGGGAATCCTTTTTTTTTTTACCCTTTACTGTTATTTTAGTCATAAAAAGAGTGTGCTTTTAAAGTTAATGATTAAAATGTATACAAATAAAATAGAAATGACCTTAAATTACAGACATTTACTGAGTAGCCTTTTCAGGACAAATACTGCATGCAACATGACACTGCACTCTTCAAGTAATAACAAAATATGGTTATGAGCTTTAAACTGTCCAGTAAAATAAATTATATTAGTTTATATAAGTTTAAATAAAAGTCACACTCTGTCTCTCTCTCGCCCAGTGTCGCTCGCGGAGTTCGCTTCGCTTTTGTCCAGTCCGGCGCCTCATAGACAGACGCGGTGTGTGTGTGTGCGTGTATGTGAGAGAGACGCGTGAGTGATTAAAGAGTACCTATTATGGCATTTAAAATGTTCCTAATAATGTTCTGGGAGTCCCCAACAACAGTTTTACATGCATGCAATGACAAAAAACACTTTTGTTGTCTTATAATATGCATTTATTTTTACCTGATTTGCTCACCGACTCCCTAATGATTCGTTTGACGACTCATTTGTCCAAACCCCTCCTTTGCGTGACGCTAATCGGCGGTGATTGGTCAGATGACGCAGTCAGTTATATTTTGCGTTAGCCCAAAGCTTAAACATATTGATAAAGCACTGCAGTACTACAATATGCTTCACATAATTTCACATATTTCAAAAAACAAAAAAAATTACATTGGAGACCTAGAAGCTGCTGAGCGTAACTCTCACTCTCTCACACACACACGCACGCACGCACGCACACACACACACACACACACACACACACACACATAAAAGCAACAATTATTAATAGTACTTACAGGTTGTGATTCGGAGGAGGAAGCTGATCCAAATAAACTTGGTATTGAACGTTCCTTCAGTATCAGCCGGCTCGCGAATCCACACTAGAAAGCATTTGTGTTTGTGAAGCGATCGTCATTAAAATAACGCGAACACAGCTCAAGGTGGCTATACTTGTGTGGTATAGTTGTAAATATAAACTCTAGCCACTGAGTCTTCAAATGCTTGTCCCTGGGCAGTGAAAAAAAAAGTTTGCTTTTGATTCGCACTTCAGAACAGAGTCTCGTCGACATGTTGTTGTCAGGTTTCTCTGCTTGGCGCACGCACTGAGTGGGCGTGTCGAATTCAAATAACTTGTACAAGTGACCTACGAAAGTTAGAGAAAATGCATCGTTTGTCTATCGATTCATATCAGCGACTCAGAGTCGACTCTTACTTTTGAGAGACAATAACTTTGTATACGGTGAACTTTCATATTTAAAACTTTGCAGGATGTTTTTGTTCACTTAGATCTATGTTACACACTACATGAAAGGTAATTTTCAAAATTCCATGATAGGTACCCTTTAAGAGATGGAGGGAGAGCGGGGAAAGGAAATACAATGGAAAAGAATACGCTGCGTGTTTTAAATAGCATAAAAAAAATGAACGAAACGCAATATGTGGCGGCCGGAGTTGATTTTGTGGCCGCGAATTAGTCTATGTGTGGGAAACACTGCATAAAAGTCACGTGTGAACTGCTCGGCTGGGTACTGAGGGCTTATAGCGTCGAGTTTCTTAACTTTTTCGCCGTCGAAAGCAGAGCCGTGGAGAGCCGCTTCGCCATGCTTTCATTGTTTTGATGCCGTCATTGGAGCTGAAAGGACGGGAGGGGTTGTGTCGCCCAGATTTGCTTCCCCGGTCTGCATTTAAAATGAAGCCACACTCTCGATCGTTTACGTCTCGTAGCCATCGCGCTTTTGGGGGATTTAAAAATCCAGTCGCATACTGTAACGTCATGCCGCGGAACGGATGGATGGAACGGAACATACGGAATCGTTAGTAGAATCGTTAACGTGTGGACGTGTACGATTCCGATGGATCGGAACGTTTGGAACCGGTTCCAAACCGGAACCTGGAACCGATTCCCAAGCCTACTCATCACCGACAGTAGCAAAAAGAGTTTTATGTTTGAGTAGTTCCCTGTATTTGGACTTGCTCCACTCCTTCACTAAGAATGAAATAAGGTTAGTTTTATTACAGACTTGTGCCAGAAAACGCCTCCACTGTCTCACTAGCTGTGTATCAGTGATACTCATCAAATGGTGTCCTGTCTCTTCACCTCTCAGTGATCTCTCACTATTCTTGATGGAGTTCTCTTTGTATGTATCAAAAACAACATATATTCTGCTGCTCTGTCTATCCTCACTCAGTGCCATGGAAAAGACTGTCTTGGCAACATCTCCAAAGGTGGCTTCATCACCTTTGACTCTTTGTACCAAGTTCATGCCATCTATCACTGTAGCGGAGTCTTCCGGGACTTGTTCTGCCACTGACAAATTTTTCTGCAGTGAAGTGGCTAGAGCAGCTTTGTTTGTCTTTCGCAATAGCCCATCAGGTGTGGAAAGGGCCCAAGGCAATGGCCCAAGAGGATGAGAGAAAACATCCTCCATCTGGAAGCTGCGACTCTGAGCCATAACAATGATTCGTCCAAAGAGAGATCTGTCTGCTTTAAGGACAATTGTTCTCCCACTCGACTTTTTTCTTTTTGCAAATGGTGCTGAAAGTTTTCAACTTGTTGGCTTTTATTGGATCATGGAACTTCTTCATTGGTGGATCTGCTTCCAGTCTTTCTTCTTTGAAAGCAGCATATGTTTTCTCCCCTACTTCAGATGCCATCATGAGGTCAGCTGCTATGTCCTTAGGAGCAGTCTTAGCAGTAGAGATGCTGATGAGGTCTTGGTTGCCAGCAAAGGGGTTTACCCATCCCTGAATGAGACTAACAATTGCTCACACTGCTTCCTCATCCTTTTTTATTCTTGATTTCTGCAGCTCTGCATGCTGAGGTTGAGATCTGTTGCCTTGGATCATGTCTCTCAAGTGACCAAGGAAGGCACTACGGTGTTCAGCTGTGATGTAGTACCTTTTGACAGCTCCTGCTTTCAGGCTGAATCCAGCTGTGCCACCAAGTGTTTGGGTCTCTTTATTGACAGTTACCTCTGTGGTTTGATCTACTGGGATTTTGCCAAAAGGATTGCTGCTGGATAGTTGCACTGAAAACTGCCCAGCCTGAAATGCCTGGTAGACTTCAGGATTCCTCTCTGGGAGATTGGTCATCTCAGCATAATATGAAGACAGATATCGAGCGTAGTTCACCTTATCATAGGCGAAACACCATGGTAAGAGTACTCTAATTGCATAAAGATGCAAAGTCCAATTTCCTTCACGTGAGGATCGTAAAAGACCAAGGACTACATCCTCCACAAAATCCACATATGACACCCAGTAAGCTGAGAGTTCTCCATTGCTGTGGCGGAGGTGTTCTAGGAAATCCTGCCACATGGTTAGTAGCTCAGGTAAATGTGGACTGTTCAAAACACTACTGAATGTCTCCTGATTCAAACCACTGGCCAAAGCAACTGCCTGCTCTAAAACGGAGTTGACCACATCATTTTTTTCTCAATTGTTGGTCTCTAACTGATTAGTGAATTCTGACCATGCCAGTCTCATCATGGCTTCATAAATGCACTTATGTACTTATTGCACGGTTGTAGTGTTTCCCATCCATCACCCCACTTATGGATCCCTCAGCAACTATGCCGGCTTCAATGCAAATATCCCTCAGGCCACCATCCTGAAATCTCTTCCCAAGAATAGACATGGGATGGGATCAAAACATAAAACAAAACAGCCATATCACCATAAACTGTTGTTCAATAGAACGATTATTTAAACGATTTTCAACTCAAAGTTTCTCAGCGTCACAAAGGCCTAGAAAGGTGGTTGACACACAATTTTAAAACCCCAACACTGCCTCTTCCAATGCAAAAAAACACAAGTTTCTATCACATCTGGTTCCAGAAAAATACAACCCTTCACCTAATCGATCTGGTAGAGCTCTTTTTTTTTAAAAATACACAGCTAATTATAATGATGGACAGGTGATTACCTACTCAATTTCTGAAAAGCCACTGAATTTTGGTTCTGTTATTGATGGTCTTCAAGATCCTACACTCTGCAAAAGAAGAGAACAACCGTTTGGATTATAGAAGCATTTTTCTCTCTTGTAGTCACTGAACACCTTACCTTGAGGTAGGATGATATAAGTGTTGATTTCTAATGAAAGCTACCATGGATCGGATGCTATCACACATTTCCCAACACTAGAGATGTGTACCTTCATGAAAATCAAAAAGAAATTTAATCCCTCAAAATGGTACCGGTAGCCTAAATTTGGGGTCCCGTCTCATGCCCTAAGTAGGGGTGTAACAATTCTCGGTAAAAAATCAAACCATACCGTTCACTCACATTTCAGACAGCGCGCGAATATTGAGTTCTCTTTCAAGTCTTGTGCTTGAATGGACAAATTCACACAAAAAATGTCAACATGTCCGATGAGTATCAAGACGGACATATCTTTTGGCTCTCATATTTCTTCTCTTGTTAAAAACTCTTTTTTTCCATCTTTGCTATATTGCTCGTTTACAATCTTCTCTTACTTTAACTGATGCTGAAACCTTAATTCATGCATTAATCACATCACGCCTGGACTATTGCAATGCCTTATTTCTTGGTCTTCCCAAAAAACTTATTGCAAGATTACAGTATGTTCAAAACTCTGCAGCAACAGTTCTCACCTTTACTAGGCGTTCTGCTCACATTACTCCTCTTCTTCATGAACTTCACTGGCTACCTGTGGCATCACGTATCCACTTTAAGGTATTGCTTCTAATGTTGAAAGCATTAAATGGTCTTGCTCCACAATATCTGTCTGACCTACTCCACCCTTACCGCCCTACACGGTCTCTCAGATCAGCTGAACTTGGTTTACTGTCCATCCCTTGTTTCCGTTTGTCTACTGTAGGTGGAAGGTCTTTCAGTACTAATGCTCCTCAATTTTGGAATCCGCTACCTCTCACACTACATAATACCTCATCTGTGGCTACATTCAAGACCCAGTTAAAAACATATCCATTTAACATGCATTTTGGATTATGTGATTATATGTATCCTATGTGACTGTAATACTTACAGTATGTGGGTGTCTAAATGTATTGTAATGTACAATGTAAAGATGTAAAGCGACCTTGATCTTTGGAAAGGTGCTATATAAATAAAACTTCTTCTTCTTCTTATCCTAGCAGACATAGTCTGTTATGCCTTAAGTAAACTTATACAGTCGAGAAAGACAACGCATATGTAGCAGTATCGGTATTTTGTATCCATGCATTGTCTTAAAGTAGTGGTTCTCAACGGGGCGTTCAGAGAACAACGGGGGGCGTTGGAAGCAAGATTTTTGAAAGGGGGGCGTTCCGGTGTTAATGGGGGGCGTTCATGAGTTTAAATATAACACAAATTTTTGTTCATTTACTTTGATTCATTTTAAGCATTTGATAATTTATTTGTAATAAACACTTTAAGTTGGCTATTTAAAAAGTGTTAGGAGGACTATTTATATGTTAAATTATGTTGTAAAACGTATGCGCAGAGCGTGAGGTCATATTGTGTGTGCGTGTCTATGGTGCGGGTAGAAAAAATTTGTCAGCAACCTCAAAAAACAAAACAAAAAAAACATTCGTCCACTCTACTCCTGACCGCAAGTCCACCGTCAGTGTTGTAGGTAGGCACTAAGCAGGTTTTTTGTGTTCATTTCTATTGCATTCCGATTTACGATTGAAAGCAGTAGCCTACCAATAATGTCAAAATGATGAGCAGTAGGCCTATGGGTGGAGCCGAACCCAAATACGGTATTCAGAAAGGCACAAATAATGTGTTTTTTTTACGAATAGACCTACTTATTTCGAACAAATACTTGAAAAAGTCAGGCAGAGAAAAAAAGTATTGAAAAAGTCTAGTCTTGAAAAAGTATTTGTATTCGGGAATAAGAAAAACTTTATATCAAAAAGCCGCAGTGCGTGAGTGACGTTCAGGAAGAGGTGACTGACACTGCTCCACACAGCAACAGAGAAGGCTCGGCTGAGCGAAAAAACACTTAACTGCATCACTGTTTTTGTTCAATAGATTTTTGTACCTTAACTGGGCTCCGGAGGCAGTTTATAACTTTTGGGAAGCGGAGTTTGATCGGGAGATTATTCCATTACGCTGCATTATTGACGTCTGCAGTCGGGTGCTGCTCTCATGTTACCTCTGTTTACATAACTCTGTTAGCTCGGTAATTATTTGTTTTTATTACAATGCTTGGTTGAATTCTAATGTAGAATGCGGTCTGTTTTATTTCTTACAGACCGCGCTAAGTATAACACACAGTTGGCATGGAAAACCGAGCGTTGCTATGGATTCTAAAAGTAGAGACGGAACGGACTTTTGGAAGCAATACAATCGTTTTAAAATCAATAAACTCCTTTTTAAAGCAATATTTTTAAATTATTGATTTATTTGGTAGGTAGCCATGTAATAACGTACTCGGTTACTAACGTAACCTCGGTTCTCTCTAGAGAGGGAACGAGTACTGCGTAATAGCTTACGCTATGGGGAAAACTCTTTTCATCGAGACATTGAAGCCAAAAAATTATCCTTAATAATTAATTATCCAGCTCTGCGTGACGTCATGACGAATGGGGGCACTTCGCGCCCATTTCGTCACATCCCGCCAGAAAGGGCGTGGTCTCGCTCTATAAATAAGCTCGATATCCTGCTATACACTGATTTTTCATCGCCGAAGCGAACCAGAGCGTATTCCAAGCACGGCAAGATACGCAGTACTCGTTCCCTCTCTAGAGAGAACCGAGGTTACGTTAGTAACCGAGTACGTTCTCTTACGAGAGTATCTCTCGTACTGCGTAATAGCTTACGCTATGGGGAACACAGTGTAACACGCCGTGCTGATAGGGATCCAACACCCCAGTCCCAGGGGCAAAGCCCGGGGCGCATATAGTGCATAATCACCATACACTCACAGAGAGTAAAAAAGGAGAGGCTGGAAGCGTTTCTCCCTATAGATAGGCCCACAGGGGCACCATATGACCATTAAACCACGCAGCCAGGGTGAAAGCATTCAGCCTGAACTGGGTGGCCCTACTTGTGCCAGTACTCATGGAGCTGCTGCATCAGTCTGAACGATGCGCAGGCCAAACACTCAGCATCCGAGCCGCACAGCGGGCAGATAGCACTGAAGTTTAAATAGCCAAAAGCTTAGCTTGTAAGGCAGGCACCTCCAGGTTGTAGTATTTTATAAATGTGGACGGCGAGGCCCAGCCCGCGGCCGTACAGATATCTTGCAGGGTGACCCCGCTAGACCATGCCCACGACAAGGCCACGCCTCTTGTGGAGTGCGCCCTGACACCCAAGGGGCACTGCAGGCCCTTGGAAGTGTAAGCCAGCGCAATGGCATCGACTATCCATCTGGATAGGCTCTGTTTCGAAGCGGCAAGTCCCTTGGAACGCCCACTGAAGGAAACGAAAAGCTGCTCGGTCTGTCTGAACCCAGACGAGCGGGACACATAAGCTCTTAATGCCCTAACTGGGCAAAGAAGATTCGCGTCCTCCTCCTCATTGATAACCGGAAGGGCAGACAGGGAAATCACCTGGGCCCTGAACGGTGTCTTGAGGGATTTCGGCACGTAGCCGTGCTTAGGTTTGAGTATGACCTTTGAGTCATTAGGCCCAAACTCCATACATGACGCGCTTACAGAAAGCGCCTGTAAGTCCCCTATACGCTTCACTGAAGCGAGAGCCATGAGAAACACCGCTTTGAAAGACAGGTGCTTCATGTCCGATAACTGGATCGGCTCGAATGGGGCACCCTTCATGGCCTCCAAGACCGTGGAAAGGTCCCATGACGGGACTGAAGGGGGCCTGGGAGGGTTTAGCCTCCTGGCTCCTCTTAGGAAACGCACGACAAAGTCGTTCTTCCCTAGCGACTGGCCAGACACCGGTTTTGCAAACGTTGCTATGGCCGCCACATAGACCTTGAGTGTGGATGGGGTCCTGCCCTTATCCAGCAGCTCTTGAAGGAAGGACAGTACCTCCGTAACCCCGCAGTCCACTGGCGAAAAGCCTCGGGCTTGACACCAGGCAGAGAACACTGACCATTTCGAGGAGTAGAGCCGTCTAGTAGACGGAGCTCTAGCCTGCGCGATCGTGTTCAGCACTCCCTCTGGGAGGCTAGCGGGTACCCGTTGATGGCCCATGCGTGCAGGGACCACAGATCCGGGCGAGGATGCCAAATCGAGCAAGGATTTTCCTGGTCGTAAGCATCCTGAACTGGCGCTTCACAAGCGCTCTGTTCAGCTGTCGCAGATCTAGAATGGGTCTGAAACCCCCATCTTTTTTCGGTACCAGAAAATATCTGCTGTATAAGCCCCCCTCGCTCTGAGCCTGAGATAAGGGTTTTATAGCCCCTTTGCTCAGTAGTTTCGCTATCTAGGCTCGAAGTAGATGAGATACTTCGTTTCCCACCGTAGTCTCGACACGCGCCGTATAGCGGCGGGGGACGTCGGGCAAACTGTAGCGAATAGCCTCTCTTTATAGTGTTCAGCACCCATTCTGATACCCCGGGAAGCTTTGACCACGCGTCCGCGTGAATAGCTAGAGGTAGAATGAAAACCGGGCTCTGGCCGCGACAAAGCGGCAGCTCGAGAGCCCCGGTGTCCTGAGAACACGACGCCGTGTTTACAGCGTCCAAGGCGGGGGGCGTGGTGATCACAGCGGGCAACCTGGCCACACTCAGCCTCTCTATGGCGGGACTCGCAGCGAGAGTGAGCGGGGCGAATCTCGTGGGATTCGGCGTGTCTGTGGGGAAATGTGGGCGCGAGAGTACGGGCACATTTACTGCACTGCACATGCTTTCGGTTGGAGCCGATTGGATGTGTGTTGGTTTCGTTTTTACAGAAACCAAGGGACACGCGGCGTGTAGTGTAAGCGGGCAATGTATGGGCGCATTCACTACATTGTTTGCACAATCGAACTGAGTCAATTTTATGTGTGCAAGCCCTGCACCGTGGCGGGCTGTGTCTGGGTGTGGGAATGGGCACTGGGGCGTGGGCATTCTTACAACACATATAACACCATCGGCCGTGGCCGGGACACCAGAAAATACACTCTTTATTGGATTTATCTGGGTAGCCGTAAAAACGGCTTTTGTGTGCAGGCAAGCGGGCTGAGACACCGGCTGCTTCGCTGCTAAATACACTGGGACAGTCACATCGCATGGAACTGAACGAGCGAGGAGTTTTGGTGGAAATCTGGCCGCAGCGGGATCTGAACACCGTCGTTTTCCTAGAGTGGCTAGGAAAGCTTCGAGGCCTCGGGCTTGAGCTCAATCCTCGGCCGGGGCCCGCGCTGAGGGGGGCGGCGTCCAGCAGAGCGAGAGCGCGGTCTCTGGTCTCGGGCCTGGCGGCGCTGTGAAGCGGCGGCGGCGGGCGGTGCATGCTGCGGCTGAGAGCTGCGAACAGGCGGCTGTTTAGGGCGAGCGCTTCGGGAGGAAGTGCTTCATGGCCTGCGAAGTCTTCTGCACCTCAGTGTATCTGTCCGCGAAATCCTTGACGGCAGATCCAAAGAGGCCCGCTGGAGAAATGGGCGCGTCGAGGAATACAGAGCGCTCGGCTTCCGTCATCTCTGACAGCGTCAACCATAGATGTCTCTCGGCGACGGCGAGAGAGGCCATATTCCGCCCCATGGCCTGTGCAGCGGCTTTAGCGGCGCGTAGAGCGAGGTCTGTAGCGCTCCGCAAATCCGCCACGCAGATAGCCCCGGGTCCTTCCTCGTCCAGTTTAAGGAGAAGGTCAGCCTGGTAGATCTGCAAGACAGCCATCGTGTGCATCGCTGAGACTGCTTGTCCGGCGGCGGTGTAAGCGCGCCGTGCAGCGATGACGTCACCCGGCAGGCCTTAGATGGGAGCGTTGTCTGCGCGCGCCGTCCAGCAGAGGGCGGGCAGAGATGTGACGCTACCGCTGCCTCCACAGGAGGAATGGAGGTGTACCCTCT
The DNA here is from genome assembly GCA_036326025.1 of Chrosomus eos. Classification (NCBI taxonomy): domain Eukaryota; kingdom Metazoa; phylum Chordata; class Actinopteri; order Cypriniformes; family Leuciscidae; genus Chrosomus; species Chrosomus eos. The sequence continues at coordinate 12,744,480 of CM070830.1, read as the reverse complement.
ATCTCCCGCACCGTCGACAGTAGAGAATGCCGCGGAGGTAGAGGTACGCAGCCTGGCGGAGAATGGGGCGTTCCACGACTTGGAGACTTCGTCGTGAAGTTCGGGGAGGAAAGGGGCGGCCCTGGACTTAGACGGAGCCTCGTCCTTCCCGAGGAAGCGTCCGTCTAGCCTGTTGCGCGGTGGAAGCGCGGGCGCTTCCCACTTGAGGTCGATGCTTTCCACGGCCTGGGTGAGCAGACGCATCAGCTCAGCCTCAATGCCGGCTCTCTTCCCGGGGGGTTGGCAGGAAACGTCAGCGGGGGGGAGGTCCGCGGAGCTCGCCCAATCCTCGCTGTCAGAAGCCACGAGAGAGCATAACTCAGGTTCGTCGAACTCGGGGGCGGACGCGGCGGCAGACGGCGGCCGTTGTCCATCCGGGAGCGACTCGGGTGAAGCCGGCGAAGCAGGCGGTCGAACCGGCGATCTTTGGCGGGCTGGAGAAGGTTCGGGAGCGCGCTGGGCGCGGCGCTTCTTGCGGCGCCACGGAAGGCTGGGAGGCGGGCTCAGAGAACGATGCCAGGCGAATCCTCAGAGTCACCATAGGCAAAAGCTCGCAGTGAGGGCATCCGCCGTCAGCGAGCGCGATAGCCGCGTGATCCTCACCCAGGCAGGACACGCAGATGACATGACGGTCCTCGTCGCTGAGTTGGGCGCGGCACGAGCCACAAGAAGGCATCTTTAAAAAGACGCAGCTCTTTTAGGGAGAAGTGTGTGTGTTGCGTCACGTAAGCAAACACGCACTCTCAACAGAGAAATAGCAATTGCAATAGAAAGGATATAATACGCCGGAAAGCGCAGCAGGTACGGCGGCTGAAGGCGGCGAGGCCAGCGACTCCAGGCTCAAGGCACGTCCCGCTGAAGGCTACAGGTCGACGGCGCGGCTTCTCAATCCAGATCCAGCGATGCGTGAGCTTCGCTGAAGAGTTGAAAAATCAGTGTATAGCAGGATATCGAGCTTATTTATAGGGCGAGACCACGCCCTTTCTGGCGGGACGTGACGAAATGGGCGCGAAGTGCCCCCATTCGTCATGACGTCACGCAGAGCTGCTCTCGATAGGCTGCTGCTTTTGCCGCAAGACAGCCAATAGGCGCGCGAGCTGTCTCGCCTAAGGTCTGCTTGCTGCTGCAAAGCGCTTTACATTGATTAAAAATTAAGGATAATTTTTTGGCTTCAATGTCTCGATGAAAAGAGTTTTCCCCATAGCGTAAGCTATTACGCAGTACGAGAGATACTCTCGTAAGAGAAGCAGGTTTATCCATCCTGTTATGTTATTTTCTTTTCAGAGATGTTCCTTGTTATACATATTCATTGCTGGATTTATAGAAAAACATCAATCAATATTGCATATCTATAATTATTATAATGGATATAATTAAAGAATACTTACACTATCATAAATTAGATGTGTAACACAAAAAAACTTTTTACACCTATTTTGAATTTTACTCAAATAGCCTACAAATACAAATACTTTTCCCCCTCAACAAATACAGATACCGGCTGCTTTGCATACACTGTGCAGTCAAGTTTGGGTGTGTGTATGCTGTTAAAATGAGTGTTCTCACCGATACGAGTTTTGACGAGTTGTATTTTGACGACTGTAATCCAGCGCTGATTAGAATCACACAGCGGAGGAATGGAAAATAGACAAGCCATTAAAAAGCATTGACTTAAGAAACACTTTATATATTTTATAAGGTAAAACTTTTTTAAAACATTTGTAGGCATTATCAATGCCAATGCCTAATGCCAAAATGTTTTATTTGTTCACCAAGTAATTTAGCCTACTGGTCAGGCATTTTTTGTTAACTCGCAAAACAGTAAGGACAAAATGACAATTTAATGGATAATTTAAATATATTCTGTAATCACATTTTGGTAATGTATTAATTAATTGTTAAAGGGTAACTATTATGGCATTTAAAATGTTCCTAATAATGTTCTGGGAGTCCCCAACAACAGTTTTACATGCATGCAATGACAAAAAACACTTTTGTTGTCTTATAATATGCATTTATTTTTACCTGATTTGCTCATCGACTCCCTAATGATTCGTTTGACGACTCATTTGTCCAAACCCCTCCTTTGCGTGACGCTAATCGGTGGTGATTGGTCAGATGACGCAGTCAGTTATATTTTGCGTTAGCCCAAAGCTTAAACATATTGATAAAGCACTGCAGAATACGCTTCACATAATTTCACATATTTCAAAAAACAAAAAAAATGACATTGGAGACCTAGAAGCTGCTGAGCGTAAGTCTCACTCTCTCACACACACGCACGCACGCACGCACGCACGCACGCACACACACACACACACACACACACACACACACACACACACACACACACACACACACACACACACACACACACACACACACACACATAAAAGCAACAATTATTAATAGTACTTACAGGTTGTGATTCGGAGGAGGAAGCTTAGCTGATCCAAATAAACTTGGTATTGAACGTTCCTTCAGTATCAGGCGACTCGCAAATCCACACTTGAAAGCATTTGTGTTTGTGAAGCGATCGTCATTAAAATAACGCGAACACAGCTCAAGGTGGCTATACTTGTGTGGTATAGTTGTAAATATAAACTCTAGCCACTGAGTCTTCACATGCTTGTCCCTGGGCAGTGAAAAAAAAAGTTTGCTTTTGATTCGCACTTCAGAACAGAGTCTCGTCGACATGTTGTTGTCAGGTTTCTCTGTCTGCTCGGCGCGCGCACTGAGTGGTCGTGTCGAATTCAAATAACTTGTACAAGTGACGTACGAAAGTTAGAGAAAATGCATCGTTCGTCTATCGATTCATATCAGCGACTCAGAGTCGACTTACTTTTGAGAGACAATAACTATGTATACGGTGAACTTTCATATTTAAAACTTTGCAGGATGTTTTTGTTCACTTCTATTGTTCAGATCTATGTTACACACTACATGAAATGTAATTTTCAAAATTCCATGATAGGTACCCTTTAATAAAAACAAATGAATTTTAATTGTATATATACCATTGATGAAAACCAGCTGATACCAAGGTATTTTAGGCCTACAATTCTAACATAATTTTTCATGAAAAACCAGGATTGTATTTATTTATTTTTCGAAATAAATAATTAGGTTAATGTAAGTAGCTTCTTGCAATACTCTCCTAAATGAGTAATAAAACCTACCTGCAAACATTACCGCTTTAATGATCGTCCTTTATTTTTCAGTGCATTTGTTTTTACAATATATGGCTATTACTGTCATGGGATTAATATTATAAATATTATGTAGTAGTGTAATGTAGACAGTCACAACTAAAAGATATTTGAATTTTACTGTGTTTAATTTGCACACTGAATATGGGGTGGAGCTTTTAATTTTGAACTCTCAAAGTGCACCAGATTGATGAATTAATTAAACATTAAAAAGCACAAAATTTTCTTACAGGGGGCATGCCCCCGAACCCCCCTAGAAGGCCCGATGACCACCCACCACAGATTTTACAAGCAACCTGTGAGGAACACTGCTATTGCTATTCCAATGCAATTTTGAGCTTTTTTTGGAGGGGGGAGAAATGACCGTGGAGTTTAATTGTATTAATAAATTACAATTTTGTACGTATTTCATCTGTTAACTCTCACTCGCTTGACTCACTCATAACATGGCATTAGTTGGGGTTGGGTGGGGTGGGGTGGGCGGCGGTCAGGGTACTGGGTATTGGATAGGGGGCGCTGGCCCAAAAAAGGTTAAGAACCACTGTCTTAAAGGGACATCAGCCAAATATTCCTGCTGTCTGTGTTTTTAATTTTAATATAACAACAAAAGACAAGGAAATCACTCATTGCTCTTGATTGAATAGCTTTTGTAACTTTAATAAAGATAAATCTTTAAATTATACAGTCAAATGTGCAATGTTGTTTTACATGTGGGCCATCCTTAAAAATATTCTTGTTTGCCGTAACCCGACAGGACCGACCCAATTATTTTTTCCCCCCTTTTAGTCCGACCGACTTGCCAGTTGTAAACTTGCGTTAAGACCGACCAATTTTTTTTTCACTCTTCAAACTAATACAAATGCAATTATATAATATTAATCATATTTTAGTAAGTATTGTGAATATAAAAAGCCTACATAGGCTACGTTCTTTCTTTTAGATATAATCCTGCGGCGTCTATGATTATGTTTACACCATGGTTTACGCATGTCACATATGGCCTAGACACCCTATACAGTCCACTCAATGTATCCCAGAAGAATGCATTTTGAAAAGTAGTGTACAACCGATGGTCACTAACCCAAGCCCTACATACCATCATGCATTGCGCTGATCGTAAAAATGGCGGATGGACATCAAGGAGAGCAGCGCGACAATACAAATTTGCGACAGTAATGCCGTAATCAACGGCGCCGAGAGACGATGGAGTAGTGTCCGAAAGTGGTGTTTCTATTATGCTGGTGAGCTCACTATATAGTGCTCTACTCCCTGCCCCATAAATAGGGGTTAGGGAGTAGTAGTTTGAGTGGAGATTTCGGACACAGCCTTTACGTTCGTCCTAAGTGTTTCCCCTAGGATTTTTTTCAGGGGGGGGGGTCGTGTTACGGATACTTGGTGTACATTTTTTAGTAATCAAAAATCATGTCTAATTAATTCAAATCATAAAACTTTTATTATAAACAATTATTAAACTTATACAATCTTTTGTTTTTTTTAAATCTATTAAATGTTTTTTTTCCCACACAAATTCTGTTGTTTTTTCTGGTAACCAAATGAAGACAAAACATTAATTACATTTCTTTTAATCATATGAAATTGAACAAACTTTTTTGTCAAACAACCTGCTGCACAATGATCTTTACTGTTAAAATTAAAACATGGAAGAAAAATGTATTATTCCTTAAAAAATAAAGTTGAGATCATAATTTATTTGTATTAGTGTTAGTATTATTATTACATTGAGATGCATCTAAATTATACTGTACAACAGTAATGTATTTCTGTCCAGTTAAACCGAACTTTTATTTTGACGGGTTGCCGTGAAGACCTTTGAGTTTCTGTTTATGACATGACGATAGATTTCTCAAATGAAGCGGTTAAATGCTCACGGAGTTACTTTAAGAGCGGATCTAGAGTCTGGAGAGGAAGTTCATGCATTTGTGTCCTCATATAGGCAAAAACAACCTTTTACTGTCAATGAAAACAACAGGTCGATCGTCACGCGTGCGTGTGTGGACGTGCACCAGCTCGAGCGTGTGTGTGTGTGTGTGTGTGTGTGTGGTGTGTGTGTGTGTGAAATGAAACTGCGCGTCTTCTGCAGTTCATTCATTCACACAGTGATTCATATTTAAATAGTATTTTAGCCGTTTAATATTCACACACTAGTCTGTCGTGATTTGATTTCAAGTGTACTAAACTGCTCTATCGCGAAAAGCATAGCCGCTAAAGTTACTACATGGAGCTCTGTCTTGCGTCCAGTTTTTTTTTTCTCGGGGATTTTTTCATTCAGGGGGGGCGGGGGGCAGTTTTGAGGGGGCGGGCCGCCCCCCCAAAACAATGGTAGGGGAAACACTGCTGTTAGTTGTCCGTGGATTTGCCTATATATGGCGTTGAAAATGGAAACGTCTTTAGACATGAAAACTTGATTTTACAATCGATTTAAATGAACACTTTGTCTCAAAAAACAAACAGGATTTTTTTCACAAAAGTGACAACCGAAAGCAACGTAACTGGTCTCTGATTTGTAGGTTGCATTGACACCTAGCGGTGGATGCAAGTAAAACAGTATAACCTAGTAAACTAGTAACCAGTAACACAATTGAAATTATGTTTTATGGATGTAAACATCCTAAATGTAACACATTAACATGTTTTCTCATAGGTATTACATTGCATGTTAATCTAATTAACTGTTATTTTGTGAATTCTAAAGTCATTTTAATTTATTTGTTTACCTCTGAAATCCACTTTCATTGAACTCTAGTAGCTTCTTTTTCTTGATTTTGCCACAAAAAAAATGTAATAAATGCAGCTGGAATTAATGTAATAAAAATGTTTTTGACATATCTATATAACCTGCATCAGAATGAGGTTTGCAAAGGTGCGCCAGAAGGCACGGTTTGAAGACACAGTCAGTGACGTCATGATATGCAAATTTGTTTAAATTCATACCATGACCAAAAATTTTACTTTTTTTTTTACATTGAATCTTGAAAAAAAAAAATATTTTTTTTGCTGTTACTGCAAACCAAAATATTTTTTAAGGATGGCCTTGATTACTTTACTCAATTTCTGTACCTGAAAACTAATGTAAGACCTTAAAAGCACTGTTTATCTTATCACCATTGTATTTATTTTTGCTGTTGCTTGCAGTTAGATTATTTGTTTGTATTTACTCCTTACTGTCCTTTTTTCCCTGAACATAACACATACCAAACCCTACCGAAACATAGAAAGCGAATGATGTGCGCAAATCAGTTATTTTAATGGTGGCAGACCAAGTAGCTCAACACAAGAGTCAACGCAAAAGCAGAGAGATTTAATAAAACATCATCATGTTTTAAAGGAGAGCGACTTGATTAAATGATGGAAATAATGGATGATGGACCCAGAACGGGAACAAAACTCTTGAGACATTTACAATTACACACCCACCACAGGTGTAGAGTGCACTGTGCAAACTCAAAATACCTCTGTTACATACCTCAGTTTAAATAGATTTTGTGTTTGGGGTGGGTGGGGGATGGGGTGTTTGGGTTCAAGGATGTTTTGATAACTATAAAAGAGTGTTCACTTTTTAAAAATAAATATTTAGCTTATACATCTCAGTTTAAATGTTTCAGTTTGTTTTAAATTGTAAAACCTGGTAAATAATTTCTCACAAAGGAGAATTCATGAGCAGTAATTAAATATTTCATTTTGATGGTTTTATGTTGTCTGTCAATAATTGACCATGCAAAAACACATAATGGTTGTCCCAAACCATCTCAGTGTGACTGCTTCATTTTTTTCCACATTATATTATAATATTATATTATTTTAGTGCTCTCAATCGATAAAAATAAAATAATGTAGAAACAACATAAAGACCGATATTTTTAAATATTTGTCAAATGGCATCTTTTTACTTAGAACTATAAATGAAGACCAGTATCACTGATACCAGTACTAATGTCTCTGTCAGTACTAATGATTTTTTTTCTCAACTTTAGCTATTAATTATAGCCATTCAACATCACAGTATAATTGAAAGCTATTGATTTTTAACCTAATAGGCTTTAAATGTTCAAACAAATTCTTTATTAAAAGTCACTGGACTACATACAGTAATAAAGAATAATAAAAACATTTTATTACCTGGATGTTTTAGACGTCATGAATCCACATAGACAATTGGCTTTAAAAAAATATAACATTTAATTTAAGTGAATTTAAAGGTGCAGTAGGACATCTGGGAAAATGCTAACTTTAGCCTGATAGCACTAAAAGCGTACGTCCCGCCCTCCCTGCAAATCGCCGTCCAAAGCCACGCCTCCTGAAAGCATGAACACACACAGCCCAGAAGACAGGAGACAACGTTACTGCAATACATCATGTGTCATTCACCGGTGAGAAAACGTTATAGTACAGTTAGTAACAGTACTACAATACCAAACATAAACAAATTCTTAAAAGCGGAATTTGATGCAGCAAGTTTCTGGTTTGTTTAGCTAGCAAAACTTGTCAGGGTGTAATAATTCTTGCATGCCAGGGGTTCCACAATGAGAGTCTGGTAGTCGTTGCTGTTTTCCTGCTATTCTCGCTCTGTCTGCACAGCGTACGTGAAACACGCTGATGACTTAATATGTCCACGTGAACAGCCTGGGCAGTGGTATCAAACACACATTGACCCACAGGGAACACATGCTATAGGACCGTTCGGACCGAACGCAACGATTAAACGAACATTCTATGGTCCTATGCCTTCCACATAAGACATATATTTATAAAAATACATTTAGACCGCTTAACAGAATGATTGTTATCAGGATATGAGGAGACTTTCAACCAGCATAACAAAAAACAATTCTGCAGAGAATCACCTACGGCACCTTTAAAACAATTTTCAATTACAAATGACAATTTTCAAATTACAATTAGTCAAGTCAAGTCAAGTCACCTTTATTTATACAGCGCTTTTTACAATACAAATTGTTTCAAAGCAGCTTTACAGAGATAACAGGAAAACAATGTTGTAATAGTATTGTTCAATTGAAAATTAAATGTCCCCAACTAAGCAAGCCAAAAGGCGAAGGCAACAGTGGCAAGGAACCAAAACTCCATCAGGTGACAGAATGGAGAAAAAAACCTTGGGAGAACCCAGGCTCAGTCGGGGGGCCAGTCCTCCTTTGGCCAACGAATGAACAGTGTATGATTATGAGTTAGGCAGCATAATGCCAGGAGTCAGATGGGATCAGAACTTTCACGATATTATCCAGTTCATCTGGTTGGGTTGGGTCATCCGGCCGGTGAGGAGATGAGTGGTGAGTTGTCCATGGGCCTTCACAGCCCTGATAATGCGTGTCGACGTGTCCATGTGATGGTCCTTCATCAGATCTGGATATGCCCTGGATCCGGCGGTCTGCGGTAAACCTCGGGATAAACAGAGAGACTAATATTAGCGTAGACGCCATCCTTCTTATGATGTACAAAGTACATCAGGAATTATGGGAAGTGTTCCCGGTTCCGGCTGATCTAAACTATGCAGCCTAACATTGAATTATAGAAATCTATAATGTGTTATGTGTATGCTAAGCCAAAGAGATGTGTTTTTAGTCTAGATTTAAACTGACAGACTGTATCTGCTTCCCGGACCGTGTTAGGAAGATTGTTCCAAAGTTTTGGTGCTAAATAGGAAAAGGATCTACCGCCAGCAGTCGATTTTGATATTTTAGGTATTATCAACTGGCCAGAATTTTGAGATCGCAATAGACGTGCAGGACTATAATGCGTTAAGAGCTCGCTCAAGTACTGGGGAGCTAAACCATTTAGTGCTTTGTAAGTAATCAGCAATATTTTAAAATTTATACGATGTTTAATAGGCAGCCAATGCAGTGTTGACAGAACCGGGCTAATATGGTCATACTTCCTGGTTCTGGTAAGAACTCTAGCGGCTGCGTTTTGAACTAGCTGTAGTTTGTTTAATAAGCGTGCAGGGCAACCACCCAGTAGAGCATTACAATAATCTAGCCTTGAGGTCATGAACGCATGAACTAATTGTTCCGCATTTGTCAGTGAGAGCATATGACGTAATTTAGATATATTTTTAAGATGGAAAAATGCGGTTTTACAGATACTAGACACGTGACTTTCAAATGAAAGATTGGTATCAAAGAGCACACCCAGGTTCCTAACTAACGTCGAAGACTTAACAGAGCAGCCATCAAGTGTTAGACAGTATTCTAGGTTATTAGGTGAGGAAGTTTTTTGTCCAATGATTAGAATCTCTGTTTTTTCAGAATTTAGTAATAGGAAATTACTGGTCATCCAATTTTTTATATCAGCTATGCATTCCGTTAATTTTGTGAATTGGTAAGTTTCGTTAGGTTTTGAAGAAATATACAGCTGAGTATCATCAGCATAACAGTGAAAGCTAATTCCATATTTCCTAATTATATCTCCTAATGGTAGCATGTACAGAGTGAAGAGCAGCGGTCCTAGTACTGAGCCTTGTGGTACGCCATACTGAACTTGTGATCGATAAGACATCTCTTCATTTACTGCTACAAACTGATATCGGTCAGATAAGTATGATTTAAACCATGCTAGTGCAATTCCGCTAATGCCAACATAGTTTTCTAGTCTATTTAAAAGAATGTTGTGGTCGATAGTATCAAATGCAGCACTAAGATCAAGTAACACTAATAGAGAGATACAACCACGATCGGATGATAGGAGCAAATCATTTGTGACTTTAATGAGAGCAGTCTCAGTACTATGGTATGGTCTAAATCCGGACTGAAAATCCTCGCAGATATTATTTCTTTCTAAAAAGGAACACAGTTGTGAGGATACTGCTTTTTCTAGTATCTTTGACAGAAAAGGCAGATTCGAGATCGGCCTGTAATTTACTAATTCTGTAGGATCAAGTTGCGGTTTTTTAACAAGCGGTTTAATCATAGCCAACTTAAAGGTTTTTGGTACGTATCCTAATGACAAAGATGAATTAATGATATCTAGAAGAGGATCTATGACCTCTGGAAGCATCTCTTTCAGTAGCTTAGTCGGTATAGGGTCTAGCATACAAGTTGTCGATTTAGATGAATTAACAATTTTGCAAAATTCTTCCTCTCCTATAGCAACAAATGAATCAAAATGTTCCTCACAGAGACTACAATATACTCCCTGATGCGATACTGTAGTAGACGGTTGCATAGTTATAATTTTGTCCCTGATATTATCAATCTTATAAGTGAAGAAGTTCATAAAGTCATTACTGCTGTGTTTCTTATAAACTTCTGGGCTTGAAGCTTTCTTTTTCGTTAGTTTAGTCACTTGTTCAAATAAATACCTAGGATTATGTTTATTTTCTTCTAATAGGGTTGAAAAATAATTAGTTCTAGCATCTTTTAAGGCCTCTCTGTAAGCAATCGAGCTCTCCTTCCATGAAATCCGAAATACCTCTAGTTTTGTTTTCTTCCAGTTTCGCTCCATTTTTCTGGCTGCTCTCTTAAGGGCCCGGGTGTGCTCATTGTACCACGGCGTTGGACTATTTTCTTTGATCTTCTTTAAGCGCAGCGGAGCAACTGTGTCTAAAGTGCTGGAAAAGAGAGAGTTAAAAGTTTCTGTTGCAATATCAAGTTCTTCTAAGCTATCTGGGATGCTGAGATTATGAAACTGATTTGGAAGATTATTGATAAAGCAATCTTTAGTGGCAGAAGTGATAGGTCTAACATATTTATAACATGGAGTCGACTTTGCAGCCTTGGCTAAATGTAATTTACACGAGACTAGATAGTGATCGGAGATGTCGTCGCTCTGCTGCAGAATTTCAACGCCATCAACATCTATTCCATGTGATAATATTAGATCAAGAGTATGATTACGACAATGAGTAGGTCCTGACACGTGCTGTCTCACTCCAATTGAGTTTATAATGTCTTTAAATGCCAATCCCAATGCATCTTTTTCATTATCTACATGTATATTAAAATCACCAACAATTAGGACTTTATCTGCAGCCAATACTAATTCTGATAGAAAGTCAGCAAATTCTTTGATAAAATCTTTATGGTGCCCTGGTGGCCTGTATACAGTAGCCAGCAGAATTCTCAAACGTGATTTATTGTTTACACTATAAATTTTTACATTAAGCACCAACACTTCAAAAGAAGTATATTTAAAACTAGATTTCTTAGTGGTTTTCAGAATATTACTATAAATTACAGCAACACCTCCCCCTTTGCCTTTCGGACGAGGCTCATGTTTATAACAATAATCTTGCGGAGTGGACTCATTTAAAGTAATGTAATCGTTTGGTTTTAGCCAGGTTTCTGTCAAACACAGCACATCTAGGTTATAGTCTTTAATCTTATCATTAACTATGAGCGATTTTGAATTAAGGGATCGAATATTCAGCAACCCAAGCTTTATCGTTTGCTCATCTGTATTATATCTGTTTTTTATTTGTTGAACATCAATTAGATTTTTAACCTTAGAAAGGTTTGGCAGTTTTTTGGATTTCCAAATTCGGGGAACAGACACAGTCTCTATATGATGATATCTAGGTGAAAGAGTCTCTATGTGATGAGATTTATCTGACCTTGGTGACGTGAGGCCGCTAGCAGACGGTCGGTTTTAGCCAGTTTGTCTGCTTCCTGACCTGAGCCCCAGATTGTCATGTTTTATCTCTAAGACTATGAGCCAAATTACTAGAGAGAAGAGCAGCACCATCCCAGGTGGGATGAATACCATCTCTTTTCAACAGGTCAGGCTTGCCCCAAAAACTTTTCCAATTGTCTATGAATTCTATATTATGTTGCGGACACCAATTAGACAACCAGCCATTGAGTGAACACAATCTACTAACTATCTCATCACTCCTTCGAACAGGAAGGGGGCCAGAGCAGATTACAGTGCCTGACATCGTACTTGCGAGTTCAAACACCTCTTTAATATTAATTTTGGTGATCTCCGACTGGCGAAGTCGATTTTACCCATTGTAATAAATGTCACATTTAGCTCTGTAATATATCAGGGTTCAATTCAATTTAATTCAAGTTTATTTGTATAGCGCTTTTCACAATACACATTGTCTCAAAGCAGCTTTACAGAAAGTGCATTTCAGAAATGTACAAAGAAAAATACAGTTAGTTAATCATGTATAAATTTAGGCATAACATATCGCCGGTGTTTAGTCGTCTCTTCACAGGCGTCGAGTCGTCTCTCCACAGGCGTTTAGTCGTCTCTCCACAGGTGTTGGGGCATCTGAAGTCTTCGTGAGAGGCTGGATACAAACTGGAGCTGACGAACGCTATTTACCTCGGGACTAGCGTCCCGAGATAACAGCAGAAAGACAGATGGGAAATAATTAGCATAGCTGATGTTCATAATATTAATGCATTCGAACTGATTCAGAAGTAGTATAAAAGGTAAGCATTAAGTGAATGCTTGGTTAAAGAGATGCGTCTTTAATCTAGTTTTAAACTGGGACAGCGAGTCTGAGTCTCGAACAATATCAGGAAGGCTATTCCAGAGTTTAGGAGATAAATGTGAGAACGCCCTCCCTCCTTTAGTAGACTTAGATATCCTAGGAACGACCAGAAGCCTCGAATTTTGTGATCTTAAAGAGCGCGATGGATTGTAGGGCGATAGAAGGTCTGTTAAATACACAGGAGCTAAACCATTTAGAGCTTTATAAGTCAATAGTAATACTTTGTAATTGATACGGAACTTAATAGGTAACCAGTGTAGAGATGATAAAATTGGTGTTATACGATCATATTTTCTTGATCTAGTAAGAACTCTAGCGGCTGCATTTTGCACTAACTGTAGCTTGTTTATTGAGGATGCAGGACAACCAGCTAATAAAGCATTACAGTAATCTAGTCTCGAGGTCATGAATGCATGAACTAACTTTTCTGCATCTGAAACAGATAGCATGTTACGTAGCTTAGCAATGTTTCTAAGGTGGAAAAAGGCTGTTCTTGTAACATATGAGATATGATTTTCGAAAGTCAAGTTGCGGTCTAGTATAACACCCAGGTCTTTTACTGTAGTGGATAAAGTAACAGGACATCCTTCTAAATTAAAGTTGTATTGTAAGGGATTTTGTGGGTAGTTTTTTGGACCAATAAGTAATACCTCCGTTTTATCTGAATTTAATAGCAGGAAATTACACGTCATCCAGCATTTTATATCCTTTAGACACTCTGTCAAGTTAGATAAGTTAGTGTTTTCATCTGGTCGTGATGAGATATTAATTGAGTGTCATCAGCATAACAGTGAAAAATAATTCCATGTTTTCTTATAATATTACCAAGTGGCATCATATATATTGAGAATAGCAGAGGGCCTAGGACAGATCCTTGCGGCACTCCATAGTCTACTGATGTTATCTTTGATTTTTCCCCATTTAAACAGACGAAATGGTAACGGTCTGATAAGTACGATCTAAACCAGCTTAATGCCTGTCCCTGGACACCAGTGTAGTTTTGTAGTCGATCTAAGAGTATTTTATGATCTATAGTATCGAACGCAGCACTAAGATCAAGTAGAACTAGTATTGAGATACAGCCTTGGTCAGAGGCTAAGAGTAAATCATTTGTAATTTTAACTAGCGCAGTTTCTGTGCTATGATGCGGTCTGAATCCCGACTGAAATTTTTCGTAGATATCATTTTTTTGCAAAAAGAGTACAATTGAGCGGACACAATTTTTTCTAGTATTTTAGACATAAATGGAAGATTTGAGATGGGTCTGTAATTTGCTAGGTTATTTGGATCTAATTGCGGTTTCTTAATGAGAGGTTTTATTACTGCCAGCTTGAATATTTTTGGAACGTGACCTAAAAATAAAGACGAGTTAATAATATTGAGAAGAGGCTCTTCCACTACAGGTAACACTTCTTTAAGTAGTTTAGTGGGTATTGGATCTAATAAACATGTTGTTGGTTTAGATGCAATGATAAGTTTATTTAGCTCTTCCTGTCCTATAGTTGTAAAGCGGTGTAGTTGTTCTAGAGGGGCCATAATTGAGGCTGAATCATAAGACACCATAGAGGATTGTACATTTACAATTGTGTTTCGGATGCTTTCTATTTTCTCATTGAAGTAATTCATAAAATCATTACTACTATATTGTAACGGAATATTTTGCTCTGGAGATGTCTGATTATTTGTTAGTCTAGCCACGGTGTTAAATAAAAACCTTGGATTATTTTGGTTATTTTCAATTAATTTGCGGATATGCTCAGCCCTGGCTGATTTTAGAGCCCTTTTATAACGTGACATACTGTCTTTCCACGCGATTCTGAAGACCTCTAAATTAGTTTGTTTCCATTTACGCTCTAAGTTACGAGTTTCTCTCTTGATAGCATGCGTAGCACTGTTGTACCATGGTGTTTTAGTTTTCTCTCTAACCTTTTTTAATCTAATTGGTGCAACAATATCTAGTGTACTAGAGAAAATGTTGCTCATACTGCTAGTCATTTCCTCTAGTTCATCTGTTTGTTTGGGTTTACTGAGCAGCTGAGATAGATCAGGTAAGCTATTTGAGAATCTATCTATAGTGGTTGGAAGGATTGTTCTGCCTGGTCGATAACGTGGTGCAACATGACAAATTTCAGCAGTGCGTATTATGCAAGTTACCATGTAATGATCAGTGAGATCGTCACTTTGCGGTATAATATCTATATCGGTTGGATCGGTTCCATATGAAATAATTAAATCTAGTGTATGATTTAGCCGATGAGTGGGACCACTGACGTTTTGCTTCACCCCAAAAGAGTTTAATAGATCTCTAAACGCAGCCCCTAACGCATCATTTGTATTATCTACGTGTATGTTAAAGTCGCCAATAATTATTGCTTTATCGACATTGACCAATAGGTCTGAGAGAAAGTCTGAAAAATCTTTTAGGAAATCAGTATATGGCCCTGGAGGTCTATATACGGTAGCCAATGCTAGAGATAGTAAGGATTTCTTTCTTACATCTAAGAGCGTAACATTTAGCACAAGTACTTCAAACGAATTAAACCTATGACAAGTTTTCTGAGTAACATTAAGAATATCTCTATAGATTGTTGCAACACCGCCGCCACGACCGATCAGACGGGGCTCATGCTTATAACAGTATCCTGGTGGAGTAGACTCATTTAGACCGAAATAATCATTTGGTTTAAGCCAGGTTTCAGTAAGGCACAGAACATCGAAATTATTATCTGTGACCATTTCATTTACAATAACCGCCTTAGGTGTGAGCGATCTAATGTTTAGAAGACCTAGCTTTAGAAACTGTTTTTGTTCACTGATATTTAGATTTTCTGGTTTAATTACAATAATATTCTTGCTAGATCTTACAGTAGATTTGTTGTTTGGCTTCACTAAGCGAGGAATAGACACAGTTTCTATATAATGTTCTACATTGGTACTTATATCAATTAAGTTGGGACAGCAAAGACTATGATTTGGACTTTGACTTACTAGTCAGATGGTGTGTAGCGTCTTGGAGATGTTGTCCGACAGAACAGCCGCTCCGACTCTGCTGGGGTGCAGACCATCAGGACGGAAGAGCCTAGGTCGCTCCCAAAACAGATTCCAATTATTTACAAAGAGCAGTTTCTGTTCATTACACCATGACATTAACCATTCATTTAAAGCAAATAATCTACTGAACCTTTCTTGTCCAAGTCGGTACGTGGGAAGCGGTCCAGACACGACGATCGTTGCTCTAGGCGATGTGCTGCGTACCGTCTCGATCAGGCTCCTGTAGTCCTTCTTCAGAACCTCCGTCTGCCGCAGTCTGATGTCATACGTCCCCGCGTGCAGCACGACAGCTCCGACGCGCTCGTCACCGTTCAGGATCTCGGGAACCTGCGCAGCGACATCAAGAACACGAGCACCAGGAAAGCAGTGAGTGCGCACCTTACCTTTACCCGAGGTAGCACGGACATGGCGGACCATGGAAGTGCCGATGATCACGGCGTCGTCGCGTTCCGACTCGCGAAGAGGGGAGAAGCGGTTCCGGGTGGAGATCTCGAAGACCGGGAGGGGCGGAGAGGTTCTTGCTCTGGTCCTGGCTCGTGTCGTGACCCAGGGTGCAGGAGTGATTGAAGGCAGAGATGATCGCGTCCTCCTGGGCAGAGAAACGCACGGAGTAGACGAAGTCGGAGTCAAAGTCACAAAGTTACTAACCACTGACTTGTGAGCATCGGCGCGTGATGTTTCAAGCGCTGATTGCCGATCTCGCAGCTCGGCTTGCTTCTCCAGCAGAACACGAATCTGCTTCTCCACCGACTCCAGCTCCAGTCGTACCGAAATCAGCTCGAATGTGTCCTCACCTGCACTCAGAGGTAACGTTAGACACACATCCGATATGTTCGCCATTATAACAGATGAACAGTAAATTAGTAGTAATAGTAATCAGTAAAGCAATCCGATTGTTTTTTCTTTTTTTTTCTTTATAAGGAATAGTATCGAGGATAAGTTCACATGATATAAAAATAGAAAGTGCCTGTTTACAATTGCGTGGTAAAGAAGAAAATCAATGATTAATGAATCAATTCGAGGGAGCTCCAAACACAAACACAGACCGCACGCAGATGTGCTTATGCCCCGTTGATGCAGGCTCTAAGCACAATCAACGTGTGTCTGTACTTTCAGAGAAGCTTTCAGAGAAATGGGTGTAAAAGATGAGACGACGCTCGAATAGGCGCGAGGCCACGCGTGAAATGCTAGCGGGCTAAAGGCTAGTAGCCGAGATTCGGAAAGTTGGATCTAAGTAGCGATATCAAAGCAATCTGATTGTTTTTTACAAGGAATATTATCGAGGATAAGTTCACACGATATAAAAATAGAAAGTGCCTGTTTATAATTGAGTGGTAAAGAAGAAAATCAAGGATTAATGAATCAATTCGACGGAGCTCCAAACATAAACACAGACTGCACGCGCATGCGTATTACCATATCAACAGTAAGGTTTTTTTTTCAGATGGGACGGAGATTTTTACATGACCTGTTAAATTCACACCAAAAAAGTTTTTACGTTGTTTTTGACCCATGCAACCTTGTAAACAGTGCTTTAAGATTTTCAAGTAGGTCTAACTGGTAGGAACAGAAATTGAATAAAGTTATATTCACTGCATAAATGATTAATTAAATATAGATGAATCCTTATTAAAGCTACAAACGTTATTCAGTCAAGAGCAGTGAGGGATTTTCTCTTTGCTTCCGAAGTTCCTCCGTGAGAGATACGAGAACGGTGCAGTGTGCAGGTGTCGCTCATCATCATCACGCCACCGGCCTCGCGCCGTTCTCTCACGCCTCTCGGCCCCGCTCTGCTTACCACAATGATTCTAAGGGCTTGTTGCATTTCTATTTAGGTGATGTTAAATTTAGCTTCATTATACCTGCATAAAATCAATAATCGTGAAGTTTAAAGAGTACATAAATAATTTGATCAAAAGTGTTTTTTTTCCCCTGTTCCTCAGGTTGGGAAGGCGAAAGGGATTTTGAAGAACTTCCTCATTGAGCCGTTTGTGCCACACTATAAGGTATTACAAATTCAGTGTAATTTTATCTTTATCAATATCTTCAAGGTCATTCCACATCGACATCATACAGTTTCTCTTTAAAATTGTTATTTTATTTTTTTTATTTTTTTTATACATAAATGATGATGATAAAGCCAAATATTTCAGCTCATTCATCTATATTTAATGTTCTTTTTCTAGCTAACTAACAAGCAATTAACTGTCAGCAACATGTCAACTCTCTCCTGAGTGATTACATGTGAGATGAAGCATTTCAGTAAGGTGTACTGTATCTTTCAAGATATCTTCTGATGTTCATTCTTCGTGTGCTGTAACTAGTAGTAAAGAAGACAAGATCACCATGCTGCCACTTGAACTGAGGGACTGCACCAATAAGGCTCACCACATTAAAGAGTGTCAAAATGACATTTATTATTTGAATTTTGAATAATACAAGTATTTCAAAGTTGAGACTGAGTCACATGAATCACAATATAGGCATTGGTTCAGACCAAATTTTTTATTTAAATTTTACTGCAGTGTCTTAGAATGTGAAGCATAGTCGAATAAGACTGTACTAGAACTACTATCGTGGAAAGCTGAATTTAAACAAGCCGAATCCCTGCCAGAAGACATAAGTCTTCTATCAGCCTGAGAGTTTGGCTGAGAAAGCAAGTGAAGAGCAGAAGCAGGAGACGAAGTGATGATAATAAAAAGAGCAGAGTTTATTGAATAATCTTAGTTGCGTATGTTTGAATGCTCATCTGAATGTCTCAATGCTCTGACTTCATCTGGATCAGGATGTTTCGATGCTCAATGCTGAGACTTCGTCCGATCAGTACAAATCCAACAAGTGTTATTATACCACAGCAAAAACAATGAAAAACTACTGCTTTACAACATCGTCATGTGACGTAATATCTCCTTGAAATGGAGATATTCTCTTATCTCGAACTCAAGAAGACAAACATCTCTTCAAACCACACAATCATAAGACTACAAAACAATAGCAAGCATTGCAAGAGCAAGGAAATTAATAAAATAAGTATTATAAAATATAAAAACAAAATGACTGACTGAATGAATAATAATAATAATAATATAATATAAATCAAATATGAATAAATTACGAAAAGATAAATAAAATAACAACTACATAAATGACTAATGATTATAAATTATCATAAAATTAAACCATATAAAAAATAAGAAAACAAAACAGATGAGGTTGCTCTTTTTAAGTAACACAAACACAGGTTCCTATTGAGAATCCTTAAATCCTCCACAAGTGAGGTAAGTTATCTGATAAATTGATTATATATTAGTCACCAAAACAGATCTGAGTCTTATTTTTGGTTCTGTCATATAGCTGTATACCTTAAACCTACAGCCAGTCTAACTTTGGCTGTGCATATTTGTTACAACCCAAAGAGGGAGACAGTTACATTTATAAAAGATAGTTCCAGCCAGATTTATATTACGTGACCTCCAACCTTGAGTCAGTGACAGAAAGGTCTGATATCAACCATAGAATCAGCAGAAACAATGCGACCTCTGACAAAACCTGAGCTGTCCAATCTGGGATCTTAACATTAATTAAAAACAAATATAAAATGTGCAATATATGTCGCTATAATCACAATATTCTAATACTGCAATACTGACAGGCCAACCACAGAGAAATGCAAGTAACCGCGATTTTTTTCATAATGCTATGACCTTCTTGTTTTACACTTAATGGATGTGTATTGAATGTTTAATAAGTTAATAATGATAACAAGAGTGAGGAATGTC
Source organism: Chrosomus eos (assembly GCA_036326025.1). Classification (NCBI taxonomy): domain Eukaryota; kingdom Metazoa; phylum Chordata; class Actinopteri; order Cypriniformes; family Leuciscidae; genus Chrosomus; species Chrosomus eos. Next base: position 12,724,930 of record CM070830.1, on the reverse strand, counting down.
ATTTTTTTTACTTAATTAACACTTAAGTGTTTCAATGTGATTTTTACAGAGGCTCCATAGATTTTAACTAAACAAACCTAAATAGACAGTGAGTGAGAGTTCGAGATCGACTGAGCCTTTATTTATATAGCGCTTTATACAGTACAGATTGTTTCAAAGCAGCTTTAGGGCCCTATTTTAACGATTTAAGCGCATGGTCCAAAACGCAGGGCGCAAGTGCACTTAGGGCGTGTCTGAATCCACTTTTGTTAGTTTAACGATGGGGAAAATGGTCGGCACGCATGGAAAATGGTCTAAAAGGCTTGTCCCTTTTCTCTTAATGAGTAATGAGTGTGTTTTTGGAGTAAAGTAAAATAAACCAACCAGAGTCTCATCTCCCATTCCCTTTAAAAGCCTGTTGCGCTCGCGCTGTGGCGGATTGATATTTACATGACAGAATTTGCAAGTGGAAAGACTGAACACTGCTTTTTATTTTTAATATTTGGCATGTTTGTGTGCTGCTGCGTGTCCCTATGTGTAATAAGCAGTGTACACGCGTTGTACACAAGCCTGGCTCATATTACTAATAATGCGTCCTTTAAATAACAAAAAAATAATACCGCGCCATTGACTTTAGACCAGGTTTTTGTTGGTCAATGGTGCAGTCCATTTCAGTCGCCTCAAAATAGCAACGCGCCAACAATGCGCCTGAACACAGACCAGTTTTCAGACTAGCACACCCATGGGCGCACAAATGGGCGCAAATGCATTTGCTATTTAAACAACGTGGCGCAGGGCGTGAAAATGATAACTGGGTTAGGCTGAAACTAGCAAAACACACTTGCGTGGTGCTTGGTGCTGCATTGTGCCTGGTGTGTGATATGGCCCTTACAGTGATAAACAGGAAAATAATGCATTTTGGATGTTGTTCAGCTGAAGTTAGTTCAGTGTTGATTCAGTTCCTTTGTAAAGATCATCAATTATTAAAGATGAACTAAGTAACTTTTTTACCTTAACCGAACAGCTTTGGAGTCATTGTAATGTCTATATTACTGATTTCGTGTTGAATGGTGGTCGTCTCGCCCCCCCCCCCCCCCCCTGTTGACTGTGAGCGGAAAAACGCACTTGCAACTTTGAGCCGGCGGCCCGCCGGCCGCAGCATCAGGAAGTGTCGCGTGATATCAGGTCTCGCGATGTAACGAATTGCTTTACGGCAAGAAAGATCTGCTAAAATGAGCATCAAACAGAAATAACCCGGCGCCGTGTTCGAGACGCACATACAATACAGACTGCCGACAATTCAACAGGGCGCGCACAGCTCTTAAAGGGGCCACACCTTATTTCCACTCGTTACAGCTTTCATCCTACTGAACCGGTACCGGTGTACAGGGGGAGGGGATCAGGCCGTGAGTGCAGAGACATCTCTGCGTGCGTGATATTTACGACAGTACAAGTATCCCACAGCGACTGTAGGGGTCACTGTTTGACAAAAACGTAAATCCTGCATAGTGCTGCTTTAAATGAGTTTGTAAGGGTGGTTCTCTTACGAGAGTATCTCTCGTACTGCGTAATAGCTTACGCTACGGGGAAAACTCTTTTCATCGAGATATTGAAGCCAAAAAATTATCCTTAATTTTTAATCAATGTAAAACGCTTTGCAGCAGCAAGCAGACATAGGCGAGACAGCTTGCGCGCCTATTGGCTGTCTTGCGGCAAAAGCAGCAGCCTATCGAGAGAGGCTCTGCGTGACGTCATGACGAATGGGGGCACTTCGCGACCATATCGTCACGTCCCGCCAGAAAGGGCGTGGTCTCGCCCTATAAACAAACTCGATAAGCTGCCATACACTGATTTTTCAACTCTTCAGCGAAGCTCACGCATCGCTGGATCCGGATGAGAAGCCGCGCCGTCGACCTGTAGCCTTCAGCGGGACGTGCCTTTGAGCCTGGAGTCGCTGGCCTCGCCGCCTTCAGCCGCCGTACCTGCTGCGCTTTCCGGCGTACATATCCTTTCCTCTGCCTTAGAGTGTGTGTGTTTGCTATATTTGCATTTTTCTCCCACTACCTCTAAAAGAGCTGCGTCTTTTTAAAGATGCCTTCCTGTGGCTCTTGCCGAGCCCCACTCAGCGATGAGGACCGCCACGTCATCTGCGTGTCCTGCCTGGGTGAGGATCACACGGCCATCGCGCTCGCTGACGGCGGATGCCATCATTGTTAGCGGCTGCCTATGGTGACTCTGCGGACTCGCCTGGCGTCGTTCTCCGAGCCCGCATTCCAGCCCACCGTGATGCCGCGCCGCAAGAAGCGCCGCGCCCAGCGCGCTCCCGAGCTATCTTCTGCCCGCCAAAGCTCGCCGGTTCGCCCGCCAGCTTCGCCGGTTTCGCTCGAGTCGCTCCAAACGGACAACGGCCGCCGTCTGCCGCCGCGTCCGCACTTGAGCTCGACGAACCTACCGGAGCCGGCATTGAAACTGAGCCGAGGCATCCGCTCTCTCGAGCCGTGGATTACATCGGCCTCGACTGAAAGGCGCCCGCGTAACTAACGCGCAACAGGCTGGACGGACGCCTTCTCGGGAAAGACGAAGCTCCGTCACAGTCGAGACCCTTCCTCCCTGAAAGGTGAGAAACATTTGTGGCTAACGCTATCCGAGATGACGGAAGCTGAGTGTTCCTCGACGCTCTCGCTCTGCTGGAAGCCGCCCCCCTCAGCGCGGGCCCCGGCCGAGGATTGAAATAAAGCCCGAGGTCTCAAGGCCTTCCTAGTCTCTCTAGGAAAGCGACGGTGTTCAGTTCCCGCTGAGGCCGGATTTACACCAAAACTTCTCGCTCGTTCAGTTCCAAGCAATGTGACTGTTCCAGTGTATTTCGCAGTGAGCACGCTGGTTCCACAGCCCGCTTGCCTGCGCACAAAGGCCGTCGTTTCGGCTAACCAACAGCGCCGGCAGGCCCGAGATCAAACACCGCGCTCTCGCTCTGCTGGACGCCGCCCCCCTCAGCGCGGGCCCCGGCCGAGGATTGAGGTAAAGCCCGCTGCGGCCGGATTTCCACCAAAACTTCTCGCTCGTTCAGTTCCATGCGTTGTGACTGTCCCAGTGTATTTCGCAGTGAAGCAGCCGGTGTCTCAGCCCGCTTGCCTGCGCACAAAAGCCGTTTCTATGGCTACCCAGATAAATCCAATAAAGAGTGCATTTTCTGGTGTTCCGGCCACGGCCGATGGTGTTACGAGTGTTGTAAGAATGCCCACGTCCCAGTGCCCATTCCCACACCCAGACACAGCCCGCCACGGTGCAGGGCTAGCACAAATAAAACCGACTCAGGTCGTTGTGCAGAAAATGTAGTGAACGCGCCCATACAATGCCCGCTTACACTACACGATGCGTGTCCCTTGGTTTCTGTAAAAACGAAACTAACACACATTCAGTCGGCGCGAGCCGACAGTGTTCTCAGTGCAGTAAATGTGCCCGCTGTCCCGCGCCCGCATTTCCTCACTGACACGCCGAATCCCACGGGATTCACCCCCGCTCGCTTTCTCTGCACAACCCGTCACAGAGAAGCTGAGCGCTGGCAGGCTGCCTGCTGTGATTAGCGCGCACCCCGCCTCGCACGCTGTAAACACAGCGTTGATTCAGTCGGCGCGAGCCGAGTGTTCTCAGTGCAGAAAATGTGCCCGCTGTCTCGCGCCCGCATTTCTCACAGACACGCCGAATCTCACGGGATTCGCCCCCGCTCGTTTTCTCTGCACAACCCGTCACAGAGAAGCTGAGCGCGGCCAGGCTGCCAGCTGTGATCAGCGCGCGCCTCGCACGCTGTAAACAACAGTGATTCAGTCGCGCGAGCTGACAGTATTCTCAGTGTAGTAAATGTGCCCACATTCTCTCACACACGCCGAATCCCACGGGATTCGCCCCGCTCGCTTTCTCTGCGCGTCCCGCCATAGAGAAGCTGAGCGCGGCCAGGCTGCCCGCTGTGATCAGCGCGCCCCCCCGCCTCGAACGCTGTAAACACGGTGTTGTGTTCCCAGTACACAGGGGCTCTCGAGCGGCCGTCCTGCCGCGGCCAGAGCCCAGATTTCATTCTACCCCTAGCTATTCACGCAGATGCGTGGCCAAGGCTTCCCGGGTATCAGAATGGGTGTTGAACACTATAACGAGAGGCTATTCGCTACAGTTCGCTCGACGCCCCCGCCGTTATACGGCGCGCGTCGAAACTACGGTGAAAAGCGAAGTGTTTCATCTACTTCGAGCCGAGATAGCGAAACTACTGAGAAAAGGGGCTATAGAACCTCTATCTCAGGGCGAAGGGGGCTTATACAGCAGATATTTTCTGGTACCGAAAAAGATGGAGGGCTCAGACCCATTCTAGATCTGCGACTGCTGAACAGAACGCTTGTGAAGCGCCAGTTCAAAATGCTTACGACCAGGAAAATCCTCGCGCAAGTGCGCCAAGGAGACTGGTTCATGTCAATAGATCTGAAAGACGCCTATTTCCAAATATAAATGGCGTCCCATCACAGGCGATTCTTGAGATTCGCCTTCGAGGGCCAGGCATATCAATACACAGTCCTGCCGTTTGGCCTGTCCCTAGCACCCCGTACGTTCACGAAGTGCATGGACGCGGCACTCGCCCCCCTGAGACTTCGGGGCATGCGAGTTTTGAACTACTTGGACGATTGGCTGATTCTAGCTCGTTCACGAACAGAGCTCATAGAACACAGGGCCGCATTACTCGAGCACCTCGAGGAGCTGGGCCTTACAGTCAATTGGGCGAAGAGCTCACTGCTCCCCAGTCGGAAAATTTCCTTTCTGGGAACAGTGTTGGACTCGCTATCCATGACGGCACGCCTGTTACCGAAGCACGGATTAAATATTCAGCACGTCGCGAAATCCTTCCGCCACGGCTCTATAGTCCCGCTCAGAAGGTTTCAGAAAATGCTGGGTCTGATGGCCTCAGCAGCCTCCGTACTCCAGTTGGGCCTGCTCCGCATGCGCCCACTGCAGCTATGGCTAAAAGCACGAGTTCCCCCAGGGCGTGGACCGCGGGTCTATTTCGCCTCAGGGTCGACCTTCAGTGCGTTTCAGCTCTGAAACCGTGGAAAGTGACCGACTGGTATCAGTCAGGTGTGAGTCTGGGGATCGCCTCGGGTGTGAAGGTGGTGTCTACGGACGCCTCCACATCGGGGTGGGGAGCGCTGCTCAAGGGCAGACCGCTAGCTGGCCTGTGGTCAGTACGGGAGAAGCTCCTTCACATAAACTGCTTGGAATTAATAGCAGTCGACAAAGCGCTACGGCGCTTCTGTCCCCAGATAAAAGGCCACCACGTCTTGGTCCGATCAGACAACATGTCAGTGGTGGCGTACATAAATCGCCAGGGCGGCGTCAGGTCCCGAAACCTTTACAGGCTGAAGGAACGCCTCCTGGTCTGGGCTCAGCACAACCTGCTCTCGCTGAGAGCGGCGCATGTGCCTGGTCACCTAAATGTGGGGCCAGACAGGCTGTCCAGAAACAACGTCCCAGCAGGAGAATGGTCACTGTACCCGCAGACGATCCAGCTGCTGTGGGAAACGTTTGGCAAAGCGCAGGTGGACCTGTTCGCGTCCCAAGAAAACGCTCATTGCCCGAGATTCTTCTCGAAAAGCCGGGACGCGCTGGCCCATGTTTGGCCCCGCCGCCCCCCATATGCTTTTCCCCCTGTCTCACTCCTGCCTCAGGTGTTGGAGCGAATCAGGAGGGAGGGATGCCCAGTGCTACTCATAGCTCCGCTCTGGACAAACCAGTCTTGGTTCCCTGTCCTGATGCAGCTGACCAGCGCTGCCCCATGGCCTTTACCGTTGAGGAGAGACCTCCTCTCTCAGGCGGAAGGCTCGATTTGGCATCCTCGCCCGGATTTGTGGTCCCTGCACGCATGGGCCATCAACGGGTACCCGCTGACCTCCCAGAGGGAGTGTTAAACACGATCGCGCAGGCTAGAGCCCCGTCTACCAGACGGCTCTACTCCTCGAAATGGTCTGTGTTCTCTGCTTGGTGTCAAGCGCAGGGCTTTTTCACCTGTAGACTGCAGGGTTACGGAAGTGCTTTCCTTCCTTCAGGAGCTACTGGATAAGGGCAGGACCCCATCCACGCTCGAAGTATACGTGGCGGCCATAGCAACGTTTGCAAAACCGGTGTCTGGCCAGTCACTGGGAAAGAACGACTTAGTCGTGCGTTTCCTTAGAGGAACTCGGAGGCTAAACCCTCCCAGGCCCCCTTCAGTCCCGACATGGGACCTTTCCACGGTTATAGGCCATGAAAGGTGCCCCATTCGAGCCAATCCAGTCGTCAGACATGAAACACTTGTCTTTCAAGACAGCGTTTCTTACGGCTCTTGCTTCAGTGAAGCGCGTAGGGGACTTACAAGCGCTTTCAGTAAGCGTGTCATCCATGGAGTTTGGGCCTAATGACTCAAAGGTCATACTCAAACCTAAGCACGGCTACGTGCCGAAATCCCTCAACACACCGTTCAGGGCCCAGGTGATTTCCCTGTCTGCCCTTCCGGTTCTCAATGAGGAGGACGACGCGACTCTTCTTTGCCCAGTCAGGGCATTAAGAGCTTATGTGTCCCGCTCGTCTGGGTTCAGACAGACCGAGCAGCTTTTCGTTTCGTATAGCGGGCGTTCCAAGGGGCTTGCCGCTTCGAAACAGAGCCTATCCAGATGGATAGTCGATGCCATAGCGCTGGCTTACACTTCCAAGGGCTTGCAGTGCCCCTTGGGTGTCAGAGCGCACTCCACGAGAGGCGTGGCCTCGTCGTGGGCATGGTCTAGCGGGGTCACCCTGCAAGATATCTGTACGGCCGCGGGCTGGGCCTCGCCGTCTACATTTATAAAATACTATAACCTGGAGGTGCCTGCCTTACAAGCTAAGCTTTTGGCTATCTAGACTTCAGTGCTATCTGCCCGCTGTGCGGCTCGGATGCTGACTGTTTGGCATGCGCATCGTTCAGACCGATGCAGCAGCTCCATGAGTACTGGCACAAGTAGGGCCACCCAGTTTAGGCTGAAAGCTTTCACCCTGGCTGCGTGGTTTAATGGTCATATTGTTAGCCCCTGTGGGTCTATCTATAAGGAGAAATGCTTCCAGCCTCTCCTTTTTTACTCTCTGTGAGTGTATGGTGATTATGCACTACATGAGCCCTGGGCCTTTGCCCCTGGGACTTTGGTGTTGGATCCCTATCCGCACGGCGTGTTACACTGTGTTCCCCATAGCGTAAGCTATTACGCAGTACGAGAGATACTCTCGTAAGAGAACGTACTCGGTTACTAACGTAACCTCGGTTCTCTCTAGAGAGGGAACGAGTACTGCGTATCTTGCCGTGCTTGGAATACGCTCTGGTTCGCTTCGGCGATGAAAAATCAGTGTATGGCAGCTTATCGAGTTTGTTTATAGGGCGAGACCACGCCCTTTCTGGCGGGACGTGACGATATGGGCGCGAAGTGCCCCCATTCGTCATGACGTCACGCAGAGCCTCTCTCGATAGGCTGCTGCTTTTGCCGCAAGACAGCCAATAGGCGCGCAAGCTGTCTCGCCTATGTCTGCTTGCTGCTGCAAAGCGTTTTACATTGATTCAAAATTAAGGATAATTTTTTGGCTTCAATATCTCGATGAAAAGAGTTTTCCCCGTAGCGTAAGCTATTACGCAGTACTCGTTCCCTCTCTAGAGAGAACCGAGGTTACGTTAGTAACCGAGTACGTTTTCCTACAGTGGTTCAAGCTGCAGCAAGATGGTAGAAAACTGTACATTTCTTGTCTATTACCACCCACTGCTACTTATACCAACGATGGAAATAAGTACAGTTACAATAGCTAAATATGTGGGAGAGCGTTGCTATAGTGTGACGGTATTGTATTGCAGTAGCACTTCAAAGTCAATACCAAATCAAAACTATTTGGCACATTATTTGTAATTGAAAGGGTTTAATGACAATATGGTTATGGTTACACTTAAAATAGTTACAAAATAGATGTATGTGATGATAACTTATACCATTAAGATATATGTAAAATTTTACCTGAGGGGTATGAGAGAAAGAGTGAGAAAGTGTAGAGAGAAAGAGACCAAGGAAATTTTTTTTAAATTTACAACGAGGCTGACACAAAGAGATAGAGCCAGCAGAGCGGAGAGAGCGAGCGGGAATGGATGGAGTAACCAAGTCACAGATGTAATCTGGAGCCAACCCATGCACTGCTTTATAGGTTAAAATAAGAATTTTAAAATCAATACGTGACTGAACTGGAAGCCAATGCAGTTGCTGGAGCACAGGTGTAATATGATGGCGTGAGGATGTATGAGTCAAAACAAGTGCGGCAGAGTTCTGAATATATTGCAACCTCCTAATAGAATTTGCCGGTAGACCCGCAAAAAGAGAGTAACAGTAATCAAGCCTTGATGTGATGAAGGCATGGATAAGCTTCTCGGCATCAGGCCTAGAGAGAAATGGTCTAATACGTGCAATGTTCCTCAGGTGGAAAAAACCAACCTTCTTTATGTTTTAAATGTGAATTAAAAGTTAGCTGGGCATCAAAAATCTCACCTAAGTTACGCACCTGACCAGAAGGGGACAATTGCGTATTGTCTACTGAAAGTTTAAACTCCTTACATTTACTGACATTAATTGGAGTGCCAATTAATACGATTTCAGTTTTGGAGCAGTTTAGTTTTAGAAAGTTGAATTTCATCCACGCTTTAATTTCCAACAGACAGTCAGAAAGTTTTGAAGAGGAAGAATTAAGATCGGGCTGAGAGCTGATATAAATCTGCGTGTCATCTGCGTAACAATGATAGCTCAGGCCATACTTCTGAATGATCTGCCCAAGAGGCAACATATAAACACTAAATAAAACAGGACCCAAAACTGACCCCTGAGGGACACCCTGACTCAAGGGCACAGTCTGAGATCTGTTAGAACCCAGGCAGACAAATTGGGAACGATCTGAGAGGTAGGATTTAAACCAATTTAACACATTTCCAGACAGACCTATCCACGTATGCAATCTGTCCAATAATATGCTGTGGCATATGGTATCGAATGCAGCATTAAGGTCTAACAAAACCAGAATGCCACAAGCCCCAGAGTCGGCTATAACGAGGAGGTCATTCAGGACCTTGACTAGAGCAGTCTCTGTACTGTGTCCAGATCTAAACCGGGATTGAAAAGTTTCTAATAGGCAATTCGTATAGAGATGAGTATGGAGTTGGCCAACAACCACACGCTCAAGCACTTTTGCCAGGAAAGGTAAATTGGAGATGGGTCAGTAATTTGACATATCAGTGACATCACTCCCAGGCTTTTTAAGAACTGGTATATGCCCTATATCTTTAAAAAAGGCCAAAAAAATTCAAGGAAAGGACATCGAAAATGAACCCGAAATTACTTATCCTGATGTGTACCATTATCTTGTAAACACTGAGTGTATCTAACCAAAAGGCTATGAAAGCATATTATATCGGGGTGGGCAACTCTGGCCATCAAGGTCAAGTCAAGACATCGAAAATGAACCCGAAATTACTTATCCTGATGTGTACCATTATCTTGTAAACACTGAGTGTATCTAACCAAAAGGCTATGAAATCATATTATATCGGTGTGGGCAACTCTGGCCATCAAGGTCAAGTCAAGTCCTTTATTTATATATCGCTTTATACAATACAGATTGTTTTAAAGCAGGTTCACAGTGATAAACAGGAAGTTAATGATTCAGTGATGCAAACAGAATTAAATTCTGCAGCTCTAAAAAGACATTGGTAAACAATTATTATTCAGATGAAATCAGTTTTAAATCATTTCAGTTCAATAAATGTGTGAAGTTAATCAATTATGGAATTAGTTAAATTAATCTATAAAGCAGCCCTGGAGAAAACAGTGATGTCATCATCCAGCTCAGTTCAGTTCTTATCCTATAGTGTCAAGTCAACAATATTGCCAAATATTAAGTGTCCCAACTAAGCAAGCCAAAAAGCGACAGTGGCAAGGAACCCAAACTCCATCAGTTGCCAAATGGAGAAAAAAACCTTGGGAGAAACCAGGCTCAGTCGGGAAGCCAGTCCTGCTGCACTCCACTGGTCCACTGCAGAATTTAGCTCTGGAGAACTTGCCCACCTGTTTAAGATGCTTATTTTATCAGAAAAGTTGGGAATATTTATTCACTCCCATTATAATTAATGGTTCATATAATTAATTGGTTGTCAAAACTGCAAGCGTGCAACTTTTGCAGCTTAATTTATTATAAATACTTTTAGAGCCTGTGAAAAGAAATATTCTGACTTAACTAGCCAACAAGACTCTACATTATGAAACTAACAATTACTTGGCAGAAACTATCCCTTACATGGATGAAATTGTATGCTATATATCCTACAGTTGTCAGTACTGCACATTCAAATGTCTCTCTTCTCTCTCAGTCCATTTGTTGTTTAATTTTTGGAATTTTATATATTTTAAATGTTGTTCGTTCGAGCCATCTATGAGCATCCAGACACCAACGTTTTAATGATGACGTTTTAATGATGACAACGTCACTGTAATTGAATCGCTTCTCTTCAATGAAATGTTCCGGAACAAAGACGTCACATTCCAAAAATATTATGAAATGGCCTATACATATCTCTGTGTAAAATAATGATGCTGTGACTTTTCTATAGGACTTTTACACCAAGTCCTATGTGAAAGTCATACAAAAGAATGTATTACTCAGTAAATGTTAATGAATGGCATTTAGTATTTTGGTTTTGATCATCATTTATGCATCTTCCTTTAGAAAAAGTATTAACAAAATCATAAATTTCAACCTGGGATTGATTTGATGTTTCTTTATTTGAGCGTTTAGTTGTTCTCTTTCACAGGAAGAGGAGTTTTATGTGTGTATATACGCAAGCCGGGAAGGGAGTCAAGTGCTGTTCCATCATGAGGGTGGGGTGGATGTTGGAGACGTGGACACAAGAGCCCAAAAACTATCAGTGAGAATAGATGATAAGCTCACGGAGGAAATGGTTACCCAGCAGTTACTTATACATGTTACAGATGAGAAGAAAGAGTAAGTATGCTGATCAGTTTGAAATGTTCATGTATATGTTTCTGAATAGTCATTAGGGATGAATGGCTTTTATTTCACATTTGTTAGTTTTAAGGTCATCAATGCTAGTGTACTTCTGAACTTATTGCAGACACTCATTTCAAAGTCTTCCAGGAAAACTGAAAAAATATTGATGACGGTAGAAATTCCTTTGTGGTGTGAGGTTAATCAATGATAATACATATGCTTTTGTAGAAGCCACTAAGATGATAATTTTCTTCGCATTTATTTTCTAGCTAAATAACTTATCCTTTTTTCTTTCCAAACCATGTTTGCAATGTTGCCATTCATCTAGGGCTGTAACTGATGATTTTTCTGATAATTGATTAATCTGTTGATTATTTCTTTGATTAATCAAAATGGTATTTTCTGTATTTCAAACAATTTGCAAAGTGAAGGCTGGAAAACCAAACAAATATAGTAAATGTAGTCAACGTACAATATATAACAAGATCAGTTTAGAATTTGATGAGCAATCTAGTCATATATAGTGATCAGTGCTGTAGATATTAAAAAAATACTTTAAATTAATATCCATGAGTCTCTGTGCTCTGTTTTTAATGATCCTATTATTCCTTTATTGCTCATATTATTGTATCACAGATAATTAGATCAATAATGAATCGCACTGTATTCTGGGACTAACATGGCATGCTTTTCTAAAAGTACATTCAAAATAACAAGAAATATAATACTGGCATCTGCAAAGACAATGAAGATTGTTTAATTTACAGGTGTTTTGTTGTAATTTTTCGTGTGCATGGTAATTAAGAGACTGACATTTAGAGAAGAAGACTGGTAATAATAGGATTCACATTAATCAGTAGTATTGTATGCTAACAATTAGTTGTTGTTTTTTTGCGTAAATAAACACAGAAAAAGAGAAAGATTTAATTAACAATGATTTTGAGAATCAATATCAAAACAACCTATGTATTGTTTAGAAAACTATATATATATCGCCCAGTCTTATTCAATAGAAAATGTTAAAACAGAAAAAAAATGCTCATCTTTAACATAAATTACTTTGATGCAGAACTTTAAAATGTATTTATTTTTTGTTTTGTTTGTTTGTTTTTGCAGGGTTCTAGCAAGCTTCATAATGGGTCTCTTCAATTTGTATGAGGATCTTTACTTCACATATCTGGAGATCAATCCACTTGGTGTGTGCTTTCTTTTTGTCTTAGTTTCCTGTTATTTGAGTTAATGATGTTTAAGGCAAGCATGACTGCTAATATTTACTACATACTTAAAGTTCTAATTAATATGTGATGTGGGATTTTGAGTATACTCACTGACCATGTGATGCATATTACACAATTACTTGTCACTATTTTGATTTTTGGCATGATCGGTTTCATAGAAACCCATCTCTAAATGGCATGTAAAGGTGACAAATATGGTCGTCACTTTATGAGTCAGTCAGCCCTTTCCTGATAGTTCTTGTCCACGATATACTTCAAGCGAAATTGAAGAACGAACTGATGTGCATCATTTCACATAAAATGAGGACAAAACGATCTTTGTTTGGAATTCGTTTTGGGAGTTCAAAACGGCTTGCTAAACACCTTTGTACTACCATTGGTCTGTGGTGATTACGTAATAGGTAGGTGTGCGTGTAGGATCCGCCTTCTTTTACATCGAAATCTCTTCTGCTTAATTAGTTCTGTTGAGTCTGTGGAGGTCAGACGTACGGACTACGGAGGTAATGACATGTACACCCTGGAGAGCTGCTTTATAGTACAAGTCAAGCCAATTATATTTATATAGCGCTTTTCACAATATAGATTGTATCAAAGCAGCTTCACAGTATCAATCAAAATAACACTACAATGTTTGTTTCTTAGTGTAAAAAACATCCACGTTAGGTAGAGCTGATCAATGGTATTAATGATTGGTTAATTTGAATATCCCCAACTGAGCAAGCCAAAGGCAAAAGTGGCAAGGAACCGAAAAACTCCATCAAGTGAACTACTGGTGTCCTAAAACTCCATCAGGTGACCCAATGAGAAAAAAAAACCTTGGGAGAACCCAGGCTCAGTCGGGGGCCAGTTCTCCTCTGGCGTTTATCAACTAGAGGCCGGATTTACAGTAACTGTAAGATAAAAAAATTATATGAATGCCTGGCTGAAGAGATGCGTCTTTAGTCTAGTTTTAAACTGGGAGAGCGAGTCTGAGCAACAAACAATATCAGGAAGGCTATTCCAGAGCTTTGGAGCTATATGTGAAAATGCTCTCCCTCCTTTGGTGGATCTGGATATCCTAGGTATAACCAAAAGCCTCAAATTTAGTGATCTTAAAGAGCGCGATGGATTATAGGGCTATAGAAGATCCGTTAAATAGACTGGAGCTAAACCATTTAGGGCTTTATAAGTCAGTAGCAATACCTTGTAATTACTACGGAACTTTATAGGTAACCAATGTAGTGATGATAAAATCGGTGTTATATGATCATATTTTCTTGATCTAGTAAAAACTCTAGCGGCTGCATTTTGGACTAACTGTAGCTTGTTTATTGAGGATGCAGGACAACCAGCTAATAAAGCATTACAGTAATCTAGTCTCGAGGTCATGAATGCATGAACTAACTTTTCTGCATCAGAAATTGATAGCATATTACGTAGCTTAGCAATGTTTCTAAGGTGGAAAAAGGCTGTTTTTGTAACACATGAAATAGGTTTTTAAAAGATAGGTTGCAGTCTAATATAACACCCAGGTCTTTTACTGTAGAGGATAAAGTAACAGGGCATCCTACAGTGTTAAAGTTGTGTTGTGAGAGATTTTGCGGATGGTTTTTCGAACAGATAAGTAGTGCCTCTGTCTTGTCTGGATTTAATAAAAGAAAATTATGCGTCATCCAATCTTTTATATCTTTAACACAATCTGTCAATTTGAATAATTTAGCGTATTCATCCGGCCGTGATGAAATATATATTTGAGTATCATCAGCATAACAATGGAAACTAATTTCATGTTTCCTTATAATATTTCCAAGTGGCATCATATATATTGAGAATAATAGAGGGCCTAACACAGATCCCTGCGGCACTCCATAGTTTACTTAAGTTATGATAGATTTTTCTCCATTTAAATAGACAAAATGGTAGCGGTCAGATAAGTATGAAGTATAAGTATAAGTATGATGTAGTCGATCTAAGAGTATTGTGTGATCTATAGTATCGAACGCAGCACTAAGATCAATTAAAACTAGTATTGAGATACAGCCTTGGTCAGAAGCTAAAAGTAAATCATTTGTAATTTTAACTAGCGCCATTTCAGTGCTATGATGTGGCCTGAATCCAGACTGAAACTTTTCATAGATGTAATTTTCTTGCAAGAAAAACCAGTTGAGCGGACACAACTTTTTCTTGTATTCAAGACATAAATGGAAGATTTGAAATGGGTCTGTAATTTGCTAGGTTATTTGGATCTAATTGTGGTTTCTTAATAAAAGGTTTTATTACTGCCAGCTTGAACGTTCTTGGAACATGACCTAAAGATAAAGACGAGTTAATAATATTGAGAAGAGGCTCTTCCACTATAGGTAACACTTATTTCAGTAGTTTAGTTGGTATAGGATCTAATAAACATGTTGTTGTTTTAGATTAAGTGATAAGTTTATTTAAGTCTTTTTGTTCTATAGTTGTAAAGCATTGTAATTGTTCTTGCGGGGTGATAATTGAGGCTTAATTATAAGGTGCGAGCAAAGATTGAATGTTTACAATTGTGGTTCTGATGCTTTCAATTTTCTCTGTGAAGAACTTCATCAATTACTACTCAAATCATTACTACTAAACTGTAACGAGGTATTTTGTTCAGATGACGTCTGTTTATTTGTTAGTCTAGCCACGGTGTTAAATAAAAACCTTGGATTGTTTTGGTTGTTTTCTATTAATTTGCTGAGGTGCTCAGTCCTGGCTGTTTTTAGAGCCTTTTTATAACGTGACATACTGTCTGTCCACGCGATTCTGAAGACCTCTAAATTAGTTTGTTTCCATTTATACGCCCTAAATTACGGGTTTCTCTCTTTAGAACATGCGTAGTATTGTTGTACCATGGTGCTTTACTTTTCTCTTTACTTTTTTAATCTAATGGGTGCAACAATATCGTCCCGGGTTACGTGTGTAACCCTAGTTCCCCGAAGGGACGGACGCTGTGTGTAATCGCAGTGGGAACGCCCTCCAGCGTGACGCATCTGAAGCATGAATGAAATCAGTCAAGGGAGAGAATGAGCGTACGGCGAGTAACGCCATCGACCAGGAAGCTATAAATATCCCCTGAGCACACAAGCCGCCAGCTTAAAGTTACTGAAGCAAGCGACCCAAGGGGATGCCGGGAGAATGGCAGGACACGCAGCGTCCGTCCCTTCGGGGAACTAGGGTTACATAGGTAACCTTCAGGGACTACCGCTGCATGTAATCGCAGTGGGAACGCAATACCCACATCCCCATACGACCAAATCCCCGTCGTGTGTCATTAGGAGACACAAACCGACGAGAGAACCTGAGCCCCGGGAGTGGAGCTAAGATCAAGGGAATAAAATCTGACGAAAGTGTGCGGTGAGGACCAGCCTGCCGCATCACAAACGTCCTGAAGAGAAGCTCCTGAAAGAAGAGCTGTAGAGGCAGCCATACTCCTGGTGTAATGAGCCCTTACAGCCAAAGGTGAAGGCTGATGAGCCGAACCGTAAGCAAGCGAGATGGCCTCGACCACCCACTTGCTCATCCTTTGCTTAGATGCAGGACACCCTTTCTTAGGTGACCCAAAACAGACAAACAGTTGTTCCGATCTCCTCCACAGGGCAGCTCTGTGGACATAAGCATCTAAAGCCCTAACGGGGCACAGCAAATTAAGTTTCTCCTGGTCTGACGTCAGAAAAGGCGGAGGACAGAAAGCCTGCAGAACTATAGGTCTAACAAAAGTAGTTGGTACCTTAGGAACATAACCTGGTCTCGGACAGAGAAAGGCCTTAACCATACCAGGAGCAAATTCCAAGCACGAGGGAGCCACCGAAAGTGCTTGAATATCTCCAATTCTTTTTAGAGATGAGATAGCGCGAAGGAAGATAGTCTTTAGAGTAAGAAACTTTTCCGAAACTTCCCCGATGGGCTCGAAAGAAGCTAGGGAGAGACCTTCTAAGACGATGGCCAGATCCCAAGCTGGTACCCTCGTGCGAACTGCAGGCCTCAGCCTCAAGGTGCCACGAAGGAAGCAAGATATAAGTGGGTGTCTCCTGAGGGAACCTCCACTTGAAGGGGCGTGGTAAGCAGCTAAGGCCACCACATACACCTTCAGTGTGGAGTGGGATAACCCTGTGGAGAGACGGTCCTGCAGGAAATCCAGCACTGTACCAACCGGGCAGTTTACTGGGTCCTGCTGGCGCTCTCCACACCAAGGGGTGAAAAGTTTCCACCTCGCGGCATATAACTTCCTCGTGGAGGGAGCTCTGGATTGGAGGATGGTCTCAATGACCTCAGTCGAGAGACCAGAATCTATGTGCTGGGCCCCCTCAGAGGCCAAGCCCACAGCCTCCATAGTTCTGGGCGGGGGTGAAGGATCGACCCACTCACCTAAGAGAGCAGATCTCTCCTGATCTCCTGAGGAGAGACACTAGGTCCGCAAACCATACTCGGGCCGGCCAGAACGGGGCTATTAGCAGGAGACTGAGCCTGTCCCGGCGAACCCTCTCCAGAACTCCCAGGAGCAGAGCGATCGGGGGAAAAGCGTACAGACGTGACCTCGGCCACGGATGTACCATCGCGTCCAACCCCAGTGGGGTTGGCTGGCTGAGAGAGAACCATAGTGGACAGTGTGATGTCTCTCGGGACGCAAATAGGTCTACCTCGGCACGACCGAAATGTTTCCATAGGAGCTCCACCACCTCGGGGTGAAGACTCCATTCCCCGGGCCTCGGCCCCTGCCTCGACAGGATGTCTGCTCCCTGATTCAAATACCCCGGGAGGTAAATAGCTCTGAGAGAGAATTTTCCCCTGGGACCATAGAAGGATCTGACGTGCCAGTTTGTAAAGCGGGCGAGAACGCAGACCCCCCTGATGGTTGATATAAGAGACCACCGATGTGTTGTCTGTCCGGACAAGAACATGGTGGCACCTTAGGTCTGGGAGGAAATGTTTCAGGGCCTGAAACACTGCCAACATCTCTAGACAATTAATGTGCCATAGACGGTGACGGTCCCCCCACAGACCCTGAGCTGGGCGACCACTCATGATCGCCCCCCAACCCGTGAGAGAGGCATCTGTCGTTAGCGTTATGCGACGACAAGGAGCCCCCAACACAGGACCTTGGGACAGAAACCAAGGATCTTTCCACATGATCAGGGCGCGAAGACACCGTCGCGAACTCACGATCATGCGAAGTGGATTTCCCCTCGGGGAGAATCCCTTGTTTCTGAGCCACCACTGTAACGGTGCGCAAAAGGCCAAAAGGTATCATGTTGAACGCAGCTGCCATGAGACCTAGCAGTCTCTGGAACTGTTTTACAGTGGATGACTGACCTGATCTACTAGGGCAAGAATCGAAGCAACACGAGCAGGTGACAATCGTGCCCGCATCGTCGTTGAATCCCACACTACACCTATAAAAGTGGTTCTCTGTAACGGAGAAAGAACACTCTTTTTGGCGTTGAGCCTCAGCCCCAGTCTCTTGATATGAGCAAGAACGACATCTCGGTGCCGGTCCGCCTGTTGTTCCGATTGAGCTAAAATCAACCAATCGTCTATATAATTCAGAATGCGGATGCCCTGTAACCTCAGCGTGGCTATAGCAACATCCATACACTTTGTGAATGTTCGAGGTGACAGTGCTAGGCCGAACGGAAGAACCCGATATTGGTACACTTCGCCCCCAAAAGCGAACCTCAAGAACTTCCTGTGTTGAGGGAGGATAGTGTTGTGTAATCACATAAGAAAACAATGAGAGCACACAGAGTAGCGAACAGATCTCTTTACTTTTCTTTCTTCCTCTCTCGACCACCTTTTCTTCCCCCTCCTTGCCTACTTTCCACTCTAGCACAATATCTCCATCTAGTGGACACTTATCAATCAGCAACGAAATAAAGAGAACACAACATCTCCCCCTGACTTGATTTGTTTCCATAGCCAGTTACAATGAACATTGCTAACCAATATTTCAGTCATTTTGTTTTCTTACTGGATTTCTTTACTCATATTAGATACACAGAACAATGTCTAACAATTTCTTTTGAAAAGCGCATATAACATGAATAGTTACATGAACATCCTTTCAGGTCAAACCACAACTTCCCTGAACTAAACTTCTGGGTTATTTCTTTTCCCATTACTTTCTTCTTTACCTATTATGACAGTTTAAGTAACATAATCTTTCAACCATACTGGCCTTCTTCTACAACGTCCTCCAATTGATGGGTACCACGTCCAGGAGATGCAGTAGAAGTTGACTGTTCAGCGTGTTCTGGAACCTGATTAACTTCTGGGTGCAGCGGTGCCAAATGAGACACGTCCCACGTTCGTCCATCACTCAGTTCAGAACTATGTGTCCCCTTCCTTCTGACAATCTGCATTGGGTTGCTGAATTTTGATTTCCCTTTTCTCACATGCACAGGTTTTCTCACCCGTACAAAGTCGCCTTCCTTGAGCCCTGGAGCCTTTGCTTTGCGCTTTGTATCCAGGTATGCCTTCATTTTCCTCTGGTTTTGTATCACTCTTGTTTTCAGCTTTCTTATAGCGGGGTTCACATTGCACTTGGGAAGAATTGTCAATTTTGTTCTCATTTTCCTTCCAAACATCAGCTCGAAAGGAGAAATTCCTGTCGTGGCGTGAGGTGTGGCTCGGTAAGTTTGTAGAAAATCTGCAATGGACGATGTCCAAGGGGCTCTCTCCCTTTCTGCAGTCAGGATAGCCTCCTTCAACACCTTATTCCAGCGCTCCACAGCTCCATTTCCTTCCGGGTGATATATGGAAGTACGGATGTGCTTTACATCTCTCTCTTGTAGAAATAGTTTGAACTCTGTTGACAGGAACTGGGGCCCATTGTCAGTAACAATCTCAAAAGGATTCCCTTTTTGGCTGAACACTGACCTCAGAAAACAATTAATGGTAGATGCAGTCACATGAGGTGCAAAAGCTACCTCTGGCCATTTTGAATGGTAGTCCATCATGGTGATAGCGTATCTACAACTAACAGGACCAATGTCGAAAGGACCCACCACGTCGATGCCCAGTTTCTGCCACGGACCTTCTGGATAGTCAACTGGGGTAAGTGGTGCATGTGTGGTTCTAGCAGTTTTATCATTGAGTTGGCAGGTGACGCAGGTTGCAATTGTAGACTGTACCTGCGAATCCATCATGGGCCACCAGTAAAGTTCCCTAAGCCGTTGCTTGGTTCGCACAATGCCTTGATGGCCATCATGAGCGAGGGTGACCATACGTGAACGTAAACTAAGTGGCACAATCAGTCTGTGTGGTCCTCTTAGCACATACGAGTCCAGCATAGACAGTTCGTCTCGTATTGGAAAGTACCTGGACATGTCAGGATGCAGGGCTTTGGAGGTAGCGGGCCAGCCATCCTCAATGTATTGACGAAGTTTGGCCAGCTCAGGACATGAGGAACTTTCAGCAGCAAACTCGGCCACAGGAACAGCTGACAGGAGTGTAGTGATAGCAGCGACAGTTTTGGGTTCAGAATCCGAGTCAGAATTAGTTTCAATTGGCAATGGAAGACGCGAGAGGCAATCAGCGACCTGGTTGTCAACCCCACGTCTGTACTGCATAGTATAGTTAAAACAGAGCAATCTGGCAGACCATCGTGCTACTCTCAGTCCAGCTCGTCCCATACCTTTAGTAGTCAAAAGGGTGGTTAGGGCTTGGTGGTCAGATCTTAATGTGAAGTGTTTGCCCCACAGGTATGTTCTCCAACGCTCAATGACCCAGACACAAGCAAGGGCTTCTTTTTCAACAACAGAATATTTCCTTTCTGCCAATGTCAAGGTTCTGGATGCGAAAGCTACCGTCCTTTCTGACTTATCTGGATGAAGCTGAGTCAGGATGCCACCTATGCCGTAGTCTGAGGCATCTGTTGTAACCATTGTGGGCAAAGCAGGATCAAATAAAGCCAATGCAGGGCTTTGTGCAATCAGTTCCTTTACTTCCTGGAAACTTTTGTGCACTTTATCAGTCCATGCAAAATTTGACTTCCCCCTAAGGGCATCTCTCATAGGCTCAACCACAGCTGCGTAGTTAGGAATGAATTTAGCATACCAAGCGGTGAGGCCTAGAAATGATCGTAGTGTGGGCGCATCTGAAGGTGGTGGAGCATTGCGTATTGCTTCCACGTGGCTGTGATCCGGCATCAGTCCCTCTTTAGAGATGGTATGTCCCAGAAATGTGAGCTTCTCCTGCCGAAATTTACATTTCTTCTCGTTTAGTTGCAGACCTGCTTCTTGTAGTTTGTGGAGCACTATTTTTAGGTGAGCATCATGGCTACTAACAGAGTCACCAACCACAATGATGTCATCCAGATAGCACTGGACGCCTGTAACACCCCTAAGAATAGTAGACATCAGTTTTTGAAACGCCGCCGGGGCTGATGCTAATCCGTAGCAAACTCGCTTGAAACGAAACAGACCATCATGTGTTATGAAAGCAGTGAGGTCCCTACTATCCTCATGTAGTGGTACCTGATGGTAAGCATTTGCTAGGTCGATTGTAGAAAACATTGTAGAAAGCATTTTCACTTTGTGTACGTAGTTCTTTGCACAGCCAAAAGATGGCGTATCAGTATGGAACACTTGTTGCACTGACTGTTTGGGGGTGAGTACTTTATTTCCTGTTATGCACAAGTTCAAGGAATATATTAAGTCCATGCCCATAAGTGCGTTTCCACTTTTCACAATGTAGAATGTGGCAGGTACTGAATGTTCACCATGTCGTGCAGACGTCTTGATACATCCCAGCACTGGAAGGTCCTCTTTTGAATATGTGACTAGACGCACATCTGACTGTTGTAAGGGTAGTTCAGAGAAATATTGCTTATATATATATTCTCTGGAAGCAAAGATACAGATGATCCAGTATCAACAATTAGTCCTTGCGTCGTAGAACCAGAAAATGTGCCCATTTCAATGTCACACACAATTTTGTTTGCAGCAGCAAACGTGTTATTCATGTACAAAACAGTCAGTTCAGGGACTTCGATTTCTCTGATGTCCTGTCTTTGTCCAGAACGGCACACTTTTGCAAAGTGTCCTATTTTACCACATGATTTGCAGGTCTTATTTAAAGCAGGGCACTGTTTGAAATTGGCCAAATGGCTGCTGGAATCACAGCGATAACATCTGCGTGCAGAATGGCTCTGTATTTTACCTTTTGTGGTTCTACGCATGGTTGTTTCTTTTTTTCTGACATGTAGCCGTTGAACTGGCAAATCGGCAGGTTTTGCAAATTCACTTGCATTAGCCATGGCATTTTCCACTTGAACGGCCACTTGTACTGCTCTCTCTAACGTCAAATCCGCTTCAAGTAGTAAGCGTTCACGGATTCGGCTGCTGTGCACTTTCTCCACAATTTGATCTCTTAGCATTTCCTCTTCTTTGTCACCAAATGCACATAATGATACCATGTCACGAAGCGCGGCCACATACTGAAGTATATTTTCGTCATGCCTTTGTTCCCTTTGACGAAATTTATGTCGTTCCGCAATGACATTAACTTTTGGTACAAAATGCGTTCTGAGAGCCGTAAGGGCAGATGCATAGGTCGTACCGGTATTAGGAAGAGTGTAGAAATTCCTCTGTGCTTCTGTGCCCAGGCAGTGAAGTAGTGTAGCACGCTTACGAGTATCAGGCCAGTCATCTCCCTCAGCATGAATTGCCAACAAGTAGTTCTCAAACATTTGCCAAATTGCCATATGCCAAACGGAACTGCAGGCTCACCAGGACATTGTAAGTATGTAGAAGGAAGATGAACTGCCATCCTCGTCGCCAATTTGTTGTGTAATCACATAAGAAAACAATGAGAGCACACAGAGTAGCGAACAGATCTCTTGACTTTTCTTTCTTCCTCTCTCGACCACCTTTTCTTCCCCTCCTTGCCTACTTTCCACTCTAGCACAATATCTCCATCTAGTGGACACTTAAGAAATCAGCAACGAAATAAAGAGAACACAACAGATAGATACATGGAAGTAAGCGTCCTTTAGATCTATCGTGACAAACCGGTCCTCGGATCTGATTTGTGACACGATCTGCTTGAGAGTGAGCATCTTGAATTTGAGCTTCCAAATAAACTCCTGACAGAACAGACAAACACAATCGAAAGATTTCAGACACACACAGAGCGCTTGCTGAAGTAACAAAAGCTGGCAGCTTGTGTGCTCAGGGGAAATTTATAGCTTCCTGGTCGATGACGTCACTCGCCGTACGCTCATTCTCTCCATTGACTAATTTCATTCATGCTTCAGACGCGTCACACTGGAGGGCGTTCCCACTGCGATTACATGCAGCGGTAGTCCCTGAAGGGGAACCAGTGTTCTAGAGAGAATGGTGCTCATAGTGCTAGTTAGTTCGCCTAGTTCATCTGTTTGTTTGGGTTCAGGCAGCAGCTGAGACAGATCAGATAAGCTATTTGAGAAATTATCTATGGTGGATGGAAGGATTGTTCTCCCTGGTCGATAGCGTGGCACAGCGTGACATATTACAGCAGTACGTAATATGCAAGTTACCATGTAATGGTCAGTGACATCATCACTTTGTGGAATGATATCTATATCGGTTGGATCGGTTCCATATGATATAATTAAATCGAGTGAAGGAGTTTAGTAAATCTGTAAACGTAGCCCCTAACGCATCATTTGAATTATCTACGTGTATGTTAAAATCTCCAACAATTAATGCTTTATCGACGTTGACCAATAGATCTGAGAGAAAGTCTGCAAACTATTTTAAGAAATCAGCGTAAGGCCCTGGCGGTCTATATATGGTAGCCATGGCTAAAGAGAATAGGGATTTCTTTCTTACATCTGAGAGCGTAACATTTAGCACAAGTACTTCAAACGAATTAAACCTGTGACCTGTTTTCTGAGTAACATTAAAGGACAACTCCGGCGCAAAATGAACCTTTGGTCTAATTACACATTGGTACATAGTCAACCGTTCCCTGAGATTTGTTTTCATTATTATCGAATGTAAAGAGTTTTATCTCTAAAAACTGTTTAGCTTATAACGGTAGTATATGGTAGCCTGGTTCTACCAGACTCTCGTACATTTCATTTGTACAGAGAGTCTGGCACCGCTCCATTGACAAGCGTTAACTTCCTTGTAGGTGGGTATTCTATTGAAGTCTAAAACTATTGGATCTGCCCAGAGTCACTCTATCTGCCATAACCAATCGCTAACGTTTGGTCGTGACATATGTATTTTCCTGAACCCTGTGGGAGGATGGCCATAAACACAAAACTAAGCAAAGATTGTTCCTGCTCCGGCTTTAACTTCTTGATATTTGGCAGCGTTGCCACAACGGACCGAATGGCTTCACTCGCATTTTTCTCCTCTGCCATTACTGAACTACTACAACTCAAAATAACGCACGAGTCGATATCAACGTCATCGTTCTCAGCCACTCCCTCTGTTCGCTGATTGGTCCTACAAAAAATTGATTTCTGGAAACCGAAGTCTACAGCACAATCCCAGACGTAGTACTGAAGGAAAATGAAATTGAGCGGAAGTGCTTAGGAGGGCGGAGCCAGGCTAAGTATATGGGGCATAGAGTAATGAAGATAGAAATCGCTAGTTAATACCACTAACAAGGCTCAAAATAGCCCAACATTAACACGGTAGCATAATCAGGGTCCCTACATGCAAACCGAAGCATTGAGAACGATGTAAGTGTACAGACAGTTTAATAAGAAGATATTTTATAAAGACAGTCCACTTCACGAAAACAGCCAGGAGCCATCTTTGGAAAACAGTCTCGAGCAGTCGAACCACGAACGCCGAGCCAAGTGCGCTGGTGAGATGTGAACGAGCCAGAACTTGTCTCGGCGTTCGTGGTTCGACTGCTCGAGACTGTTTCCGCCACCACGACTGATCACCGCCACCACGACTGATCAGACGGGGCTCATGCTTATAACAGTATCCTGGCGGAGTAGACTCATTTAGACCGAAATAATCACTTGGTTTAAGCCAGGTTTCAGTAAGGCAAAATACATCGACGTTATTATCTGTGACTGTTTCATTTACAATAACTGCCTTAGGTGTGAGTGATCTAATGTTTAGAAGACCTAGCTTTAGAAATTGTTTTTGTTTTTGTTCACTAATAGCGAGATTTTCTGTTTTAATAAAAATATATTTTTTTCTAGATCCTGCAATAGATTTATTATTTGATCTCAGTAAACGAGGAATAGACACAGTTTCTATGCAATGTTCTACACTAGTATAAATATCAATTAAATTGGTGCAGCAGATACTTTGATTTGGACTTTTGGTTACTAGTCAAACGGTGTTTAAAGGGATAGTTCAGATGGTGTCTTCATGCCAGGTTCTCTGCTGTTCTGGACACAAAAGCTCTATTCGGACAGCACTAGCTTACCAGATTACCCTTAATAATTACCAGAGCTTCTCTGTGATTTTAGTTCCGTCTGAATGTGCCATCTCAGTAATCATTAGGGAAAATGTCATAAAGATTACGGCGACTTTTACCTTCAGTAAAAAGGTCCTGAAAAATTACTTCAGGTAATACTAATCCCAGGTAATACTAATGCTTCTCAATATCCCTCCTCGTCTCCTCGCTCCTCCATCCTATAACCCGGAAACCGATCAAGCTCTGCCATCTTGAAGGACATCTCAATTCTCTAATCGCACGGCGAAGAGGCAAGGATCGAGGAGTGAGGAGGCTTCCTGAGGAGTTATGAGCGAGGATACACAGGTGTATCATTTGCGGAATAGCTTTATTGACTAAACGTGACACACATATAAATTCTCCTCCCCCTTCACAATGATTTTAATTTATACTTTATACCCTTGCAGTTTATATAAACCACACATCTCACATATTTCAACATATTTCAATGTGCTTTATTATTATTTATTTTGAATGTCTTAACCAAATTAATACAACATAAGGGCAGATCCTTTGAGCGCAGCTGATGATGCTATGAACATGAAGTGACGCTCGAGTGATCAAGTATTCCAATGTATAAAAAAGCTTTCATTCGATTCCTCCGTCCTCATTTTCTTTCCTCGGTGCCTTCCCTCGGATCCTACAGAGGGTGGAGCTGAGATGCGAGGAAAGGAAACGAGGATGCACAAAAAAGAATCGAGAAGCACCCCCGCTGTAAATTTGTACATAAATATTTAGTCATTTCCTGTTTAAAAGTACTTTTTGCAGTTTTTCAAGGATGGGAACGCTTAAAAAAGCATTCAGTTGCATTCTAGACGCTGGGCTAAGTCTGTGCAAAACTCACATATACCATTCAGGTCAGAAAGAAGATCGAAAGCACTTCGTATAAAACATCTTTTAGCGTTAGGTAAGGGGATATTACCCACACAATCCAATCTGAAGTTAATTAATACATCGTTCGACCGGACATCTGTTTTATATATAAGTATAGGTTATATTAGGTGTTTGTGCATGTGATATCAGGAATCAACGTAATACGCACATGCCGACAGGAGGGTGACAGCGATGTGCATATCGAGTTACCACTCCCACTTCTGCTAGTTTTACTGAGATATCTTATTCCATGCGAATTGTCCATTAATATTACAGACGCCCTGTGGTAAAATTACATAACTCCACAAAAAAAACATGTTTACTTTTAACATATACCTCGAGCTTGCACACTGCACAATCATCTTTTCGTATAGATAATAGGCTTAGTGTACTACAGTCGACAATACACATCATCATTAGAGAACCTTTCCATCAGTGGAAAAGAACATCATGCTACACAATCCTTCCTTATAGAGAACTTGTGACTTGTGTCATGTGCATAATTGGAAACCATATGCTACACATTCCAAAATTATCTCCTCTCAGTGTCTCTGCAGTGTTCACTCTAACTCATGTATTTAAACTTCACAAATACATCTGATTATGAATAATAATAAAGAATAATAATACTGATACAGCAATTAATATGCTAATAATACTGAGAAATTATGCTAATATGTTATCTAGAATTATTCATTTAATTTCTCTGAACCTACAGTAGCTTAATTTCCATCAATGATTCAAGATTCAGAGCGCTCTCTAACACAACCCTTATGGGCTGTTTAACAAAACAAAACCTTCAATGAAAACAAAACGTACAATGAGAAGTATGCCTGAAGGAGGACCGCTTACAATTATAGTGGTGAAAGAAATTATCTGTTAATGAAAGTGCATTATTAATGTAAATCTTTTTGTGTATTATTATATATTATGCAATATATTATGCATATGCTGGACTATTTGGAGAATATATACTGTGCTGTAACTTGCCTTTTGTTTATTATTAGGGCCGGGACTTTAACACGTTAATTAAGATTAATTAATTACAGACTTTAACGCGTTAATTTACACACAAAAAAATGTAATCGCACTTATTTTTGCACTGCGGAACGTTTCTCACTGGATGAGTTTCGGCGGACCGATTATACTGGAGCACCAACTAGCGTTCATGATAAAGAAGCTGATGAGATCGCTTGCTTCATAGATCGCCTAAATAGCTTTGGTTGGCCCCGTGGATGGGAAATGTTGTTATAAAAAACGAACGGATGGAAGCGTCAGTAAGAGCATGGTTGTGTGCAAGCTATGCAACAAGGAATTCACTATTGCTATTAGTCTATTGCTACACTTAATGGCAAAAATTGCACTGGTCTGCTGGACTTGGTTGAACAAAAATAAACAATATGTGGTTGATTAAGCTTATGTATTCAGTCATTATTCAATGGTATACTAAAAATCCATGTGAAAAAAATTACTTCTCACTGTTCTCAGGTCAAATTTCGATTAATTAATTACAAAGCCTCTAATTAATTAGATACATTTTTTAATCGAGTCCCGGCCCTATTTATTATATGTTATGTAAGTGATAATGTGCAATCAGCAACAAAATAAACCCTGAACGGGTGCAACAAGTGAAGTTATTAAACGTACTTCCATCTAATCTTCTAATTATTACCAAGGTATAAAAACCAGCCTCTTACCACTTATCTACTAACTTCCAGGAAATTAAACTGTTCCCTCCAATGACAAACTCTCCAATCTGCCAGAAACACCACCTCCTATTTCCCTGGACAGGTTGGATCCTTGTTCCCTTCACATTTCACCTGTTGATCGCCCAGGTTGCCGATCTTGCGGCTTCACAAGCCAGCTTAATACACCTCGCTGCCTCGCTCCTGTTGAGAAATGGTCCGTCAACGCACTCTAGCAAGCGCTATCCAATGCTCGTATCAACTCTCAACTCTCCGTGTCCTCTCAGCACCACGGAAGTTTTAAAGCTAACAGCCACACGATCCATACGGTTCGCCTCCAACCCTCCTCGGTTTCAGCCTTCACCTCGGACGCCTCACCTGGTTGTCCGCCTGTAAACAGTTTATCTTCAAAGCTGTTCATATTCCAGGCCACCACGCTCTAAATATCTGAAACAGAAAACCAGTACCTCCCTATTTATAATAATAATAATATTATTATATACAGCAATTATACAACGCACTCTAACAAGCGCTATCCAATGCTCGTATCAATTTCTCGCGGGGAAATTCAAACCCGCAACTTCACAATCTGCTTGTGCATTCTTACTAAAACTCTCTGCGTCCTCTCAGCACCACGGAAGTTTCAAAGCTAACAGCCACACGATCCATACGGTTCGCCTCCAACCCACCTCGATTTCAGCCTTCAGCCACAGCCACCGCTTCCTCGTCCGCCGCTGATTCCAGCCGACATTCTATCGCAGCCGCACACAATAGTTCAGCGGCTGCTACTAATAGTTCCACGGCGGCCGCTCCGACCTTGACTGTCACCTTTCCCCCTCCCACAGGTGAGACTCACAGCTTTCTCTGTCCACACTTCTAATATCCTCCTGCCTTTCAGTCTCAGCTGAATCCATCTAGCCATGGAATAAACCAAAATGTGAGGCTACCTTTGCAAATGGCCCCCCTTCCCCCCCTCTTCCATTCCTTTCTCCTCGGTCATCGGAGCAGAGCCAAGCGTGAGGCCTCCACCATTCCTTCCTCCTCCGCAATCAGAGCTGATCCAAGCATGGGGTTGCCTCCTCAAACGGTCTATTTCCCAGCCCTATGGGCTCCTTGCACGTAACTACTTCCTTGCCGGAAATGCGGCCTCGTCTTTTCCGGCGCTATTCTACACTATGAGATGAGATGTTTACAAGAGTTGCCGAAACTTACAATAATGGACGTATATCGCCTTTGTAAGTCCTCCTCCAAATCACCTACCAGCAAATTAGAGAGAAGGGCTTTAAAATGTATGCCTCTTCATATATCCACGGATATGAAGGTAAGTCTATATATCTCAAACTTTATGGCTTACGTTAGTTTGCTAGCTTACATTAGGCTAATAAACAACCCTGGGCTGACAGAATATGCGTGTTATAATGTTGTACTGTTTTCTAGTATTAGGCGGAAAATGTCTACGTTGTGTATGTACGCCTTCAAACCGGAAGAGAGCGAGCCGTATTTACCCGTTGTGGATATGACGTCAGGTTGCTATGTGCAAGTAGCCCATTCATTCCATCCAGCTACCACTTCCTCGGTTGTTCCCAACCTCCCAGCATATACACTCTCAACTGCATCTGCTCTTTCGCTCTTCTAATGCAGTCGGAATGGATCCACCACCCGTCTCTACTAATCTACGCTTACTGATTCTAGCAGGTGCAGACATTGATCTTTCTTCTCTCCTCCCCTCTGTTTCAAAACGTTAACCCCATCACACCCTTGACTGTGGTCCTATAACTATATTATATTCCAAATCTAATCATATACTTACCATAGCTGAATTTTACATCGCTTTTGGAAGATACACAGAAATAATTTGTTCTGTCTTCCCCTCAAGACCCAAAAAGGCACTAATCCAGGCACTTCTCAATTCGTCAATTCTACATCTTGCGTACCTCTGTTTAGGGGCGATTCCAAAAGCTGAAATTTAATGTTCACTTCAGGCACACAAGTGTGTAATAACTTTAATCAATTTGGCTTCACTATACAACGCTGCAAATATTATGTATGTAATATTTTGTGGCAGAGCTCATGCCCGCTCTGTATGAACACAAAGCAGTCGACACCTTAATATCTCAAATTATTCTGTATAAGCCCCATCGTTGTAGCCACAAGGAAGTCAAATCAATCAAATGAATGATCATCAATCTCTCTGCTCCCCACAACAGCACTCATCCAAGCATAAGCAGCCTCATCCCACTAGAAGAATTCTCCTTGTGCTACCGTTACATAGTCCAAGCTATCCATCTAATCAAATATGCTGGTTATGGAGCCTGGTTAGCAAAAGTTGACATTACTTCAGCATTCAAAGTCATGCCCATATATCTGGATTTTTGGCACCTTTTAATCATTTTCTGGAAGGGGAAATTCTATTTTGCTGTACGCTTAACTTTTGGCTGCAAATCAACTATGCAGTGCCTTACCTGTGCATCTTCTGGTTAACTTGCTAAGCCCTAACATATCCCTAGAGTTCCTTGAAATTAACCATGACTTTAAATTAGTTAAATTCTACGCGTTCTTTTCCAGACTGAATAAATAGGATAATCGCCATCTCCTCCAATCTTTTTGAAGCACCTCTTGCTATCCCTGCTAGGCCATTTAAACTACGCCATGTGTATTGTACCACAAGGACACCCTTTCATCTCCCACTTGCTGTCTCTTGCATCTTCCGTTCCGGCACTAGACAAGACCATATCTCTAACTCCTTCTTGCCTCGTGGATCTGAATCTATGGATCATGTTTCTAAAACAGTGGCATGGCCTGAATTTCTTCTACGTTGACATTCAATCTCATTCTAGTGATCTTAAGGCTCGTACACACCGGGACGAATATCGGCTTGCGTTATTCGTCAGCGTTTTTCAACGCGTTTTTTGTGTTCACACCCAAGCGTTTTTCGCTGACGATGAGCTGAGTGAACATGCAAATTCAGTCCCTGACATTAGATGGCACTAAATACCCCGGTCCACAAAGTGCTTCTGACACTCGCTTGTCACTCAGAAGAAGAGAGCAAGTTTGTCGCGTTTGTCATATAGTTCTTTATTCTCGTTGATGTCTCTTTATAAAGACACCAACAAGACCAGCAGCTCTACATTCATCTGGCCTTGCATCTTCCTCGTCTTATTTCTTCCCGGCAGAGTGTAGTAGACGGACGCTATGTATCTTCTTCGCCATTACGTATGTGTGCTCGGCAAGACCGTTTTGTGTTTGAGCGCCCCCAAGTTGTGTTTTACTGTAACTTCAGAAGCTCCAGACACGTGAGCAAAAGCGCCAGTCTCATTGGTCGGAAAGTTTTTGACGCAGCGCGTCAAACTGAAAAAACGAACCCGAGGCGGTTTTTTTTTAAAAATGACGCTTTTACGCGTGGCGTTTTACGCGTCGGTGTGAACACTCACATTGGCGCCCTTTGTTTAGTCACGATAAACGTCGGCGAATAACGCGCACGAAATTCATCCCGGTGTGAACAGGCCTTTACTCTGTTTACAGATGCCGCTCCCTCCGTAGGCTTCAGAAGTTATTACAAGAGTCATTACTTCGCTTCAACCTATCCACCTGAGCTCTCTGTCAAATCTGTGTGCCGCATTCTCGGCTCTTTTTGAGCTATATCCGATCGTTATAGCTGCCTTTTTGTGGGGTCATAAATGGTCTTCTAAAAACATAGAATTCCACTGTGTTAATCTTGTCACTGTTCACTGCATAAACAAAGGCCATTCAAATTCCCCTGAAATCATGCCCCTCTTGAGACGCCTCACCAGGGGCCTCATTTATAAAACTTTGCGTAGGATTTGCGTCAGAAGTGGCGTACGGATGAAACATAGGACGTGCGCACGTACAAAAATATTCGGATTTATAAAACCGTGCGCACGCACATCCTACGCAGCTTTCCCTTAATAAATCACAATCAATGCTAAATGTAGCGAAGCTTTTGCGGCTTCATGTCACGCCCATAGTTGCCCATAAATAGTCCGTGAAACGCCCATAGTTGCCCATAAATAGTCCGTGAAATACCCACACTTTAATATGCATCGATTGCAAAATCATGGCAAATACAGAGAGGAAAAACCAAGAAACTTAACTTCACTCAATGTCAAGTAGAAATTATCGTTGGCGAGGTGGAAAAGAGGAGAAAATGTTGTTTGGAGGGCACAGTGTGGGCTTTACTAATGCCAAAAAGGCACTTGAGTGGCAAAAGGTTGCAGACGCCGTTAATGCTGCAGCCTCACAACCTCGGACCGTGGCCGAAATAAAACAGAAATGGTCGGACATCAAAGTCGATGCAAAAAAGCGTCTAGCGCTCCATTATTGTGATGGCATAGGCCTAATGGCATTTTATTTCCATCCATTTGATTGCATCTGACAAGCTACAGATGTGTTATGAGGATGAATTGCATAACATGCCAATATTATTGCAGAACATATTTCACTTTTCTTTTTGCAAATATGTGTTAATTTGCATTTCTGTAATCTTCGTTTGATTTTGTTTGTTTTACACTGCAGATCGATCAAACGGGTGTTCGTGTAGTAGGCTGTTAATTGTAGGCTAATACTTGCTTTGTGAAGTCTTCATTTTATTTATGAGAGGCAGTATTGCCATTTCTTTAACATAACGGTCTACACTCTATCACACTTTCACGTGTTTCTTCCATCTGCCGACGGTGTGTCGCCATTTCTCATTTCAGCCGTTTTTGTGCGTACGCCTGGGTCAGAGCGTGCGTGAAGGACCGCACATTTTCCGTCAAGTTTGCTTTTTATAAATACCAATTATTGCGTAGAGAGCGGCGTACGCCTTCTTTTGTGCGCACGCAACGTTTATAAATGAGGCCCCTGGTTGTCCGCCTGTAAACAGTTTATCTTCAAAGTTGTTCATATTCCAGGCCACCACGCTCTAAATATGTGAAACAGAAAACCAGTACCTCCCTATTTATAATAATAATAATAATAATACATTTTATTTATAGTGCACTTTACATTTTTTTAAACTTGATATTCCTGTAACTCACCCACTCAAACATCTCCACAGCTTATCACTGGATTCAATATGCCATGAGACTGCATGGCATATTGAATCCAGTGATAAGCTGTATCCAATCACCCAGAACACTACAATCCTACTGGACAGCATTGGGAGCTCTCAAAAAATTGTATTCCTCCTACAACCAGATTTTTCCCTCCTTTCAATTTCTTCATTCTTTATTTATCTCAACCAGGTTAAGTCCATCCAATCCAGTACCATTTTTCATTGACAAAAACAATCTTCCAGTCCCCTCTGCGGTCTGAGGTGTTTTCTGGGCCCTGGAGATGTTCTGACATTTGTGCTTACTTCTGTTACTTGTAACATTTTTATGGCTAAAGTCTGATTAAACTGAATTCAGCACAAACTCTGCTAGAATAATATGTGAGCAGCATGTATATAAAAGGTTGTAGTTTTGAGAAAATTACGTTTATGCGTGGTTTGTGAAAACACTACTATAAACCCATACTGACTATTTGTTCACAAGACTTTGTTCACAAAAAATTGTATCACGTAGTCTAGAGTTTTTGTTTCAAACAAAACTATGTGAAAATCATCCTGCAAAAAAAAAAAAAAAAGAAACTAAGAGGAGAAGCTGGTACTAAAATAAATGAAAAGGACGGTAATGACAGAATGCCAATCATATGTAATGTTCTGTGTCCATATATGCAGTGGTCACTAAGGACGAAGTGTACGTATTGGATATGGCAGCTAAAATTGATGCTGCTGCCGACTACATCTGCAAGCCCAAGTGGGGTGATGTGGAGTTTCCTCCTCCGTTTGGCAGAGAAGCTTATCCCGAGGTAAAAGCGGACAAAGGTCATGCCATTACACACAACTGTCAGAGAGCGCATGTTCTGTGGCTCATATTTTCTGTGTTTTTCTGTGTGTATAGGAAGCGTACATAGCAGATCTTGATGCTAAGAGTGGCGCCAGTCTAAAACTCACCCTGCTGAACCCCAGAGGACGCATTTGGACCATGGTGGCTGGTGGCGGTGCATCAGTGGTTTACAGGTGGTGCTCCCAAAATCCTGTGCCTGGTTGCGTAAAGCACCTTTAAGCGTCCAATTTAAACCCTTAAGGTTGTAACCTTAACCCTTAAGTCTAATTGTCCCTTAAAGGGATAGTTCACACAAAAATGAAAATTCTATCATTGTTTCCTCACCTTCAAGTTGTTCCAAACCTGTATGAATGTCTATCTTCTCCTGAACACAAAATAATATATTTTGAAAAATGTGTGTTACTAAACAGTTGATGGACCCCATTGACTTCCATACTATGAAAAAATACTATGAAAGTCAGTGTGGTCCCAGCAACTGTTTGGTTTCCTCCTTTGTGTTCAGTTGAAGAAAGAAATTCTTACAGGTTTGGAAAAGATTGAGGGTGAGTGACAGAATTTTCATTTCAGTAAAGTTGACCGAGTGGAGCAGGTATTCCGACCTGGTGTGATGTGGGGTGGAGGCAGGAACTAATATACAATATCATGGATCCGCATATACTAAATGAAGCAAGGGTGTAGAGTTATGTTTAAGATATTTTTAGACATTCAGAAATTATTTTCACAGGAAAAAAACGATTAAATATGTAATTTTGGTGTACAAAGATTTTAGCATTAAAATTATTCACTATAGGGGGATTTTGTTAAAGCACAGTACATGTATGCGAAACATTATTGGTATTTACAGTCATTTAATTCCTGGGGGGTATTGCACAAAAGCAAGATAAGGGATTAAGCTGGGATTTTCCAGTTATCCTGGCTGAATTTAGCCCTGACTCGGTTGCATGAAGGGAGGCTAAATTAATCTACATTAAGTTACTATGGAGATTTACACTTTGAAGCTAGCCTGCTCCGGAGCAGGCTAACAACCAGGCTAAGATTAATCCTAGTGATTTATCGGCTAGTTCCTCCCTAAATCCTACTAGATATTAATGTTTTAGTCACTTCATGGTCCTGCATTAAAATACTAGATATAGGCTACTGTCATTCATCTAAGTATGCATACTGTAAATTTTAGTTATTATTAAAAAACTGCTGTTCATTTCACTGTCAGAGGTTTGATGAATATATATATTATTTGAGATTTAAAGCGTTTATTGTCATACACCCAGATTTTCCTGAGCAATTATAACTTTTCTGTCCACAATGAATGCCAACACAGTGCAAAAGAACTATACAATATGAGAAATAGAATATAGATATACATAGACTATGTATATCTATATATGCAAGTATAGAGTAGAAATGTACTGTTGAATGAGAAAAAAATATTCCCAGAGTTGCTTTGGATGTTGATTGGGACAATGCTGCCATATTCCCAGATAGCAGAAATGGTAGACTTGTTAGAGAACAATACATTGCAAATGATTTCAGTTAATTTAGTTTTGATTTAGCCCATCCCATTTAGCCCAAAGGATAATGTAGGCTGGGTTAGGGTTAGGAAACAAATTCTAGTTCCACTTCACTGGATCAATAAATATAAAGTGTATACTTGACATTCATAAGAAAAGTTACAAGACCACAATGGTTTTGGAATATTTTTCTTTTATTATTTTGCTGTTATCACTTGTCAGCTTGGAGCTTTGGAGAGAAAAAAAATATATAATGATTAATACATTGTGTTACCGCACACGTTTTGTCCATTTTCGGATTGGTGATTCTGTGATCGATTTCGTGATCTTTTAAAGAATGCCGTGAACGTGCATTTATCCAAACTATATAAACCTGGCTTGACATATCAGCGCGTTCTCATCCTGGCTCAGCAAACGTGCAACGGATTAAGCCAGGATACACTGATTAAACTAGGTCAAGCCGGGACTGTTCTGTTATCCTGGCTTTCTTAATTCTACTTTTGTGCAATACCCCTCTGGTAAACATGATTGTGTGTTCAATTGATGTAGATACAAATGACTTCTTCGGGTTCCCGCTATTAAATAAGTTCATGTTCCTGTCCTCCTGGTTCAGTACAACATTTTTAAAAGAGGTCTGTATGTTCTTTGTGTGTTTTATAATATTTTAATATAAATATACATATTAAAACTAGGCTGCATATGTGATAATTGTGGGTAACGCTTCACAATAAGGTTTATTTTTTTCATTCAATAATTAATTTAATTCAATAACATACTTCTTTAGTATGTAATAATCTTTGTTAATGTTCATTTCAACCTTTAATAATACATTTTTTAAATCAAATGTTGAATCTGTTAACATTACTGAATGCACAGTGAACATTAATTATTTTTATAAACTAACATTTCTTATTGTTAGTTCATGTTATCTAATGCATTAACTAAATTGTTACCCTTGTTTGTTTAGTGACACCATCTGTGATCTGGGTGGAGTAGATGAGCTGGCCAACTATGGGGAATACTCTGGAGCTCCCAGTGAGCAGCAGACGTACGACTACGCCAAGACTATCCTCTCTCTAATGACCCACGAGAAACACCCAGATGGTGAGCTTGTGTGTATGACAGAATAGCATGCTTTTTAGGACACTAATAACTAGCATGAAAAATATAAAATGATACAAGTAAATTGTTTTATAATGCAATGAAACGCACCAAATGGTATGTACATATTTTTTTGTCTAGGCTGTCATACACAGAAATTGTGAACGCATGCCAAATCAAGAGACAATCAACAAAGTATTAATAATTCTATGCATAGTCAAATAAAACCTGCAGCTGTAGTTTACCTTTTTTTCCACATAATTTTGTCAGATAAATGCCTTAAACAAGATTAGTGTTTTATTCTTCCCTAATATTTAAAATATTAAAAAAAATATAAAATATTTTCCATATATTTTGATGGTTTAATCAAACTTGTAAAGTTAAACAAAATTAAACGACACAAACAACCCAAAAGACATCCCTTTTGCCAACTACTGTGTACTGTACTGTATAAATGTTTTCGTTCCAATGTTGTTTCAGTGTGTGTGGATCTCATTCAAAATAGAAACCTAGCAATCAATAAAACACAAAATAGTGTGGCTTGCTACTGTCGCAGCTGGTTAAAGCAAAAATCTGATTCAGTTTGGCACTTTATGTTGTGTCTAGGTGGTTTACAAAAATAAATACAATGCATTTATTGTGTTCATACTGTATTGCAAAACACTTTTACTGCTATTGAGTTGGGACACGGGTAAGGTTAGGGACAGGTTTGGTGGGTTAAGGTGTAAAAGAAGGCTCAACATTGTAATTAATTATAGATTTAATAACAGAAATTAATTACAGCTGTAACTACCTGCAGGTATTTTTAAAAATATAAGTACAATGTAAAACATGAATGTTAATGCAGTCGGGAGACAAGTGCCAACATGAATGCTGGCAGTGAGTGCATGGTTATTCCAGGATACAGATCTCTGTCCTTACTCTGCGATATTTTTGCAGTTGTCCATGCTTGTGCAACTTTTTCTAATAACCGCTATGCTGCTGAGCTTACAAGTCTCCATTGTATGGAGTTCTTTTAGCTAGGTCAACGGCTTGGCTTGCAGCCAATCTGGACCTTCGCTATCAACAAGGTGGGATTTTATAGATCCCCCATTGCGCCACCTATCGCCACCCACCTGTCCGGTTACCTAACGAAACCTCGGTTCCCTGAGAGGAGGGAACGAGACACTGCGTACGCTGCCGTGTCGGTTGTGCTTTGCTTCAGTCCAAGATTCTGAGGCAATGGCCCTCAGCGCCGCCCTATAGTACGTGGGAGCCAGCCTCTATTTCGTGCGCTTGAACGCCATTGGTGGGTCAATTCTCGCCCGTGAGATTTCATAAGGCTTCAGTAAATTTGAAGAAGGAGGGATAAACTCCATAGCACCACCTAACGGTGACACTGTGTCTCGTTCCCTCCTCTCAGGGAACCGAGGTTATGTTTGGTAACAGACACATTTTCTCTTCTCCAAATCACTAGACTCTGTCAACACATCTCACTGCACAGTCTCTGCTTCATATCTTCATCTAGACAGAGTGAAGAACGCAACGGCAGTGTAGGCAAACCCGGCATTGTGATGTTCATCACAGCGCTGAATAATATCTGGTAACATGCATACTGTATGCCTATCTGAGTGTGGTATAACCATACTTATTAGCGAATAATCAGAATAATGAAAAGTTATACTTGTGTCATTAGATCTTACTCTAATAGAAATAATTCCATTATTGGTGCACATTTAAACGTAGCCATTGAATCATTATTTTCCTGTTAATCACAACTGTTAAGCTGCTTTGAAACAAACTGTATTGTATAAAGCGCTATACAAATAAAGGTGACTTGACTTGATCAATAATCTATACAGTGCCCTCCACAAATAAAAGCCACCTTTGGTAAATTTGATCAAAACAGCCCATATGAAAATATCTTTGGTTTTTATACTCTTAGTCTTTCATTCAAAATAATCTCAAAAATCTAAACTTTTAATAAAAATAATAATAAAGCTGCTAGCAGCATTTATCGGTGTTCAAGCAATTAAGGCCGTTTAGGCAGTTAAGCTCAAAAGCATCAAAAGACATTAAGTTTTATTTGGTAAGCATTTATCCACTGACATCATAGATGAAATAGACGATTTACAACTAATACAGGCAATTTACCATAGGAAATACATGTTTTTTAAGCTTTTTAACAGTTATAGCGCCACCTATGGTCCATTGTCCATAAAACTATGCATGCTTGTTAATGATGTTATGTCACATATGGTCACCAATTTTTGTAAAGTTCTGAGTTTTTATTTATGATTTATAGGCTTTTGAGTGTATTTTGACACGGCCATTTTCTAAATTACCCTGTTATAGTGAACCAAAGGGCAAATTTAAACTTTTTTTCGATAATTATTGATCTAGAGAGTCCGAAGAATTGGCCTAGACTGGGTTGCTGTAGCGCCACCTATGGGCCAAACGGGGTCATACTCTGTTAGGTTGTCTCCATATCTGAGGCCTACCATCTGGGCGAGTTTCAAGTCTCTAGGCCTTACGGTTTGGGCTGCACGATGCGTTTTAGGTTTTTTTTTTTTTTTTCAAATAGCAAATACAATAGGTTTTCAGCACTAAAGTGCTTGAACACCTAATAAAAAGCCTCACAGCATGAAAGATCACCCACCATACTTAGTTTCCCAGAATCCTCTGATTAACCCCAAAGACTTCAAAATGGAGCCAAACATCAAGTAGTATTTGGCAAAACAGAAACCTTAAACAGAACATCTAAGAAGTTTTCCGTTGATGCCCATTCTGTCGGGCTAATGTTGTTCCTGAATTCAGGAATAGGAATTTGATGAAATTTAGACATTCAGATTTCAAATTCAATTTGTCCCACCCCGTTCTTACCTTACAGGAAAGGTGTTGATCATTGGTGGCAGTATTGCTAACTTCACCAATGTAGCAGCTACGTTTAAGGTATGACGACTTCTCTGTCTTGGTATTCATCATTATTAGATCATGTCATGTTTCGTCACGTTTCATGACACTCATCAGGGCATTGTGAGGGCTATCAAAGACTACCAGGGGCCTTTAAAAGAACATGAGGTTACCATCTTTGTCCGACGTGGAGGTCCAAACTACCAGGAAGGGCTGAGAGTGATGGAGGAAGTAGGTAAGTGTTTTTATTTTTGGTTTTTGGAAGAGCAGCTTATCAAGGGTGCTGTTTACACCTAGTATTAACATTAACATTGCCTGAAACTTATTTGGATGGTACTAAAAACAGGTGTAAATGGGGTCCAAAATGAGATTTGTCTGGTGCAAACACATTTAGAGGTAGTAGAAAATGACCACCTAGCAATTAGGGATTAGGGAAATGTGTAATTGATTATTAAAGGGTACCTATTATGGCATTTAAAATGTTCCTAATAATGTTCTGGGAGTCCCCAACAACAGTTTTACATGCATGCAATGACAAAAAACACTTTTGTTGTCTTATAATATGCATTTAATTTTACCTGATTTGCTCACCGACTCCCTAATGATTCGTTTGACGACTCATTTGTCCAAACCCCTCCTTTGCGTGACGCTAATCGGCGGTGATTGGTCAGATGACGCAGTCAGTTATATTTTGCGTTAGCCCAAAGCTTAAACATATTGATAAAGCACTGCAGTACTACAATACGCTTCACATAA
This sequence comes from Chrosomus eos, assembly GCA_036326025.1. Classification (NCBI taxonomy): domain Eukaryota; kingdom Metazoa; phylum Chordata; class Actinopteri; order Cypriniformes; family Leuciscidae; genus Chrosomus; species Chrosomus eos. The sequence goes on along the minus strand of CM070830.1, from coordinate 12,685,532 downwards.
TTTCACATATTTCAAAAAACAAAAAAAATGACATTGGAGACCTAGAAGCTGCTGAGCGTAACTCTCACTCTCTCACACACACACACGCACGCACACACACACACACACACACACACACACACACACACACACACACACACACACACACACATAAAAGCAACAATTATTAATAGTACTTACAGGTTGTGATTCGGAGGAGGAAGCTGATCCAAATAAACTTTGAACGTATTGAACGTTCCTTCAGTATCAGGCGACTCGCGAATCCACACTTGAAAGCATTTGTGTTTGTGAAGCGATCGTCATTAAAATAACGCGAACACAGCTCAAGGTGGCTATACTTGTGTGGTATAGTTGTAAATATAAACTCTAGCCACTGAGTCTTCACATGCTTGTCCCTGGGCAGTGAAAAAAAAAGTTTGCTTTTGATTCGCACTTCAGAACAGAGTCTCGTCGACATGATGTTGTCAGGTTTCTCTGTCTGCTCGGCGCGCGCACTGAGTGGGCGTGTCGAATTCAAATAACTTGTACAAGTGACGTACGAAAGTTAGAGAAAATGCATCGTTTGTCTATCGATTCATATCAGCGACTCAGAGTCGACTCTTACTTTTGAGAGACAATAACTTTGTATACGGTGAACTTTCATATTTAAAACTTTGAAGGATGTTTTTGTTCACTTAGATCTATGTTACACACTACATGAAAGGTAATTTTCAAAATTCCATGATAGGTACCCTTTAATATTTATATCCGCTGTAAGAATGAACTTACATTAGCAGAGTTAATATTATGATTGATTATGATCGACCCTGTTTATCCCTGTTTGTTCAGTTTAATTACCTATCAACTCTAAGAAATATTTTTTCTGCGCAAAATAATCTAACCCAACCAGAGCGGCGCCGACCACATGACTTAATTCATTACTGTTCCTCAGAAGTTCAGGTGTTTTTCCCTGCACATAAGATAATGAAAATCAGCATGAAGTTATTACATTTCTTTTGCTGCTTATCTTTCATATTAGTGTTTGACAGGCTACTTTGAAGAATTGCATGTATGTAGCCACGGAAAGAGCTGTTCAAAGCAGAAACTTTTAACGATTTACAATACCATAGTCGTCTTTGAGGAGCACGTCCATTTTTTATCGCCAGCAAACTTTGATCCAAACTTTGTCGCGCGGCTCGGCCTATTGAGCTCTGACTGCGCCATTTGTGAGATGCGCCAAATTAAATGGAAAAGTAGACAAAGCTTCCTTTTCAAGTGAAATGACTTTTTATCAACTACCGAAATCTTTTCTCATTTCAGTAATGCGTATGAATGAATTTCACTAAGGTTGATCAATGTTTTTCATTTCACTAGTGGTTGTAAGAGGATTTTTTCAGTTATGCATATGAATGAATTTCACTAACGTTGATCAATGTTTTTGCTTCACTACTGTTAATAAGAGGCTTTTCAATAATTATGGCCTATACGACCCCTTATACACTCTCAGACAGCATGCAATCCTGAATTCAGTTTTTGTGCTTGAATGGTCAAATACACGCACACACACACACACACACACACAATTATGTCAAAATGCCCATCATGTGGGATTTCATTATTTTTGTCACTTTTTAAAGAGGTCAATCTGACCTTTAAATCCTCATTTGGTCAAATGTCATTTCACGCGACTGTATATAATCGCAGTTCAAATTGGAACTTGACAAAATGTCCATGTGTTCACATGTGTGTGAATAGAAGTCATTACACATCATGCATGAGTAATCTCCTATTTCTCTTCTGGTTCCCTTTTCGTTGCAAAAGGAAAGACTACTGGAATTCCCATCCACGTTTTCGGCACAGAGACTCACATGACTGCTATTGTTGGCATGGCGTTGGGTCATCGGCCAATTCCCAATCAGCCTCCAGCGGCAGCGCACACTGCCAATTTCCTGTTGAACGCCAGTCCTAATGCAGCTGTAAGTGTGTTTTTGTGGTTTATCCCGATGCTGATATAAGGGATGCACACACATACAGTGTGTTTTTTTTCAGCATGGAAGCGATTCATTTACAGTTGGCAGTTTTTGGTGACATGAGCGAAAGCGGTCGTAGGTGAACATTTAAATGAGCAGCAACACGATGCAGTGACGACCAAAAGGAGTGAAGACGTTGGAGCACGTGTGGTCTGTCTTTTGTGAGACACATGTCAGAAATTGCTCTGTGATTCATACACTGATAAGTGTTCATTTCGTTCATGTATGTGTGAACATTGTAATACAATAATAATTTGTGTCATTGGATTAGAATACAGTTCAAATTCATACATATTACAACTCATATTATTATATAAGTAATAACATTACATTATGGGCAGGGCTTGAAAACAGAAAAAAATCAGTCGGTTCACTCCGAACTTTCTGCTCTTGCCTTCCTTCTGTAACATTACCTTTCCAAAACCGGTTGATTCGTAAAAAACTTTTAAAACTTTGTTTTCTTTGGCTATACTTTATACAAGAGTTTGAACAGAAATTTATACTAAGAACTTGTGACTAAACCTCGTAACTCCGTTGATCCACAAAACCTCATGCAGTAGCTTCACCCGCCTTAGAATCAAGTGCAGCTCACATTTTTGAGACAGTCTTTGCCTGTTTGTAGTCCAAGGGTAAATAAAGAACTGTTTGTTTGAAAAAGTACAACTTTCTCTTTGCTAAGAAAACAAGATGTTTGTAAAGGCGAATGTTTTATACATTTGAGGAGCAGAGAAGAGTCTTAGTCTGGTATTTGCCGTCTAGTCATAGCCAGTTAAGACAATGCACTTCATCTTTTGTAACACAAGATTTTGGCCAAATGTATTAAACGACAGGAAAAACAGGTTTGGAAAAGACAGGAGCCCACATAGCTACGATAAACTTTGAAACCTCTTAGTTGATGAAATGCAATGCACTTACAGCCTCAGACGAATCTCCAACATTCGCTGGTGAAAAATCTTGATTTGGTCAAATGTTAATATATATATAATGACACATGCAAGTGTCATGGTCTTTGACTTTTATTTTGATATTCTTTTCCATTTCCATTGCTACTTATGATGACTTGACAACTGAGTGCGGACATTTCACTCAAGTTGGATGCAATTTTTGTCCAATGTCACATTTGCATAGTATTCATGGTTGGTTGACTGCTAAAAAGAAAATATTAAACAGAACAAAAAAATAACGTTATTAACTGGTTGAAGGTCATTACAAACAAGCATTTATGTTCATAATGATTAAATTTGATTTAGTTTTCATTTATTTTCCTGTTAAAATGATGTTTGTTTGTTTACAGTTTTTGTTTATGTTCCTTGAACCCTGATTGTGGTAATAAATTCTAGATGGCAGTGGCACATAAACCCTTCCAGAAGTAAGTTATTTATTTTCTTCTTTCTTGCAGACACCAGCAAGAACCAGAAATCCTTCGTTCTCTGAACACAAATTGAGCAATAGTGTCACAGATGTCATGACACCCACAGCAGGAGCCCCACTAGGTATTTGGAGCTCAGTTGATGTTTAAAACAATCGGTCACTGCAACTTTTAAAGACAACTTTAGTAGAACCTTAACAAGCTAATTTGCATTGATTCAGAATTTTGCATTAATTCTTTTAACTGTAGCTCAGTTTAAAGTAACTCATTTTTTACTTTTAAGTAACTTTATTTTTGTTTAACTGAACTTTATACTGATGCCAATCAGTGTGGGTGCAGCTTCACACAAAATTTAAGATTTGCCAGCATCTTCTAATTTGGTATACCTCTAACTAACATGAACAAGTTTAAAATGTTTAAGAAAACATTTTAGCCATATCATCTTCCAGGTCGTCTTTCAGGTTCTCCAAAAAGGTACAGTGCATGTCACAGAGCAAAAAAACACTTGAGCTGTCCACCACAAACCAGTTATCCCTGTGTGGTAACTTTTCCGAAAATCAAGATCAAGCAGGAAATTACCCTTTAGAGATTTGTTTTCTCTGAGCTCAACTGGGTTTCTTTTACATTTTTGTACTCGTCTCAGACATAGGCCTGAGCATTTGAATTTATATTTATTTTCAAATATATATTTATTTAATGTACATTTTTTTGTTTATTAATTTCTTAAATTATCACTGTTCTTTTAAAAGTTACACTGTAAAAAAATTACTATCAAATTTACAGTTACACTGGCAAATTTGGTTGCCAGCAAGACTGAAGTAATTGTGAATTTTTACTGTAAAATTCACAGCAATTGTTTACAGTGTACTGTGATTAGTTTAAAAGGCCAATGTAGTGCTTTAGATTTACATAAAAAATTTAGATGCTGCCATCTTTCTTAAGTAATTTTACCCCCCTGTAATTTGGCTCCAAATCTCAGGTGAAAATTGACATTTTGACCCACCTCTACAGAATAGTGGATTATTTTCTTTTCCAGAAAGATATTATGCTGAGTGTAGCAAAAATAACAGAAAGTCTACTTGCACCTGTCCTTTTGCTACACAGTGCCATTATGCTTACAAGCATGTGATTGTGTGAATGCTTTGCGATATAATAATCAGATGCTAAAAATGAATACACTTTTGTTTACGAGTGCTGTGTGGTGAAAAGTTACTTACTGCACCTTTAATTATTTTCCATTTTCTTTGTACATTCTCTTCTTGTTTTTTTCCTGTGGTTTATTTTTATTCCACTTCCATTCCGTCTCTTTTTTCTCCTTATTCTGTCATGTTTTCTTTCTCTCTTCATCATAATAATTAGTTTCCAATCTTTGCCATTCGTGGTCTGTGATGGTCATGTTTAATGCAGCGGTTAAAGGTAAGAGCTCAGAGCTGGTCGAATGTTTAGTGTGTTTCTTATTAGTAAATTGTATAAAAGCAAGTTCTGGTCCTCTGATTTGATTGTTCAAGATTGTTGATGTTCAGAATGAGAGAACAGGTACATTTTACTGTTTGTCAGTACTCTTGACTGTGTTTGTGAAACCAACATCTATGAGCAAAGTTGTGTGATTGCTTGGATCAAAGTAATGATAATTGACTACTTAAAACTAACTGGTGCGTAAATTTGGTGGGTTTTCACACTGGGCACATTTGCTGCTGTCCAAATCTGTTTGCGATTTTTCCCTGCACCCCTTGCAGTGTTGGGTCTGGTTTCAAACTCACTCGATTGTCAAATTGTTCATTATCTCTGTACATTACCTGCACTTGTGGTGAACAGGTCTCTGGTTTGATACCGTGGTCCATTTCCTGGTCTGCATGGCAGCTTTCACCGTATCAATTGTTCATGCAAACCATGCTCTGTTCGAACAAAGTTGCCAGTGTGAATCTTTGAAAGACATTTAACATCGTTCCAAACTTCTATGACTAACTTTCTTCTGTCAAAGACACGAGAAATTCTAAGGAAAGTGTGGGTCTAAACAACATTGGACTCCAATGAGTTTCATTGTATTTTGTTCAGCTCAAATACCACAGGCTATATATTTGAATTAACACACTACTTGCATACCACAATACTATCATAGCACCAATGTCCAACACAATCAATGGCAAAACACTATTAGACCATAGACCAGTCTTGTCTTTCTTGTCAAAATGGCTGTCTATAATTTGATTGGCTGTCTTAAAGCAGTTTCAATAATCTTTTTACATACCGTTTCTCATCTACTCTGTAACAGGGAAGTATACATGTTCTACTGCAGCTTATGATAAAGCATTTACATTAAAACACACATAGTGGACTAATTTGGTAATTAAGTCAATTGTTTTTTATTTGTTTTTCATTTTCATCTACACACTTGTAAACAATGTTGCTCCTCTTTGTGCTTGGCAGAACTGAATGGTCATTTATTTATTTACATAGTTTTGATTTGTGGAATTAAGCAGATAAATGACTTGGAGTTGAATCTAAGTGTAATGTTTGTCTCTCTACCCCTTTAGCTAAACCCACGACTCTCTTCAGCAGGCAGACCAAGGCAATTGTGTGGGGCATGCAGACGCGGGCAGTTCAGGGAATGTTGGACTTTGATTACGTGTGTTCACGTGATGAACCCTCTGTTGTCGCAATGGTCTACCCCTTCACGTAAATGCATTTAAAAACCATCTTGCGCTGAGTGTTTACGATCAAACTGTCCAATGTAATATAACTTCTAATACTTGCTTTATTCAGCTCATCATGGCACTGAGGATTGTTAAATGGGATTTGAGGGCATGTTTGTATGTTTCAGTGGTGACCACAAGCAGAAGTTTTACTGGGGTCATAAGGAGATCTTACTGCCGGTCTACAAGAATATGGCCGATGCTATGAAGAAACATCCAGACGTTGATGTGCTCATAAATTTTGCCTCCCTTCGTTCGGCTTTCGACAGCACCATGGAAACGTTGCAGTATCCTCAGGTAAAATCCCATATCGACAGCCCTGGGTTTCCATTAGCTGGTAAATACAGCTAATAAAGTGTTTTCATTATGGTAACTTCAATGCTGTGTGAGTAGCTAATGCTGAGAACGCCTTGCAACTTTGATCATCTCTGAAGCCTGTTTAGAATTTTCACATCAATGTATTGCCCGATTGCTGCTCCGTGATGCACATATAAACCAAGCCCAACGTTGTGGTGTTCAGAGTTTCAGAATTGATTTCCTTTCAATTTGTGAGTTTGAATTTGAGAGAGAGAGAGAGAGAGAGAAGAGAGAGAGAGAGAGAGAGAGAGATATAGATAGATATATATATATATATATATATATATATATATATATTATATATATATATATATATATATATATATATATATATATATATATATATATATACATACATACATATATACACACATAGTGATAAGTTGACTTGAGGGCAAACCCCTGCAGTAAACACTAGTGTTCTCCAGACACAGGATAGCGCAGAGCAGCCTCAGGCATGCGCCTTAATGTCCATGTAACTGTCGATTTTGTATCGATTTTCCATATAGAAAAAGTAATATTCCCCAAATTTCAACATTAATAAATAGATCTGAAACTGTCAACCTTACTTTTCTGAATGTAATTAAATGCTAGCATACATTAACACTTTTAAGATATTAAGATATTTAAGATATTCTTTGTTTGATAGAATGTTTAAAATCTTACACGAGTTTACTGTGAGATTTCAAACATTTAAATGATTTTTCTGAATGGAAAAGTTACCAATTAACATTGGACATCAGAAGAGGATATTGTGTAAAAAGCGCAATTGAGTTGTTGTGAATGTTTGCACTGATTTGAGTGATCTTGTGTTATTAGATACACACTATAGCTATCATAGCTGAAGGCATTCCTGAAGCTCTGACCCGCAAACTCATCAAATCAGCCGATGAAAAGGGCGTCACTATCATTGGACCTGCAACTGTGAGTATTTCTAAATGTTTGAATATTTGTATACCTACAGTATATATGTTTAATATACATGTTTATAGCTGAATATCAACATTAGCATACATCTCAGAAAGCCTGTTGAAATACATGTCTGTGCCATATTTCATCACAAAATCAAATAAAAATATGTGCTAATAATTTGCCTAAAGAAAATCATGTCTGTCATTTGTGTTTTACTCCGGAACGTTCTGATTGGGGTTTGAACAGCATAGTCTATTTAGCTATACATCCAACAGGTTTATCGGACAATACTGTAATTAGTTGATTTATGAAAACTGGTAGCATTGCACATTTTTACCTGTATTGGCAGGCAGATCACCACTGATAATAATGAGAATAACAAACAAACTCACACTTACAAACTCTTGTAAGTCCATAAAAAACATTCATGGGAGTGTAGTAATGTCTTTCATGGTCATTCATTTTCTTTCTGCAAAATATTTGTTTTTTCATGAGATTCTCTCAATGTGTGTGTTTTAGGTTGGTGGTATAAAGCCTGGCTGCTTTAAGATCGGGAACACAGGCGGAATGCTTGACAATATCCTGGCATCAAAGCTGTACAGGCCGGGCAGTGTGGCGTATGTGTCCCGCTCTGGAGGGATGTCCAATGAACTCAACAACATCATCTCACACACCACAGACGGGGTTTATGAGGGAGTTGCTATTGGAGGAGACAGGTGACAAACAGAGCATGTCCTGTCCTTGTGATTCGACATTATGATAAATAAACGACTGATAGCCCAAATATCCAATCAGATCGCTGCTTGAGAAGCATTGTTGCTATCCGCCATTTTGTCCGTCGAGTTTACTGACCTGTCGGACACATACAAAACTCTTTGTCTAACAAATTCCTTTAACTATGATTAAAAGGTGTTGTTAAAAAATCCAGTCATAATATTGAAATAGCAAGGATCAGACTTGTCATTCATTATGACACTGACACTCTTTATTTTAAACCTTCATTTTTGACTTTCTGTATTTTATTTCTGTATTTTTATTTATTTTACTTATACATGGATTATTTGTTTTTATTTGTGTGAATCTCTGATTTCAACATCTCTGTGCTCAGTTATAAATAACATGACATGCAACCGAAGTACATTAAGAAAAATACACACACAAAAAAAAACATTTACTAATTTTTGCATCATTAGTGCCACTTGGGTGAATTTCCTCCGTACTTTTACTGTTTTCTCGTCTTCTACTGTTATATTTAGTGTTTCAGCATAACATCCTGATACAAAAGCTTGTGTTTTCTGATTTTTGCGCAATGATAATCTATGATAAACTGTAAAAAAGTAATGTATTCCAAAATCATCAGGTACATCAGCAAACAAGCTGACTCACGTCGTTTTGTTTGACGGACATACTGTACAGTAGATAGAGTTTAGCTCAATTAAAGCTACTAGTACTAATTACTAATTAAATACTAATAAAGTACTAACTATTACTTGATTGAGCTAATAAACGGATCAGCAACTAAGATGACAAATGTGTCGCTCTTATACTCAGATTCCCAGGCTCTACATTCATGGACCATGTGCTCAGATATCAGGACACTCCAGGCGTCAAGATGATTGTCGTTCTGGGAGAGGTGAGATCGTGGGAAAGATTTGAACACCTCTAATCATGATTAGGTCATATATTCTTATAAAAAAACATAAATTTTCACATCAAATTTATATTTACACGGATTTGAATTCATTAAAGGATAATTCCGGTATTTAGCACTTTGAGTCTATTTTCTAGTTTGTTTTGGATGAACTAGAGTGGTGACGAGCTTCAGAGTGGCTGTCTATGGGCATGCACAAACATGTCCTTAAAACAACCCTTAACGTTCATTTTCAAAACTGTGCAACTCACAGAGTGGTTAGTGGTGTTCGTTGATGTTCCAAAACAAGTAGCGTAGCGAAATACAGTTTCTGTCGTGTTTTATTTGGCATTTTGTAAAATGCAATCCTCCAACAGAAATCATGCGATTTTACAAAATGCCAAATAGTCAAAAAGTCGAGACAGGACCCATCGTCAAAATTTCTGTGTCCATCACTCTAGTTCATCCAAAACAAACTAGAAAATAGACTCAAATTGCTAAATACCAGAATTATCCTTTAAATGCTAAAACTCCTCAGTAGTCTTGGATGGACAGATAAGTGAGCAACATGTGGACCTAGTATTTAAGAATAAAATAACCTATGATATTGAAGAGACTGTCATAACACTGATCTGGAACAAAGATATTTACGACAGTTCTCTAAATAATACAGTCTTAGACGCCTGTACATACAGAAACACAGTCACAGAATGTTCATATTTTGTCATTGGAGTTATTTAAAGGTGCCCTAGAATGGGGTTATTTTATTATTTTATAATGTTGTCTGGGTTGCCCTTATAATGTTAGTATTTGTTTTAGATCAAAAATAGTCATCATTTAGAAATAAAAGGCATTTTTCCTAGCCTGATTTTAGCCTCTGATTTGAACACTCTGTTTGAAGGGGCGTGTCTACTGTGGGATTCAGTGTAACTGATGTGATTGGCTGTGGGATTCAGTGTAGCCGGCCACTGCTGTGATTGGCTGACATGCTTGCATATGAAATAGCTAAGATTGTTCTTTGATCGCTTTCTGTATTTAATTTATTCACTGAGAGAAGCCTGCTTGATATGCTTGTCCCAGGTTAGAAAATAAGTCTGTGGTGAAATGGGCAGAGCAAACTAACAACTTTGAATTAAACTGTTGCGGTATCAGATTATATATAAACATCAACCATGCCTGTTGACATTCCTTTTCTGTAAGAACGGTATGAAAAGTACTCACATCCCCTGCACAGCCTGAAACATAACATTTATTTCCATGATATGCCATTTTCCCTCTGATCCTCGTTTGTTTCGATGGTTCGGCTGCGCAGTGCCTGGCATTGAGGGCTGGCATGTGCAAATCTTTGAAGGCATACATATTAATGATCCCGACTATTGCGTCATAGTCGGTATTATGTGGAGATTCGCCTGTTTTTCAGGGGTGTTTTTTAAAAACGAGATTTAAATAAGGAGGAGAAAACAATGGTGTTTGATACTGTATGTCATGTCCATGTACTGAACTCTTGTTATTTAACTATGCCAAGATAAATTCAATTTCACATTCTAGGGCACCTTTAAGAGTCTGTATTATTACACTCTCTGACAAATAGCCTAACTTTTCAACTCATCTCAACATGACATTCCATTATGAAATGGAAAAATGTCCTTGATATGTACACATATAAGAGGGTTCTCTATATTAAAACATACTGCAAGTTTCTTACCAGGATTTGAAAATATATAAAAAACGTCACAATATCAGACAAATAGACAAACTGCACTTCCAAAAACTGTGCATACCCTTCCAAAAGATCAAACTGTTAAAAAATCATGGCTGTAGTTTATTTTAACCCGTTTAATCCCAGCTGTCACAATTGTGACCGCAACTTTTTTCTTATTTCTGGAAGCTCTAAAAATGTTGTTATTGGCTTTGGGCAAGAAATTCAACTTTTAAATGAAAAAATAGCTTGTCTTGATTAAAATCTATTAATGTCATGTGACTAGTGTGAAAGGTCACATGACCAGATCAGTTTACTTCTTGGTTGCACATCTGGAAGAAGATGTCTTCCTCAGACTACTACAAAAAGTAGTGTGTAAAACATCTTAATTAACAGATAGAACTATCATATTCTGTACATATATTCTTTAAAGGGTCTACTACTGATGTATTTTGAGAATTATACTCCTGCATATATATTTTGCTCGTAAGACGTGCAAATTTGTTAACGGTCACAATTGTGACCAGTGGTATAACACAGTGCTTCAATTGAAAACACAGGTTTTGGATGTTAAACCTACACTGAACGTATACCAGACCTGTGAGGGGGATGGATTATCTCTGCAAAGGAGACGTGCTCACTAACACAGATTTAGACACATTTGTGAACAATATTTGAGAGGAATAGGCCTTTTGTGTACATAGAAATAGTCTTAGATCTTTGAGTTCAACTCTTGAAAAATGGGGCAAAAACAAAAGTGTTGCGTTTATAATTTTGTTCAGTGTAGTTATCAGTTTCCCAGAAACTATCAATGTGTTGGACCTTCTAGACGTACGTGAAGTACGATGTACTTCTAAAGCGACGCCAATGCCAAGTATTGTGTCCTTGGAGGCAATTCTTGTGGTTGCATTGTTTCATTTTAATCTGATACTGATTCAAATATGTATGGCCCTAATACAGCGCTGGCCATCATGAACATCAAAACATACATTACATGCTGTAGAGGAGGGCATGGATGTGGTGCGAACTGCGAAAATCACTGTAGTGTAAGATTACTTGCGTTTTTGAAAGCGGTAACGCTTCTTAAAATCAAGTGTGTGACAGAGTGCAAATTAGATAATTTTGTATGCAAAAAACGTTATACTTACTGACGTTATGAGCTAACCTCTAGAAACATAATATAAAGACCTGACAATGCATTTCATGACCCTTTAAAAAATGGCAACAAAAAAAGCCTCTCGTCAATAAGTGATTATCATAGACACATGTCAAAATCCAACAAGGTGCTCTGTCAATGTATCTTTTATCTATCTATCTTTTCAATGTAATAATATTTCAAATAATTCACCCCCAATCCTTTTATTTCTCATTGAGATTATTTTAATGTCTGTAAAAAGGGACAGATTTGTTAACATGTTAATGTAGAATCCACTGGTGCTCTGTTCTTAGTCTAAATCTTTTTTATCATAACTATTCTGTAACTTATGATAGTAATATAAGAGTTGAGTAATAAGGCACTGTAATTCTAATGATATTGTGTGTGCTGTCTTTTAGATCGGAGGCACAGAGGAGTATAACATCTGCCAGGGCATTGCAGACGGCAGAATCACTAAGCCAGTCGTGTGCTGGTGTATTGGAACATGTGCCACCATGTTCTCATCTGAGGTACATCTTTTACATGGCTTCAGAGACACTTTTTGCATATTAGTCCTGGCCCAATTGGCACCCTCAGCCCATGTGGTTCTTCACTCTTGTAATGCAAAGGAGGCGTTCGAAAGCACCCTTCTGTCTTAGTAAAGGACATAAGATACCATTTGGTCTAGTGTGCTTCATGGACATGCCAAAAATGGCAACATCAAGTGCTGCATTGGTGCAGTACCATTGAATTTGTTGAGACATTTAATGTGTCAATACCTAACCAAGTTAGCGCAAGTTAACTGAATTAACTGTTAAAGGATTAGTTCACTTTTTAAAAAACTTTTGCTGATAATTTACTCACCCCCATGTCATCCAAGATGTCCATGTCTTTCTTTCTTCAGTCGAAAAGAAATTAAGGTTTTTGATGAAAACATTCCAGGATTTTTCTCCATATAATGGACTTTACTGGCAGCCAAACCGTCCAAGGTCCAAATGACAGTTTCAGTCAGTGTTGCCAGATTGGGACGGTGATTTCCAGCCCAAAAGCTCACCAAAAACCGCCCACTCCCGAGAAAAAACCGCCCAAAAATTTACTGCCAAAATAATGTGATATAATTGTATTGCCATGTCATTCAAGGTTGATAAGCACCATTTTTATCTCCTTAAAACAAAATAACGATGATAAAATACAATAAAAATAAATAAATTTCCCAGGAAAACGGATCAAAACAGGGCAATAATTAAGAAGAATTAGCCAATATGACTAAAATGTCCAGGTGGACACTGTCAAAACGGCAATCAAGAAATGTACCGATGACTTTAACCCTCAAAAGTAGCTGTTACACATTGTAGAACATAATGCAGAATTTAGCAGTCAAAACTGATTCATTGTTGATCAAACCTTTTTCAGCAGCTGTCAGGGACAGGAGAGTTCATGCAGTCTGGACGGTGTAAACGTTGCAGATGTCTGGTTAGGCTGGTTAGTGCACATGGATCATGGACAGGGGTCGTCCCATATTCGATTCCAATTCAAGTATTTCAACTGAACTTTGCTCTCCTCTCAGAGTTAACCATCGAGTCATCTCCCACCACATGTGTACGTTTTTAGAGTTGATCACTATCTTACTCTTTACTGTACATCTTACTGAATATGTAGGTCACTTTGGCATTATCGATCACTAGCTGCCATATACAGCTGCCTTCAAGTTATCGCGCTAAATCGCGTCTGCCTGCTGATCGCTGATTGGCTATAAGTGCGTGCGTGCGTGCTCATCGGTGACGTCAACACCAACGCCAGCTGACTCTGCATGGGTTGGTGTGTTTGTCATGATGACAGCACACATGCACACTTTAGCTTAGTTTTTTAACCAATTAGACTTTAATAAGTAGATGTTTGAAAACCGCCGAACTGACCCCAAACCAGCCCAAATTTTGTCCACCCGCCAAAACCCTTTTTTACCCGCACAATCAAATTCAAAACCGCCCAATTGGGCGGGAACCCGCCCAATCTGGCAACACTGGTTTCAGTGCAGCTTCAAATGTTTTAAACGACAACAGACGATGCATAAGTGTCTTATCTAGCAAAACGATCGGTTATTTCTAAAAGAAATAAAAAAGTTAAAGTTTTATTAGCACAAATGCTCGGCTTGCTCTGTTCTCCTGTTCGAACTCGTTCATTTTGATGAATGAATCTTTTTTTCGAGTCATTTCATTCATTCAACGAACAAAATGAACGAAATGACTCGAAAAAAAGATTCGTTCATTTTGATGAACGAGTTCGAACAGGAGAGTGACGGCCGTGCATTACAGAACAGAGAAAGGCATAAAACTTCGTTTTTTATTTATTTTAGAAATAACCGATCGTTTTGCTAGATAAGACACTTATGCATCGTCTGTTGTCGTTTAAAACATTTGAAGCTGCACTGAAACTGTCATTTTGGACCTTGGACGGTTTGGCTGCCAGTAAAGTCCATTATATGGAGAAAAATCCTAGAATGTTTTCACCAAAAACCTTAATTTCTTTTCGACTGAAGAAAGAAAGACATGGACATCTTGAATGACATGGGGTGAGTAAATTATCAGCAAACGTTTTTTAAAAAGTGAACTAATCCTTTAACATAGTATTGTGTTAAATTAAATGTTTTAGGTGCAGTTTGGCCATGCGGGAGCATGTGCAAATCAAGAGTCAGAGTCCGCTGTGGCCAAAAATGAAGCACTGCGTGAAGCAGGTGCTTTTGTGCCCAACAGCTTTGATGAATTGGGTGATGTCATCAAGTGAGTAAGGTGGAAGCATTCAGACCCCTTAATTTGAGAAATAAATTACAGTTATGTATTTAAATTGTTTTGCTGTCAGTAAACATTTACAGTAAAACAAAAAAAATGTTATGTAATTTATAATTTACCTTATGTGATTATAGTTTCAGTATTCAGGCCCTTTGCGTAGAATGGCTTTGGCAATATAGGGATTTCACAGCTGTATTCTTTTTTTTTTTGTTATCAGCTTTTTATTGTCTTTAGATATAACAAAATAACATCCATTCAAACAAACAAATTGGGAAGGGGGAGCAACAGACATATTATGAATAATTTAACATTCTGAAAAGAGACAAATTCAATATGTTATCACAGCTGTATTCTTGACGTCAAATATCAAAATGTGTTTTTAGACAAAAATATCACTGATATCACTGATTTTAAAACGCATCTGTAACACTAAAGGCATTGTAAGTGCATGTGATGATTTGCTTAGTAATCAATAAATTACTAAGTAGAATATTAGACCGTACCATTTAAAAATGTTCGTATTGTTTCTATCTCGGTTATGACTCTCCGTGCCCAGCATAAGAACTCATTAATAGATGTGTTGGTAATATAAGTTTGCAGTCTTAAATGAATTGAGTTGTTTTGTCTCACGCTCAAACAAAAACACTTTTTTTGAACAAATGACTAATTTGAGCTGGTTCTTTTAATTAATAATATTTATTTACATTACTGATTTGAATCAGTCTGATGAATCCTTATGAATGGTTACTTAGCCAACATCTGCTAAAAAAAAGAAAAGCTTCAACAATTGTGAAAAAAAAAATATTAAAACATTGTTTTTTAGTAAATATTTATCTGTGTCTTTGAAATGTTCATGACTGGTAAAAAAAAAAGTAAATTTACCAAACTTGTAATAGGTCTATGTTATGTTGGAAGTGTCAAAAGGACCAGTCGGTTTTTTATATATCGTTATCGAACAAAATATTATTAGATTATCGTAGTAAACATTTTTTGTTTATATTTCCCACCCCTAGTAATCAAAATGTGATTTATTGTCAAATAAATGTTTTTTAAATATAGTCCAGCAACCATAATTAATACTGTCATTAACCTTTTAATGCTTTAAATAATTTGTTAATTGTCTCTGTTTTGTTGGGAAGGCTTGTGTATGATGACCTTGTTGCAAATGGAATCATTGTTCCTGCACAGGAAGTTCCTCCTCCTACCGTCCCGATGGATTACTCCTGGGCAAGAGTAAGACCTGCATTATTGCCTTATTTCTGTACATTAAGATTTTCTTTGACTGTAATAAGTCATGAATTGTCACCAGTTGTAAGAACAGATTTGCTTTTGTTTATAGTATTATGTAAAGTACCTGTCAAAAGTTTGGAAACATTACATTTTTTGTAGATATATATATTTTTAAAGTCTGTTATGCTCATACTGCATATATTTAATTAAAAATACAGTAAAAATGGTAATATTGCAAAATATTACAAATTAAAAGATTATTGAATATAAGACTATTTGAATATATTTTAAAATGTAATTTATTTTTGTGATGGCAAAGCTAAATTTCCAGCATTAATTTTCAATTTTTCATATAGTTGCTCTGTGACAAAATAAGGATGGACTTTCTCAAGATAAAACGCATAATTTTTAGAAATGCATTTTTAACGAATGTAGAGAATTTGGATGGAAACTTTGCATGTCTCTTGGATCGTTTTAAAATGAAGGCCATGAAAATGACTGGCTGCTAAAATGCATAGTAAATTTGAGGATATTTAAATGTTTAGTACATATTTAGTCAATTTTCATGCTGTATCTGAGCTGCTCTACACTGTGTGTGTGTGTGTGTGTGTGTGTGTGTGTGTGTGTGTGTGTGTGTGTGTGTGTGTGTGTGTGTGTGTGTGTGTGTGTGTGTGTGTGTGTGTGTGTGTGTGTGTGTGTGTGTGTGTGTGTGTGTGTGTGTGTGTGTGTGTGTGTGTGTGTGTGTGTGTGTATATATATATATAGGAGCTGGGGTTGATTCGAAAACCTGCGTCCTTCATGACTAGTATCTGTGATGAAAGGGGCCAGGAGCTCATATATGCCGGTATGCCCATCACAGAAGTGTTCAAAGAGGAAATGGGTCTAGGAGGAGTGCTGGGCCTGCTGTGGTTCCAGAGGAGGTTTGTTACGTAGAATTCCTTCATTATGTACATATTTATATTCATATTGAAATGTGTTGACCAGTTATTTGTCTACTTGCATAAAGTTCTGGCCTAGAAACATGAGTGCGTGTGTGTTTTTGACAGATTACCACGTTACGCATGTCAGTTCATTGAGATGTGTTTGATGGTGACTGCGGATCATGGGCCGGCTGTATCTGGTGCTCATAACACCATTGTGTGTGCTCGTGCCGGTAAAGACCTGGTGTCCAGTCTGACTTCTGGACTTCTGACGATAGTAAGATCAGTCACTGTACACACAACTACAGCTTTACTAACTAAACTAGTTCTGCTACAGTCTGGCAAGAACAAGAGTTCAGTAAACCTCATATCAAATATGAAATATGAGCAAACAGAGCATGGTCATATTTGATTTTGCTGATATTTGTTATCAATAAACATTGAATTATTTGTTTAATAATGATTATAAACATTTAAGAAATATAATAATTAAAAAAGGAATGTTGTATTTAATCTGAAACTGAATTGTTTGCTCCTGTTCTGCAGGGAGACAGATTCGGTGGCGCTCTGGACGCAGCTGCTAAACAGTTCAGTAAAGCGTTTGACAGCGGCCTGCTGCCCATGGAGTTTGTCAACAAAATGAAGAAAGATGGCATGCTTATTATGGGCATCGGACATCGAGTCAAATCAGTAAATACACACAAATACAGAGAGAAACACACTGCATGAGACCAGATTACTTATATGAAGGGATATCAGGGCAAAACTGATTTGAGTCTTAATTTATTATTCCATGTAATGTTTCAGTTCCCTTTCGAAGGGGAACTTAACACTGCTTCTTTGCTTGACACTATGGGGAACACCATCAGCATGACCAGTGTCTGAAGCATGTGTAAACACATGACAATAAACCATAGGTAAAGGTAGTACTGTCTCCTGAGGCAGATCTAGCCATCTGTGCCCCTATGGTTGGGTCTTAAAGTAGGGATAGCACTCCCTTTGGAATGGCCCTGGTTTGACAATGCTAATAAGTAGAGGAAGTTCGCCTACAGGGTGTCGCTCCTTGTTATCTGTCATCCCCTCTATTTAGTTTGCTTCCCCTTCCTAACTACCATCGATCGGGTCTTTAAGTAGGTGCATTCATTCCCTAAGAGGAGTGGGTCATTAGACACCTTTAGCTGGCCTTATTTTTCCAATACAACTCTGTAATGGATGTGTCCTAAGTTGAAGCTCTGACTCCAGCTAAAGTAATCTGTTCAGTCAATGTATGTATGCCCATTATGCTTTTGCATATTCTCACCTAGAGAGGTAGGCATTCCCGCAGCATTGTGGAGTGGGTATTTGTTCCCCAAAGCCTCAATCCAAGACAGTGTTGAGTTCCACTTCGAAAGGGAACGTCTCAGGTTATGACTGTAACCATAGTTCCCTGAGAAGGGGAAAGAGACACTGCGTCTCGTTGCCATGCTTTTCAGTCTACTTACACATCTCCCCTTTATACTCACGTGATGTCATGGACTGCCGTCTACCAATGGTTTATTTGAGTGAGGCCTGAATCCGATCTGAGAAAATCGGAATCCATGCGTTTTTTTTCCTACTTACATGTTCACCGGTCATATACGATCTGTTCCACATGAGAGGAAAAGATCGGATTTGAGTCACTTTGTGTAGAGTCACAAACAAGCAAAGCCAATGATAATCAGGTGCGGGTAATCTACTAACAACACAGGTGTAACAAATAAAAACTTGGCTTGGGAAATGATATGTTCAGATAATGCCTTCCTCTGGCATTTCAAATACATTGAAACAAATTCTCTTCCTTCTATCACATGCTCTCTGTTGTCTGCGCTGCCTCCTCTTACAGCAACTTTTGCAGCCTTGTCAAGCACAAAATGTTTTAAGACATCCCAGAAAATTGGCTACATCAAACCTTAGTAAATCACGTTGCCTAGTTTATTTAAATTTGAAAGGGAAACTCCTACAAATGCATATGCAATAATGTCAGCCCAAAAATATCTTTCCACGGCTTTTTAATGCGGCTTTAGACTAGTTTTTTACAGACAAAAGAGGGTTTCCATTGGTGCAAGCCCTGGCCCTTAGTGTTTAAAGGAAAAATCCCCTTTTTTTTTTCAAAAAGTAGTTCCTACAGCCCAAGTCAAAAATAACTTAGTGTGAGCAACAGACCAAAATTCAAGTCAGAAGACAGTTGTTCAACCCAAAAGGTGATGGTTTTTTTCCATCACCAAGTATCCAGAATGGCATGAGAGTGAGGAACACTGTTTTCCATTCCATTTATAGAGTTAATTTGTGAAGATAGTGACTTCCTTCAAAAAAATCAAAACAGAAGAATGCCAATAGGTGTATATTACCGTAATGTCATCTGAAGGCTAAGAGGGTCAAATTAAGCCAGCTTTAGTAAAAAAAAAAGTCAGGGCAATACAACTGTCCTTATATCCTAATGAAGTGGAAAATGTCATTAAAGGAATGAAGTTGTTGAAAAAAAATCTTAACAATTTGGAATGATATTCTGTTGGTGTTTCTTAAAAAACAAAAACTATAATGATTTGAAAAACCTTTGTCTGCCAAATCAAATTCATAGACCGCAAACAAATAAAACGAAACAAAACAGGGGACCCTTGCATATTCTCATTACTGTCAAAGTCAGAAAGCCTGTTAAAATATCAGAAAATGTGACTGATGAGGGAAAGGCAGGTTGGATCAAGATTTAAATGTGACTCTCAAAAACATAAAGGGTCTGTTTACCCAAAACTGAAAATTCTGTCGCTATTTATACACCCTTATGTTGTTCCAATCCAAAACAATAGGACTTCCATTCTTCTTTTGAACACCAAAGATGTTTGTAATATTCTTTCATAATATTTGTCTATCCATTGAAAGTCAATCAACATTTTCAAGCTTCAAAAAGTGCGTAAAGACAGTAAAAGTTATCCAAATGAATCAAGCATTTTTTTGTTACATTTTTATTACTCGCAGCTCTTATTCTCATTTCCATACATGCAGCTGTTAATATGTTGTATGTGTTCATTTCTGGCCTTTTTTTTAACAGATCAATAACCCTGATATGAGGGTGCAGATCCTGAAGGACTTTGTGAAGCAGCATTTCCCGTCAACACAGTTACTAGACTATGCCCTCGACGTAAGAAGATCACCACCTCAAAGGTGTCGTTATTACTGATGTCATTTTAAATGCATGTATATTCTTTTGAGTGATAATTTCTCCTCATGATGCTGATATAGAAATTTATTTCGCTCTCCACAGAAACCCAACCTTATTCTAAACGTTGATGGTTTTATTGGTGTGGCTTTTGTCGACCTGCTAAAAAACATGTGGTGGATTCACACGGTAAGTCAGGAGTATCGAATTTAAAGGTAATATGGATTGAACTCCATTCGCTAAATCTTATCAGTGCCAGGATTCTCACAGTCATGGAAACCACAGAAATATCAGGGAGTTTTAACATTGGGATTTCCATTAGGCAGTTGGTTAGATTTAAAAAAATGCAACTTGAATCTCTGTTACACAAGGAGAAAGCGATACATCAATTCTATGAAGAGATGCTGCTGAGTTATCTGGGCCCGAGCTCATCTCAGATGATCCAAAAGACAGTGCAAATGTGTGCTGTGGTCAGAGAGAAAAACGACATTGAGTTCTCAGTCCCAAAGATCATCTAGACTTTCATCAGCAACAGGTGCAAAAGCAAACATCTGTCATGGTATGGGGGTGCATCAGTGCAAACGGCATGGTGATTTACATGTGTGTGAAGGTACCATTGACATGGAGACGTATATTGGTACTATATTTTGTACAGAGACTTACTGCCATCAAGATGACATCTTTCCTGGGAAGCAAGACAATGCCAGGCCTCATTTTGCACATGCTAAAACTGAGTGGTTTCTTAGACACAACACCATAGAATGGATGTGCCTGACTGCCTTCCTGCAGTCCACATCTGTCTCTTATTGAACATGTATGGCCCATCATGAAAAGGAGAATCAGACAACGATGACCTCAGACTGTAGAGCAGCTGAATTAAATCAGACGAGATTGGGCAAAAATTCAACTTGTAAAACTGCAACAATTAGTATCCTCAATTCACAAACATTTAAAAAGAGTAATTAAAAGAAAGGTGACACATGCCTCTGTCCCAACTTTTGCGGAGTGTGTTGCAGCCATCAAAATCAAAATTTGTTTCTATTTAAGTTGGTCAGTGAAAACATTGAAAATCTTTTCTTTTGTACTTTTATCAGTTATAGAAAGGTTAAAGGGTTAGTTCGCCCCAAAATGAAAATTCTGTCAGTAATTACTCACCCTCATGTTGTTCCAACCCCGTAAGACTTTCGTTCATCTTCGGAACACAAATGAAGATATTTTTGATTAAATCTGAGAGCTGGATCACTCCTCCATAGGCTTCTGGGAATGAAACCTGACAGCCCCGAAAAGTCATTAAAGACATTGTTAAAATAGTCCAAGTGACTATAGTGACTCGGTCTTAAGTTTATCAAGCGACGAGAATACTTTTTGAGCGCAAAAAAACAAGCAAAAATAACGATTTTCTTCAAGTATTCATTTCCTTCTCTGTTTGGCCTTTAGATTTCACTTAGTGTAATTGCGTAGAGCTTCTGGTTGAACGTCACACGCATCACACACATGACCAGCGTCGGCCAATAGTGAGCCTACGTGTGACGTATAACACAGAAGCTCTACGCAATTACACTAAGTGAAATCCAAAGGCCCACAGAGAAGGAAATGAATACTTGAAGAAAATCGTTATTTTTGTTTGTTTTTTTGCGCTCAAAAAGTATTCTCGTCGCTTGATAAACTTAAGACCGAGTCACTATAGTCACTCGGACTATTTTAACGATTTCTTTAATGACTTTTCGGGGCTGTCAGGTTTCATTCCCAGAAGCCTATGGAGGAGTGATCCAGCTCTCAGATTTAATCAAAAATATCTTCATTTGTGTTCCGAAGATGAACGAAAGTCTTACGGGGCTGGAACAACATGAGGGTGAGTAATTACTGACAGAATTTTTATTTTGGGGTGAACTAACCCTTTAAAGATCATTTTTACAGATTCTTGATTTTATTACATTTTTATAAAATGTCCCAACTTTTCTGGAAATGGAGTTGTATTTATCTGATATTTTTTGAATTTCATTGTACAGATCATGTATCTAAATGGAGTATGTTTATGAGAGCTGATTATGTGTTGCAGGGATGAGGCAGATGAGTTTGTTGAGATCGGTACTCTCAATGGAATCTTCGTTCTGGGACGCAGCATCGGTTTTATCGGTAAACCACTGAATCACCCTTCACTGTTCAGACACTTACATTCACAACTATTCTAAAATTTAAGATCCGCTGGAAAAATAAGGTTCTTTTACACCATGTTGGGATTACCATAATTATGAGATTCTGACTTGTAAAAAGCATTCATGTCCTCATAGAACAAGTAATTACATTGTACATTGAATTTTCTGAGCTCTGACTTGTACCACCTGACTACAGCAACATCACACGGAATGTGGCTCATGTGGCTTCAGCTGTAAAATGTAGTTATCTCATAATATTTATGTTCAATACTTTCTATAATTAATTGTTGTACATGTCTTAATAATGCAAAAATAATCTAAAAAACATAATCCAAAGACATACAGTACAGTTGAACGTAGCTAACACAGTTGATTATATGCAAAATCCCGCTAAATACTAAAGTTTACTGAACTATAAGTTTAAGGCTTTTGCAAATTGGTTTTGTCTACTTATTACTTAAAATTGATAGATTAATTGCAGTTAATAGTGTTGGCAGTCTGAGGACATGAACAGCTCCAAGTAGAACATCACGGTTTGTCATCTAGTAATTACGACATGGGATGAATGAATGCCGCAATATCCTCTATTACCCAAAATGTCTGTTAGTCATTTGTATTTTTTAACGCAGGTTTTTATTTAACTTTTTTACTGTTTTAGACACCTAAAGGCAAACATATTTGTGTGAAAATTGCAGCCTGGGGGGAGTGTATAAAATTTGTGTATGTAAAACAAGTTACATTTTATGATGGGTTTTCACTGTCAATCCCACAGGTCACTATCTGGACCAGAAACGCCTGAAACAGGGTCTCTACCGCCACCCGTGGGATGATATCTCCTACGTACTTCCCGAGCACATGTCTATGTAAACCTGGAACCAATGAGTATTTTGGATAATGTAAAGCTGTGGAAACGTCTATTTTATTACTTCACCATAGTGGAAAAGGGAGGGGGTAAATTATTCAGTCATATCCAAAGAGCTACACTAGCAAAATACTGAGAGGAGTAGGTAACTTTTGCAAAGCATGACAATTGTTAAATTAATTTATAAAACAGCTGCTTATAAAGAAACTTGTCATTGGCCATCTTAAATTACTAACACTACCATGAACCTTCCTTTGCTCTGGTTAAAATTAACAAATGTTGTGTCGTGTATGGGTCTTCAGGCTGTGAGTTCTGATAGAATGAATGAAGACACCACAGCCTGTGGATGCAAAGCGCCAAATTCTACTCTCAAGTTTTACATGTTAGCGTATATATTTAAGTTTTATATTAGATCTAAACGCACTTTGAAATGGGATTAGAGAAATGGCACATATTTGTGTTTGTATTTGTCTAAAATATTGGGGAAGCATGTTTATGCATGACTTCCCACTGCTCTAAAACAAAAATTAAAGTCTTTTCACACTTAACCTTGAGTAAGCACACTGCTAAGGGCACATTTATCATTATTTGGGGAAAGTGAAACCAAATCAGCTTCTATGGTGTTGTTTTTATCTGCGAAATTATGGTATTTTTGAGAATAAAGTTCTTTATTGGTTATTCATGCTGCATAATTTTTATATGTTGTGTTGCATTCAAACCTGGTAATGTGTTTATTGCGAAAACATAATGACATGAAGTGCATGTCAGAGTTTTCTAAAATGTTGTGAATTAACTGATTTTAATAGAGAGGCTGCATCTTCACTAACAAATTGATGCCTTGCAAGGAATTGGACGAGTCGACTTGCTGCATTTACAAAGGATTTGTTAATGAATGTGGAGAAATGGACACAGATAAATAGTTTAGCAGCACTAAAAACATTGTTAGCACTCAAGTGTTGTTTTCAAATGGCTCATGTTGTATACATTTTGGATTTTATTTAGAAATGTTGAATAGGCAAAACGCTCGTCGCTCCAGATATGTGTCTGCATCAGGTCAGTTACTCTACTCATGTCTGTTCTTTTTTTCTTTCTTTTTTTTCCCTTTTTTTTTACTGTCTATGGTTCTTCCTATATGGAGTGGCGTATCAAATTAATGAGAACCTTTCCGCACTCATTTGAATAGCTTAATATACAGTAGTTCTGTTGTGTTTGTTTTATGTTTTTTCTAAGATTAGACTTTTTTTCCTCACTGGAATTCGTAAATTTTAATATTCTAAAACTACATTCGGAGTCGGACGCAATAAATACTATAAATTAAGGCAATTATAAGCTTTTGTCGCGTATACTATGTCAATCATCATTATAGCGCCACCCTCAGGCTGAACAACGCAAGGACATTAGAAATCTGAGAAACGTGTGTCAGATGTGTTCAGCGATTAAGGTATTGTAGGTAGGATTTTTATAAAAAACTTTTTCCCAAATTTGTTTAAACTTTCTATATATATCAATGCATAATTAAAATGTAAGTAGCCTACTTTGGTATACAAATCGAGTGACTCTAGACCGTTTAATCTGCACTAAACACCGCTCATTGTTTATCTGTGTTTAGAGCTGCTGAACACAGTTTTGTTCTTTTCTTTTACATTTTCTTTAAATGTAAAACAGTTTTTTTCGCTACTCCTCCTTCAAAATTTGTCCAATTTTCTCCAAACATGTGCTAAAATGATCTTCGGACTGAGCCACATAGAAGTACTGTTCCCGATTTTTTTGTTATACAGGAAAAAAAAAAAAGTTATGATGTCGCAAACTTAATGAGGTCGACCCAAAATTGGTTCAGAGCCTGTAACTTGTAAACAGTTTGTCACAAAATCATAAAATTATTGTCTATCGATTCCTTGCACCATGTCGGATCCGAGGATATTTTGCCAGGATTAGATAATAATAAATGATAATAATTCATTACATTTATATAGCGCTTTTCTCGGCACTCAAAGCACTTTACATAGAAGGGGGAATCTCCTCAACCACCACCAGTGTGCAGCATCCACCTGGATGATGCGACGGCAGCCATATTGCGCCAGTACGCCCACCACACACCAGCTTACTGGTGGAGAGGAGACAGCGTGATGAAGCCAATTGACCCTTCGCTAAGCCACGCCCGAAAACCGCTTCTGGCCTATCATGGCTTAGCAACCGAAACTAGGTGCGGGAGGTCTGTCAAGCTTTCGAGCGAGGGAAACATGCCGACGCGTTGTGCGTATGGATTGTGCATTTCTAATACCCTGTATCCTAAAAGTTTGGACGGTGGGGTGGAATTTTTTCCCTTCCCGAAACTTAAAAGCCAAGGGGAGAAATGCCGGTCGTGGATCAAGCAGTATGGGAGACCCATTCACAACTAAATGTCGACAGGATTAAAAGACAAAAAAACTATTGCTTGGAAATATTGGCGGTTCTTTGTTCATAATGCATATATCTGACCGTAAAATAAGACGATTAAAGAAGGAGGCTTACTGACATACTTTAAAATATATGTCAGCGTTTTGTTAATCGACGGCCTAACGTTACCCCTGAGTAACTTTACCCCCAATCCGATCGCAGCTCCGGTGTTAGTGTTTTACATTGATGGATAAGCTCTTTGATTTATAATTATTAGATTATTTTCACATTTCACTTACTCTGCTGTGCATGAATATAGCTGTTCCTCCATTTGTGTGTTTCCCATTTGAATGGTCTGCTAAGGAGGCGGCTGGGACCTAACGTTATAGGCTTTAGCTTCAATTTTTATGAAATTATTCTCTAATCGGTTGCATATTATGTCGTGGATATATCCCTCGAATGCATACTGTAGTCTCTTTTGTCTTGCTCTCTCAGATATTTCACCTGTTCACCAAAAATGACTAATTATCTCCTTGGGAATGTCTGACACCGGTGCATTCACACTGTAATAGACGTGGCAGCCGCGAAAGCTTGACAGGCGTAGCAACAGTAACTAAGGAGGGCGGGGCTTAGCGAAGGGTCAATTGATATATAGGGATTATTAGGAGGCCATGGTGGACAGATGCCGGGGTTACACCCCTACTCTTTCGAAAGAGATCCTGGGATTTTTTGTGACCACAGAGAGTCAGGGCCTCGGTTTAACATCTCATCCGAAGGACGGTGCTCTTTAACAGTAGTGTCCCCATTACCATACTGAGGCGTTAGGACCCACACAGACCACAGGGTGAGCGCCCCCTGCTGGCCTCTCTAACACCTCTTCCAGTTCCAGCAGCAACC
Source organism: Chrosomus eos (assembly GCA_036326025.1). NCBI lineage: Eukaryota > Metazoa > Chordata > Actinopteri > Cypriniformes > Leuciscidae > Chrosomus > Chrosomus eos. Next base: position 12,659,329 of record CM070830.1, on the reverse strand, counting down.
TGGTTTTCTCAGAAGGTCTCCCATCCAGGTACTAACCAGGCTCAGCCCTGCTTAGCTTCAGTGGGCAACCAGTCTTGGGCTACAGGGTGATATGGCTGCTTGGATGTACCAAGTCATCAGCAAAATTAGCATTTATTAGCTTTGCATGCTAATCTGGTTAACCTGCTTTTGTGTGCTCATAATTACACTGAATCCTCTCCTCAGCAGGCTGGTGAACACGCATGAGTGATTAGCTCAACGTGTTACACCACGGATCCCGATGCTCAGCGTCATGGGTTCGCTACTCAGTGTGACGTGCCCAGACTGCACGAGGTACTGTGGCAGGAAAAGATGATGATGAATGATCTCATCTGAAGCTGTCACATACAACATGCAGTTCTTTTACATACATTTCATTGTAATTCTTCTCCCAGAATGGTTGTCAGTGGCAGCCCTATGAACCACAAATAGGACATTTGGCACACATGTAATGAGTAGTAATCTGACCAATTTTGGATGATTTAATCCAACTTTTTAAATACAATATGCTCTGCATTTTCTTCAAAATTCTGCATTTTGACCTGATTCTCTCTTGAAATAATTGAATTTTGGCAGCTGTGTAGATAATTGAACAAACGCGCTCGGGCTCGGACCCCAGCTAACGAGCCCAGTGTAAAAGCCCCCTATCACTGCTGAGCATGATGGGAGGAATTTGGTGGGAATAAAAAGCTACAATAATGTAGTTGTAGTCTTGTAAATAGTGTCACTACAAGGTTCAGAGTTTGTAAAATCTTAAGTCTGAGATTAAAAACTGTGAACCCAAGTCTTTAGATGTGAGCTGATAATCTTATAAAGTCTTTTCTAAATCTTTTCAAAGTCTTTAGGTGTACGCCCAGCATAAGAAGGCAGTTGGCTACTGTCAAACTGTTCTGCTCGCATCTGACAGCCATCCATGATGTGGCCTTCAAGCGTTTTCTGAGCTTATTAAATCTGAACAGGTTTTAAAGTACGAAAGTCTAGCTTGCTTTATGGTTACAGATAAAAACAAGATTATATATATATATATATATATATATATATATATACACACTACCGGTCAAAAGTTTTAGATCGGTAAGATTTTTTATGTTTTTAAAAGAAGTCTCTTCTGCTCACCAAGGCTGCAATTATTTGATAAAAAATACAACAAAAAAAAAACAGTAATATTGTGAAATATTATTACAATTTAAAACAGCGGTTTTCTATGTGAATAGTGAAGTGTAATTTATTCCTGTGATCAAAGCTGAATTTACAGCATCATTACTCCAGTCTTCAGTGTCACATGATCCTACAGAAATTATTATAATATGATGCTCAAGAAACATTTATGATTATTATCCATGTTGAAAACAGTTTTTTACATTTTTATTTCAGGATTCTTTGATGAATAGAAAGTTCAAAAGAACAGAATTGATCTGAAATGGAAAGCTATTGTAACATGTATCACTACCATTCAAAAGTTTGGGGTCAGTAAGAATTTATTTTTTATTTTTGGGGGAAAGAAATTAGAAAATACTTTTATTTATCAAGGATGAGTTAAATTGATCAAAAGTTACAGTAAAGACATTTATAATGTTAGAAAAGATTATATTTTAAATAAATGATGTTCTTTTGAACTTTCTATTCATCATAGAATTTTGGGGGAAAAAATGGTACACGACTGTTTTCAACATTGAAAATAATAATTTAAATAAAAAACAGCATATTAGAATGATTTCTGAAGGATCATGTGACACTGAAAACTGGAGTAATGATGTTGAAAATTCAGCTTTCAAATTACATTTTAAAATATTTTAAAAATAGAAAACAGTCATTTTAAATTGTAATAATATTTCACAATATTGTTTTTTTGTGTATTTTTTTATCAAATAATTGCAGCCTTGGTGAGCAGAAGAGACTTCATTTAAAAACAAAAAAATCTTACTGATCTAAAACTTTTGACTGCTAGTGTATTTATATATATGCAAAGATATATATGCACCTCCTGCAAAGACATCTCCTCCTCTCTGATGACGTGTGCAACAGCGCGAGGGCGGGACAAACCTATTCCCTCTAAATTAAAAAAAAAAAAATATATATATATATATATATTTTTTTTTTATTATTATTATTATTATTTTTTTATATATTTTTTTTTGTTGTTGTTGTTTTTTATTTAGAGGGAATAGGTTTGTCCCGCCCTTGCGCTGTTGCACACGCCATCAGAGAGGAGGAGATGTCTTTGCAGGAGGTAGGGGAAGTGATGCGCGGGCAAATTAATAAAATAATGATGATGTATTGTACTCGAATATAAATAATAAAATAATAGCTTATAAACACTGATAAAAAATAAGAGAATTGACCCTTTTGATTTAAAGTGACTTTAAAAGGTTATCAGGGACAAGTGACGTCCAGCTCGCTCTGAACGTCATTGGTGGAGCTTGGCCTAAATGACAGAACGGTAGTTTTGTTCACTTAAGTACATTTAAATTACAATTTAGAATTGTGTTTGTGTGTGTGTGTGTGTGTGTGTGTGTGTGTGTGTGTGTGTGTGTGTGTGTGTGTGTGTGTGTGTGTGTGTGTGTGTGTGTGTGTGTGTGTGTGTGTGTGTGTGTGTGTGTGTGTGTGTGTGTGTGTGTGTGTGTGTGTGTGTGTGTGACACTAGACATGCCCATGTTCTTTCTAAACATACCGTTTATTTTTGCTCTTTTTTTATTTCTTTATATCCGTTCCCAGATCTGCCCCTCATGTCTCGCGTCAGTTCCTGTAACGTCAACTCCTGCGTTGTATGGTGTATGTGTGCGCATGTGCATGTTGAGCGCTGTTTATGTTTGAGTGTGTGTGTTTGAGTGTGCTCCACCACCTCAAAATACTGCGCACTTTACGAACCGACAGCGCGGACACCGAGATGGCCGCAGCCGCCCCGAACCCTGAGGACGCTAGCCGGAACAGCGGCAGTCCGAGCTCGGCGAGCTCTCTATCGGGAGACGGAGAGTCCGAGGAGGCCGAGGAGTTTGCCTCCGCGACCCACTGCTCAGAGCTCTCCCGACGGCAGAACGAGCAGCGGAAGCTCGGGCTCTTCTGCGACGTGACGCTGGCGTTCAGCAGCTCTCCAGGAGCCGCCAACAGCTTCGAGTTCACCGCACACCGCTCAGTCCTGGCCGCGGCCACGGATTACTTCACACCGCTGCTGGGTGGTCAGTTTTCGGAGTCGGTGACGCGGCGGGTGGAGATGAAGGAGTGGAGCAGCGAGGCAGGCCTCGACCAGGAGACGGTGGAGAGCGTAATCCAGTTCATGTATACGGGGGAGATCCGAGTGAGCACCGCCAATGTGCATGAGGTGCTGGAGCTGGCAGACAGGTGAGAGAAAGAGACAGACATGCAGGTCATCTATATGTGACAAACCCTGCTGCCTACCTAGACAGCGGTTGTTGTTTTTTTGTATGTCTGGTGGTCACTCAAATGCACATTGGGTATCAAGCAGTCCATGTCCGACACATTTGGGCATCACCACTGGCACCTTCAAACAGCTTTTATTTTTATTTATTTTTATTTTTTTGGCATCGTTGCAGCTTGCGGTATTTTGCTGGGGGCAGGTGGGGGTTCAAGACATAAGTGACGAGAATACTCGCAGTGACGGGCATTTTGACCTAATTTTGCGTCCTTTCAGGCACAAAAAGACGAGAAAAAGGACTGAATTTGGTGACCTAACACTGCATTATTTAAAATCTAATGATCTACCTGCAGATTGTGGCTACCTTGTTGTTCAGGTTTGTGCACCCTAGGTGTGTGTATACCTTAGGGTGGACAATGTCGATATGACACATCTTATTTCACTATAACGTCATGATATCATTCTTTTTGGTATTTTATTTCTTTTTTTATTAAAAATAAGATCAAATATGTAAATAACTAACAATTGGACAAATACAATACAAGAAAAATACAAATGAAATAAACATTGCTTTACTTTATCAAGGACAATAGCTATTCAAGTAAGACATTTAATAAGTGATACATGATTATCTTTGTCTTTTGCTGTTTGGTTAATATTATCAACATAGACAGCAGCAGGTATGGGTGAACGTCTGCTGTGAATGTAAAGAGATGGGAAAGAAATTGAACCTGTGTCAGTAGATCCATGCATTATAGGGCTGGATGTTGACGCATTTCACAATTCGATTCAATTCCAATTCACAGGCTTGTGATTTTGATTATTTTCAGATTACGATTCAATTCAATATAGATTAATTGGGGTATATGGAGGTACAGTACATGGGACATTTAAACAAATGTCAACTAATGCTGTAAATTACTGGGAACCCCAGTTGGTACATTACAGGTTAAAATTAACTGATTTGTATAGGCAACTTACATTTAAATTACACAAAGGGAAGTTTAATAATAATGATATTATAATAACTTTTTAATGACATAATTTGAAATATAAATATTTCAATATTGTCTGCCATAAAAATGTGTTGGATTTATTCAAACATGCATTACATTTTAAAGACCAGGATAAGTAGAATTACAATGAATATGCTATATAGTGTATTTAATGCTCCTCTCTAGAGTAATGTTTTTTAGCTGAGTGTATGGGCCTCGAATGGCTTTTCTGAGGTAAATGTAAAATTATTTGAAATATATTGTTTACAAGCTGTTTTATTAATGCCTTCCTGTGGATGAAACACTGATTGATGCATGATACAGATTTCTGCAAGTTGTACTGTATATTTTTAACATAACCTATGATGTTCGTTAATGTTTTTTTTTCATGCTATAACTAGCAGTTAAAGGGATAGTTCACCCAAAAATGAAAATTAAGTCATTAATTACTCACCCTCATGCTGTACCAGTAAGACCTTTGTTCATCTTCGGAACACAAATTAAGATATTTTTGATTAAATCTGAGAGGTGGATCACAAAACAAAAAATAACGACTTTATTCTACTGCTGGTAACAAGTAGTAGTCATAGAGGTAGTAGTAGAAGAAGAACGTCCTCATCTCAGTTCTCGCGCATGCACCCTGGAAATCTCTTGAACTCTCGTCTCAGTCCCACAGGAAGGAATGGAATAGTCGAATAAAGTCGTCATTTTTGTTTTGTTTTCCGCACAAAAAGTATTCTCGTCGCTTGATAAACTTATAGTGGAGCCACTGTAGGCACATGAAATATTTAAACATTTTCTTCAATGACTTTCTGGGCCGTCAAGTTTCAATCCCTTAGGAAGCCTATGGAGGAGTGATCCACCTCTCAGATTTAATCAAAAATATCTTCATTTGTGTTCTGAAGATGAACGAATGTCCTACGGGGTTGGTACAGCATGGGGGTGAGTAATTAATGACTTAATTTTCATTTTTGGGTGAACTATCCCTTTAAGAGGAAGAAATTATCAGTTCACGTATGCTCTGTGCTTTCGCTCGTGCTACTGTCAAACCACATTAAAGAGTGTCAAAAATGGTATTTATTGTTTGAATTTCATAATAAATAGATATAAGTCTCAGCTTTCAAATTCTGTAAAAGTAACAAAGCACCAATCTTATTGGTGGATTTATTGGATGGGAGTTTTGTTCATTTATCCAATGAAACCAGCATGGACCGAAAGATCGATTCTTGGAATTTAAGAATCTATATCAGTTCATTAAAATGAGAATCGATTAAAATCGAATTTTATCACAGCCCTAGTGCATTAGGTCTTAAGTGACAGCAGCATGGATCTAATGTACTGAAACGCATTCATTTTCATTCCCAACTCTCTATACATTCACACAACGTGAATACTCGCCAAGACAGGCATTTTAATGTTGTTCTGTAATGTTGAGCGTTCAAAGTTCAAACAAAACTGAATTCTGGATTGCATGCTTTCTAAAATATACTAAGTAATACTTTCTGAGCATGCACTTAAAATGTGTGTCAGTTCTTTTCACAGCTTTGCATTTAATAACACTTTAAAAAAAAAAAATCATATGCATACCATGATATAAACAGTATAGCAAAATCTCTGTAAGACACTTTAATTATCATTGCCTCGATAGATGTCATCATAATGCCCAGCCCTAGCTGACTACTAGAACAAATATTATGTCTTGCCTGTGATGTTGTGGGTTTTTTTTTGTAAGACCTAAAATAATCTATTTTCTTTTCCACTCTCAGGTTCTTGCTTGTGCAATTGAAGGACTTTTGTGGAGAATTTCTCAAGAGGAAGCTCAGCCTGGGCAACTGTGTGGCCGTCCATAGCCTTGCACACATGTACACTTTGGATCAGCTGGCCTTGCGTGCTGCTGACATGATTCGTCGCAACTTCCACAAAGTCATTCAGGATGAGGAATTTTACACGCTTCCGTTCCACCTGGTCAGAGACTGGCTGTCTGACGCAGAGATAACAGTTGACTCTGAGGAGGTTCTGTTTGATGCTGTGGTCAAATGGGTTCAGAAGAGCTCAGAAGAACGTGTCAAGTATTTTGAGGAGCTCTTTCGTCTCCTCAGGCTGCCACAGATAAAGCCGACCTATCTTACGAGAGTTGTGAAGAACGAGCCATTGGTCGCACAGAACGCGGCCTGCCTACAGCTTGTGTCAGAGGCTGTGGAGGGTCATGCGATCCGCTTCGAGAACCTCAAATCTGCAGATACAGAGTTCTGGGCCTCATACATGGCCACGTTCCAACCAAGATTTGGCCAGAACATGGATGTTATCATGGTAGTCGGTGGGGTCTCTGAAGGAGGCGACTACCTGAGTGAGTGCGTAGGGTACTTTGTATACGAGGACCGCTGGGTCAATTTGCCACACATCCATAACCATCTGGATGGTCACGCTATTGCTGCCACTGATACACATGTATACGTGGCTGGGTCCATGGAACCAGGATTTGCCAAGACGGTGGAGCGTTACAATCCAAATCGCAACACCTGGGAACAAGTGAGCAACCTCACCACCGAAAGCATTCCTTTGGACTCACCTGCATCAAAAATATTCTGTATAGTATTGGTGGCCATGGCAACTTCAGCCCCGGCTTCAAGGATGTGAGCGTCTATGAACCTGACCAAGACAAGTGGCACAACCTAGAATCTGCCCCTAAGATTTTAAGAGACGTCAAGGCCATTAGTGTCGAAGATCGATATGTTTACGTAACGGCGCGAACACCCGTAGATACCGACAGCGATGACGGGTTGAAGACGGTCACTACTCGCTACGACACCGACAGTCGCCAATGGCAGGAAGTTGACTCCTTACCGCTTATCGACAACTACTGCTTGTTCCAAATGGCTGTGGCGTCGACTAACTTCTACCACACAGCTTCCTGCTGTCCCAAGAGTTATACCAACGTACGTGACGAAGCAGCTCGGCAGATGATCACCGCAAGGATCTCTGATGATATTCTTGAGAGTCTTCCGCCAGAAGTAACCAGTATTGAGGGGGCAGCTATCTGCTATCTTGGTGATGATGTGTTTGTGATTGGTGGCTGGAAGAACAGTGACGATGTGGATAAGCAGTATCGAAAAGAGGCGTATCGGTATTGCGCTGAGCGCAAGCGCTGGATGCTTCTGCCGCCCATGCCTCAACCTCGCTGTCGTGCCACAGCGTGCCACGTGCGCATTCCCTACCGTTTTCTTTATGGGTGTCAGCGCTACCCAATGCCACAGAATTTGGCACGGCAGAGGGACCGTATGCAGCAAATGCAGCAGTTGCATCGTCGCACGTTAACTCTACGCAGGCAGTTACAATCGCAGATTGAATGCTGAGAGCCCTTATTGCTCAATAGAAGAACTGCTGCAAAAAAAATTGATAATATAGCATTCCCATGATCCCATTCTCATTCAAATGTGTGTTATTTGTTTACTTGTGACATTTCCTCACTGGGAGAGTAAATGAAATGGCTGATGCTGATAAAGAATAGAATATTTTCAATGTGACTGTTTGAATAATAGATTCCTATAAATATGTAAAAAAGATATGTTTGTTAATATCCGTACACATGAAACATTGTTTCATGGCGTTGCATGAATTTGCCTTATTCCCGTTGTCGGCAAGTTGCAGAATGCTGCACTTAATTTACCTTAGTCATAATAACGTTCCATGTGGGGATGGTTGGGGTTTTCCATTATTTTGCAGGGAGTGACAGTGTCCTTGGCAGTTCAAAACCGTTCACATTTTTTGAGTTACTACAAGAACCACTGCATCTTTAATCTCCTCACTTTGTTCATTAGTTCCTGGTCTTAATTGTGATGATTTGGTTTGTTTTGCACTTGAATGCAATGCTTTAACAGTCTTTGGCTGTATTTGCAAAAATGCATTCTTCACTTCAACTACAAGCACTTAATTTCAGCTTTAGCCTTCGTCTTAATCTATATTCTTAGCATTTTATTTGATTATGTTGTTATTTTTCTTAGTTATGGCATCAGTTATTGATGTGTGAAGGCTACACATAATACAGTTGCAAAACCAGACATGTTCAGAATAAAGTCAAGGAACCATTACCTCAGTGTTTGCGTGACCATTGCAACCTTTCAAAATTATTTTGTCATCAGTCTCACAGAGATGTTTCCTTAATTTCATGTTTTTTTCTTCATATTTTTAGCCAGCTCAAAGACATTGTTTTGTGTGCTGTCATGCAATTCCTGCCAATAATTGTTAACGTTTGATTTGAACAATGTTTTTTTTTTTTTTCAGTGAACTGTTGTACATTCACAATTATGATATAGCTCATACAGATGTTACCATTACTGCATCCTTGTCCTTATTACAAAAGATATTTATCATATTTGTATTCTTTTTACATTCCCTTCTCTTTTTCAATGTGACGTTTAGTGTCTTAACAGAAATCTCAGTGCACTTCACTGGGTGAAAACTTGTAAAGCAATCATCGGCACCATCAAGACCAGCTTAAACATTCATAATGTTTGCCTGAAGAACATTTTACTGTTATTGTTGTCCATACCAAAGGCTTAAAGAATGTCATCTTAGCTGACCTAATGTTACGCTGCGATGTTAAAATCTTTACTAAATGCAAGATAGAAATGGCTTTTGACAATGTATCTATAGCTCTCGTCTTGACTTGTGCAGTTTCATAGTCATATCATACGAGAAAGAGAGAAAAGAAGATTTAACATACATTGATTGAACGTGCATTAATAAGCCTTTTTCAAACATTTTCCTGCATATTGGAGACTGTAGAATCGTAGATATTGTATTTACTCAATGGGAAATGTACGTTTTGTGTCTCTCATGTTGAGATGTGGTTTAATAGTGTTTAAACTCAGTTTTCTTTCCTTCATGCACAGAGGAAAGGGGTGTGTATGTATGTGTGTGTCGATGGAGAAAGTGTCTGACAATAAGACTAGCAAGGCTGGGATGTTCCCTTGTCCTGTTCTCGCTGTTGTAAACTCTTTCAAGGGCGAGCATAGTTTTGTTGCATGTGTTATAAAGTATGCACATGTTGTGGATCTCAGTGATTTGCAATAAATATTTATTAAAAATCTTATATTGTCCACGAGTCCTCCTTCTACCCAGTTGATTCTCCCCCTTGAAGTGCTGTTTCTTTTACGTTGACTAGAATGTTTTGATGCAGTGTAATTTGCACTACAGTGTTAATTATGGATTGATTGAGGCATTTTCAGATTTCCAAACTGGTTTCAGTATCAAACTAGTATGGGAAATATGGTGAAATAGTTAAGTTGAATATTTTCTACAGATGCTTAAAGAATCTTCTGTTGCAGTACTCAGTGTTCATTAAAAATGGTATGATTAGCAGTGTGAAAAACTTCAACTAGATTTCTATGAGGTGCAACAAGCTTCAGTTGGTTCAAAATGCAGCAGCATCTGAGCATGTCAGCCCTCTTTTATCACTGTTACATTACATTGGATGGATACTTGTTAGGTTCCAAGTATAGAACAAAGAGAATAAGTCTAGAGTCACATGTGCTGATGATTCACTCCATACTATAAAACCAGGAAAGTCAAACAAGTAAATAGTCAGATAGTTTTGATTTTGTGATCATACTATAATCCATCACCCTCAAGCAAGGTCACACATTTTGCAATAGAAAGTTTATTATTAGAGCCAAAGGGTTTGAGTTTGAGGACCACAGACATTTGCCCGGTTTCACAGACTAAAATTCATGTTTGAGCTGACTTAGCTGAAAGCAACTTGCACTGAAATATCTCAGTGCTATTTTTTTTTTGTCTCGAGATGCACACCAATAATGTTTTTATTTTATTTTTTATAAGCCATATGTACAAACTACTTAAAAATCCCAATTTAACAAACTACTTCTCCTGGCTTAATCTAAGGACCTGTCAGTGAAACCGGAGCATTGTGTTTTGGTGAACTGCAATATCAGTGTTGCCTGCTGGAACTTGTCAAATTGAGTCTTGGTTCCACGTTTCTTCACCTATCTAAACATCTTAGAGAGATTTTCCTTGCCACTGTTACATTAACTCTCTCACATGAGCACACTGAGCAGACCATTTGGCATTTAAGTGTTTTTTCCATTAAATATTTAATATTTGGCAAAAAGTGGACACAAATCTATATACAGAAATTGCAATAGAAACCAATAAAGATAATAAGGCAGAATGGTACCGTATTAAACAACACTACATCCAAATTTGTCAAAAATTAAAATGTCTTATAGGCTTAAAACATTACATTCTCCCACTGAAAATATTTATAGCTGGAAAATGATCCATCACAGAAGAGCATTATAGGAAGAATGAACAAATCCATCATGCATGAAGAACCCTTAAAAAAATAAAATAAACTTCAGTCCAATTATATCTACCAAGTATCCCTCATGTAGAAAGTATTGTAAAATCAATGTACTAGTATACTTGCAAGCGTACTATTTCAGTACTTATTGGGTCTAAATCTACTTTTTAGTTTATAAAAGTGAGTGTACTTTTTGTAAATTTTTAAAGTACAAAATTATTTTACATCCAAGTATTTACTTTGTATGTGAACTACAAGGGAAATAGGAACTGTTAGCTTTATAGCCCACTTTTTACTTTATGAAAGTACACTCTCAGTAAACTACTAGTTTTTATACTTTCTAGTATACTTTCTTTAAGTGAACAACACCATACTTATACTATATTACTTACCATACTATTTTCCCCCCTATTTAGGTATTCATTTAGAAAAGTATAATTTCTTTCAGAAGTCCATACAAACTAGACAAAGTAAACCAAAAAAAGTAAACAAAAATAACTCACTTGAACAATCTTTTTTTTTTTTTTGGTAAGTGTAGTCATGTTTCATTTCAAAACAAAATGTTTGCAAACACTTTCATTTGGAACTTTTATTCGATGGCACAAATGCATTTAGAGATCTGAATTTTTTTTATGTCTAAAAGTATAAAAAATATGTAACAATCAAATGTACACTTTTAATACTGGAAAGCTTGTTGGTCTGGTTTTCAGCCTCAGGATTATGAGTCTGTTGCTTTGTTCTCTGTCTGAATGCATGTACATTCACATGTGTTTGTTTGTGTATATTTCACAGTTCTTCGTGACGTGCTTTCTCTGCGTCTTCATCTGATTTTAGTTTGAGTTCATCCAGAGTGATTAGACCATCAGAGTTCCTGTCCTGGTTCTTGAACATGTCAGTGATGACACTGTCCGCATCTTGAGCTGGTTTCAGACGACCTTTCCCTTCTGATACCTGCTGTTTGATGAACTGTGAAAACTGTGGAGAGACATCGTAGGAACGTGAGGTTTTAAACTAAATCATTGCTTTCCTAACAAAGACTGACACTACATGTACCCTGAAAAGAAAACAGAGCCAAGAGGTAAATACAGTATGTCAGCAATTGTAAAGATAATGCTAATTTAGTAGTGCAAGAGACAAGTCTCATATTTAGCACTGTAACGATACTTACGGTAACTTGTCAAATCAGTGAGTTTAGTATTAGAATGTGAAAATCAAAAGTTTTAAAGATAACCCATCAAAATAAAAGTTCAATTTAACTTGAAGAAATTGTGACAGAATTATATTACTATTGTACAGTAGAATGGAATTGTCAAAGTAATAATAATAATAATTATAAAATCATGATATTTTATGCCTTCATTTAATTACCACTGTTTATGATAATACATTTGTATCAAAAAATAAATAAAACACACAACACAAAATTTCTGAAAATTTGAAATTTCAAAAAAGAAATTGTTAAAAGTGTTATGAATTCAATTGATTAGACATGCTTTTTGGTTATTTAAATGCATGTAATCATTAAAACAAAATCCATTTCAAAAATATAAGAATTGGGGGGGGGGGGGGGGGGGGCGATGGAATTTGTGAAAAAGATTTTATTAAAAATTTATTTATGATGGCTAAAATTTCTATGCCCCATGATGCTTTGTGCAAATTACGGGAGTAACTTCATATTTCAAAATGATTTCTGTCATTTTGACAGACAATAAATATTGTATTTACTTGCTTTAGAAAAATTACAGTAAACACCACAATAGTAATCAGAAGTGAAAAGGGGAGACAATTACATTTTAAAGCATTCGTGTGAAAACAAACCTGGAAAGAGATTTGGGGAAGAAAAACAAGTGTACTGCAGTGAATTATTCATGGGATATATCGTAAATTAAATCGAGAGAGCAGACCACAGCGCTGTATATATTGTCTTTTTTCATACTGTTACAGCAGAATAAAAGTGGGGAAAAAAGAAAAGAATTAGGAGGAAAAGAATTTAGCGACTGAAAGAGCTCTTGCCATGTTATACAGTATGTCACATTAAGATACTGTTACGTTATAAAGCATTACATAAAAAAGGGTTACATGATTCTCCTGATGTCTGAAAGTATTTTTTCAATATTTGTTCTCATTATGAAGGAAATTTTAAAGCTCATTCAGTCAAACTGATGGATAAGGATTATTTGTAGCGCAACCTTATGATTTATGTCTTTTTACGGGGAAACCTCCACGAACCGGAAGTGCCTCCCATAATGTAAAACCACGCAGTAGGCTTATTAGAAATAGGTGGATTGAAAAAATTCAAATGAAGGAAAAAAAACCTGAATCTATGAAAAACTCAAAACCCGTAAACTGACCTCCTCTAAAGGGACCTGTTGGTCCTGGTTGATGTCTAGAGCCTCAAAGAGCTGAACTGGACTATCTTCGAGCCAAACGAACAGGTAGCCTTCAGGAACTCCCTTCTGCAGAGACACCAGCTCCAGTTCGAACCGGAGCACCGCACTCCCAGGGACAATACCAGCTGCGAAAACAAGAGAACAGGGCGATGATGTTTCATTTGACAAGAATTCATTAACTCTATATTACAGTGTTCCTTATTCTTTTGCTGTTTGAAGACTCCAAAAAATATAAAGAGTCACACACACACACACACACTTCTCCAAATCCTCAGTTCGTCTTCTTCACACAAGTATTAGAAAATCATCTTCTCTTCCCGATAAACGGCTTCCAATAACTCAGAGCAGAGTAGATCATTTTTCTCCCTATACTGATACTCTGTTGGAGGCAGTTTTCCTCTCAGCCTTTCTTCATTGTGAGTACTTGCGATCTTCAATTCTCGAGTTGTAGGGTTCTCCGATATTCCTTTCTCTTCTAGCTTCTTTTCCCTTTTTCTTAAACATTCTAAAACAGATTAATTGGCCCACAGCCACTTAATCATCATTAACAAAGTGCACACTCCTTTCTGTCCCTCTTTCTTTAATGATTAAAAATCTTAAATGTCAATCTCAGACTCACTTCAGTCAACACCTCATTAAAGTATTAAAAATCTGTGACATTTCTCCTCATGACTACAACGGGCACTCCTTTAGGATAGGTACAGCTGCATCAGCCGCAAATAAAAGACTTTTAGAAGATAGCTAAATAATGCTGGTCAGCCTACAAATAATGTGCAAGCTCACTTGCAACCAACAAGTCTCAACAAGGATATGATCCTACATCTCTGGTGGGGCGTCCTTCCCTGTCATATTCACCCTTCTCAAGTTAATCAAGTTAAACTGCAATGTGTCATTTACTCACCAGCACATGTGTTACCATTATGGACGTATGTGGCGCATTGTCATAGCCTTCTCCCATTTTGACACTGTAAAAATGGGAGGCTATGACAATGCTTATTCCATACAGATACAATTTAGCTCCCTTGTCACTGACCTGTCAACACTGACTTTTACAATGTTTCAGGATGTCACAGCACATGGTGGCTTGAGCTAGTGTTAAAGTGGCATTGTTCCTATTTGCAAAGGTAGTAAGTCACGGCTTAAATTAGAGTACGACATAAGCCACATTCACACAGCGCGCTAATTTTGGGAAATTGCCGTAAAATTGCTAGAGTGCCTTCTGTGTGAGCGCAAACACGTCCCGGGTTCGATGCCGGGATGGGGACATAGTAACATCCTGACGTCACGTGTCTTTACGGGGTGTGTGTGTGAACCACTCACAGATTCTGGAAAATCACTGGCAGTGTGAATGAGCCAAAATCAAACTATCCCGGGACACATTATCCATGTATTTTCCGGAATCTCTGTGTGAAAGGGGCTATAGACACACAAGATAAGACACACCTCCTTTCTCTCCATGTCCAAGGTGTGGCGGCACTAGAGCTGTCCGTCTCTCTCCCACACACATGTTCCTAAGGGCCTCATCCAGGCCATCAATTATTTTACCCCCTCCAAGCAGGACATCCTGTGGGGCCTCATAGTCGCTCCTACAATGATCGAAGATCAACAAACAGATCACAAAACCATTAGCACATTGTGTTTTTATGAATTAGCTTCAAAAACATGAAACATTTAACATGGAGATGTGGATGGATGGAAACTCACGATGTAAAGAGCAATGTGCCGTCCAGCAGTGAGCAGTTGTAGTGGTACTGAATGAAGTCATTCACCTCACTGGTTTCATTACACCCTGCAGATTTATTCATGATCTCCACCTGCACAGGATCTTTGACATTGTGGAAGTCTATCACATGGATGTCAAAGACCAACACGGCCGAACCCGGGATGTCCTTACCTAGGCAAAACAGAGCTTCACTTACTGCATATTCACATTTTGAATGCAAACAGGAATTACCCGTATCTATCTTCACTCTCGTAACTCTCACCTAGTCGCAGAAGAAAAGCAGGGCTGAGCCCGATCAGCACCTATATGGGAGAAATCCAAACATCCCTGCATCTACTAACTGGCTTCATCTCTCGGTTTCCTCTCCACCAATAAGGTGGTGCGTGAGATGGGCGTTCTGACGCAGTATGGTTGCTGTCGCATCATTGAGGTGGATGCTGCACTCTGGTGGTTTAATTTTTATTTTATATACTACTAATATAATTTTGAAACACACACAAGGGTACTATCGCTTCTGTTTTTTTTGTCTTTAGACCTTTTCTGTTTCTTTGGACGTACAGGTACTGATTCTCCCGTTGTCTTCAACTGTCTTCGTGGTAAAGCATGAAAATAAATGTGTTCCATTGTCTAATATTCACTTTTCGTATCACAACACTAGGCTACTAGTGTATCTACTAAAATAGCAGCCGATGAGCGTGAGGCTTCTCTCCAAACCTTTAATGGAACAGTGGGCCACGTCAAAATGGCGAATACATTTATGGAGATGACCCACACTATACAATGTTACAACACTTTTTTATAGAAAATTATACAGTTTTCATCTTATGTGGGTGTATACCAGGGCCAGAAATTATTGGTGGCTTTGGGGTAAAAATCCCACCAAAATGAACAAAAACTCTCCCTAAAATCAAGATAAAATTAAATAAATAAAAATCCCCACACAATCAAACTAAAGCTATTACAGCTGACACAATTCAAGTGAAAATTAATGAAAAGTGTTGATTTGATTAGATCTGCTCACGTCGCATTAGGGTCATTCTACGGAAATGTCCATTTTTCTGTCCCTAGCCTTTACAGAATTATTACACTTAAAAAAACACTTTAGAATTACAATTTCTTGACATTTTAAAATAAAACAACATGTTATTTGAACAATTACACCTTCTTGAGCCATCAAGAGGCAATATATTATTTTTTTATTAATTTTATAGAATTCCAAACACCACAGAAGTGCTCGTCCCCACAGTCATGTACAGCGGGACAATGCTTTATTTTGAGGTCAATAACAGATTTTTACACCATTTAAAATACAATAATGTATACATAACTATCTAATATATTATGTAAATGACATAAAATAACTAAATGCAGAATAAATATTATAAAATTTATAATGAAAGTAGTGGTCCCCTGGAGTTGTGTCACTGGTGTTACAGTTAAACAAAAATCTCTTATTTTGAAATAAAAATCACACTGATGACATCACTTGACTTCCTTCTTCCAGTTTCCTGAATATCTATCAAGGAAGACCCATAATAAATCCTCTGTCTCTTTTCAGTTATCAGAAGTATTCTCATTTGTCTCATGTTTTCATATGAAGCTTTTAGTTGAAGTCACTGGTGTGACCTACTTTACTGTTAGGTAATTGTAAAAAAAAATTAGAATACAAATGGATTAAACTACTTAATTTAGTGAGTATACCATGATTGACAACATGTGGTTTGATACCTTGCAGCAGCCATTTTGTAAAATTAATTTTTCATGAAAATTGTCACTGGTGTTACTGTCACTGGTGTTACCTTTCTTATGGGTAACACCAGTGACTCCCATTTATAGATAAACTTTATTCAAAGATATTCATTTAGATTATATGCCAAATGTAACAATTTAGACTCATCTACTTAATTATAGTTGAAGAATAATGATATTTGGTCTTATGGATGTCATTGGTGATTCATTGTGTCACTAGTGTTACTGTCTTTTTTTTCTGTCACATTAAATACAATGTCACATGTGACATGAAAATAATTTTACATCCATTTAATTATGCTACACTCAAAAGTTAAGATTTAAAGGATTGCATCATTACTTGATTTTAACTGGTTTTCAAATATTTTCATTGTTATAGCAAATACAAGGTTGCGCAAACGAACTAACCTCATTCAAGCACACTTTTAACAAACCTGATTAAAATAAATAAAACATAATCTCCTTATTTGTTGCATTATTATTATTATTTGGTAACTCTGACTACATGTGCTGAAAAAAAAATAGAAATAATTTTTCATAAAAACATTTAATATTGCCAAAGTAGTAAGGTAACACCAGTGACAAAAAAAATGGTACATGCGGTCTTTAAATAAATGCACAAAAAATATAAAAAATCATTAAGCTGTCATTTATGCGTATTCATAAAGTCAAAGGGTAATCTAATAATGTGGTGTAAGTTTAAATGTTAGAAAAAGAAATACATTTTAAGACATCTTGCCATACCTAAAGTGGACGTTTTTGTAGAATGACCCATTAGATTTCTTTTACACCCTTGGTAATAACCAATCACAAAGGTGAATGTTGAGCTTATGAATGCAATGGCCAATCAGAGGCGTCCATATAAGTCAACGCAGAAAACGCCAAAGTTTTATGTCAGTGAACATTATCACTGACAGAATTTTGAATCTGCACTCTTGAATTCTCTCATCATAAACAAAGCGCAGATTCGATGTCAGCAACAGATTTGTTTTGCAGCTTCTTTGATTCACGAGTTCACACTTACATATAATTGATTTTCTAATGAGTAAAAAGCAACTAATTCAAAAACAAATAGCTTTTTTTTTACTGTATAGACAGAATATGACCCCAAAAGTTTCAATGTATTCTTTTAATCTACATTAATAATCATTATGATAATAGAGCAATAATTGACAATGCTTTTGTCATAAAACTGCAGCCATAACCTGAAATGTATTTTTTTTGTTTGTTTATGCAAGGTATTTACATTATCCAATTGTGTGAATACATGTATGCCACCTTTGAACAGTATTAAACAGTCTGTGTACATTTAATTATAAAAAAAATGGGCCTTACAAAGGTAAAACTTTTTTTTTAAAATGCAATGGACAAATATTGGCCATTAATGAAAAAGTAAATTTCTAACCCTGGTGTACACCACTGTCTTCACACACACACATTTTTTTAAATTGATATTAATATCTAAATATCTTAAATTAGCACCAAACTTCTGAATGCTCCTTTAAGGCACACTTTCATTGGCAAACTAGTCCTTTAAATGCATTAAGATCATCTAACCTGCCCCCTGCTGGCCATACACAAGGTGAGGCGGCAAGATGATTCTTCTCCTCTCTCCTGTACACACACCCTGCAAGCCTTTATCTATGCCTGCGATCATGTAGCCCAGTCCAATATACGTGTTGTACGTCTTGTTGTGCTGATAACTGTGATATTGGAGGTAATACATCAGAATCTACATCGACTGCAAAACCAACAACAAGGAAGCAAATCAAATTTGAAAAAAGTCAGTAAATAAACCTGGAGTCAAACGTGAGGCCGTTGAGGAAGGAGGCATTGTAGTGGTAGCGGATGTAGTCGCCTGCAACAGATTTGCGTGTACATGTTTCAGGCGCCTTCTTGAACTCCACAATGATGTCATCTTTAGGGTTGTGGAGGTCTTCCAGGAGAACGTGATACATTACTGATGCGTGAGGAGGGATGTCTGTGCCTGAGGGAAAGAGAGAGACGCAAGGATGACAGAAAGAATGAAAAGTCAAAAGTCAGTTGTGGGTCCATTTGACCGGCACTCGTTTTTTAAACTGCTTGAAACAGTTCAAATTATGTATTTCTTTTTTTAAATCACCCTGGGGAAATTCACTGTTACTTTATCGATTTGAGTTTCACAGTTAAACAGTCTGAAATTAAGATTTTGGCTGTTAGTTGTTTGGATTTCAATTTTTAGTCTGTTGCAGCACTGAAAACAAGTGTGTGGAACCCATTTTACCATTTGAAGGGTTTGAGAACCAGAAAGGCAGAGGCTATTTACACCAAGTACAATATCGATAAATACTATTTACACCAAGTACAAATAATATCATATACTATTTAAACTTAGTTGTAGTTAAATGTACCTCGGTGTGCAAGAAGTCAATCAAAATGTGTTCTAAATCAGTTAAAAATATCATTTGAAATCCTCCGACTGAATCATAGTAGTCTTGTAGTGTATTCCAGTCATAAGCAGTTACTAAAAGGTTATCCATCTTGTTGATAAACGAATAATAACCCAGGGTTTACGAATGTGCAGAGTGAAATCTGGAAACCCCATTACACACGAATAACTCAAATAAGGCATGAACAGTGTAAAAACATGGAACAAGACAAAACACAATTACATTGACACAATTTCAAGTGTGAAAAGTCCAACATTAAAGAATGGAACCATTTCCAAGATTTTAATTAAAATCGATAATTGATAAAGAATAGGATGCTCTTTATATAACACATGCAAATGGTTTGCTTGCTTACCATATCCTTTTTCTCCAAATGCCAGAAATGGGGGGATGATGAAGTGTCGTATTTCTCCCACACACATGCCCAGTAACCCTTCATCCAAGCCTTTTATGAGCAAACCTTCTCCAACCACCGAATCCTGCGTCTGGGAACGCTTGTAGCTGCAAGATGCTCATATAAGATTAGTCTACATACATCTGTGCAACAGTTCACACTGGGTACATCTGATGCATGACGTGTGTCCACTATAGATAGTTTAGTTTTTAAATGTTAAAATACATTCTCTTATGCCGGTTTAATGTACAAAGACCACTACTGCTAAGCCAGATATAAGCTGATTCGTAAGAGAAGTACGAAAATAAATACGACCTCACGTTGTGTCAATCACGTCTATACTCTGCCTCTGAAATTTTCATCCGTCATAAAAAAAATCGGATCGGTTTCGATTTTCTGCGTTTTTCGCATCTGTAGCAAGCATTTTGAGAGGTGTTTTGACATTTCAGAGCCACTGAATGACGAATACGGAAAAACGCATACAAAAATTTTGAACAAAGAAATGTTCTAAGAACGTTTTGCTAACGTTCCTATTAAATTATGAAAACA
Source organism: Chrosomus eos (assembly GCA_036326025.1). Taxonomy (NCBI): domain Eukaryota; kingdom Metazoa; phylum Chordata; class Actinopteri; order Cypriniformes; family Leuciscidae; genus Chrosomus; species Chrosomus eos. The sequence continues at coordinate 12,639,390 of CM070830.1, read as the reverse complement.
TTATTTCTGAATTTCGCCTGAACAATCAAAACTTCCAGTTTTTATGTTTTAAATGTTTTTTTTTTTTTGCTTAGTTATGCAAACGTTAGGGGAAAATTCCATTTTTTCATTTTGCAAACATAAAGGGAACGTGACATTTGAATGTGAAACAAGTAGCAACATTTTTGAGAACCTTTCATTCAGAGACCAGATTCATTTTGTTACTAGAACCTTGCGAGAGTTCTGAGAATGTTGCCTGTCAGCTGGGGGTTGTACTAACAAAACATTGCTCAGTGAAGAGTGTGAGTTTAGGACAGGAGTGTTCAGGAAACCTGTTTGAAAACAATCATTATTATTTGAAGTAACTGGGACATGAATAGCACTAACCTGGAGTCAAACACGGTGCCATCCAGCAATGACGCATTAAAGTGAAAACGCACAAAGTCAGTCCTCACGACTGAGCGCTTGCAGTCTTTAGGTGTACTGATGACTTTGGTCTGAACCTGGTCTGCCCTGTTAAAGATGTCTAGTAGAACCAGATCAAACACTAATGTTGTGTCCGGCGGCACTGTACCACCTGAAACACCACAGAAGGAATACATATTTCAGTGATCGCAAATGCTAGTGGTTCATAACTTTCTGAACGGTGGTTTGTGAGTTGATAATGTATACTAATAATTATATCCAATGAAAAATTTAAATAAATAAATGGGGCTGCATGAGAGTTGTGATATTGTTTAGGGCAATAATCAAATCAAAGGCTGCGATTTAATTAAAAAAAATGTATAGTCTGATCTAATGTGCCTTTGTGAGCAGCTATAGTGGTCAGGTGTATTCAGCATCTGAATACTGTTCACTGTAAATGCAGCAAACTCTCTGCATGTGCGAGTTTAACATGCATTTAGGGATACAATGTATGCTAGGTTCACTTAATTTACACATAGGCATAATTTCCAACATTTTTGTGGGCAGTTTGCAGCATTTTAGTAGTATTCCGCCTAAATAAAAATAATGTTTAGAGCTCTAGGCTTTGAAAGTTTGAAAGTAAAGAATTTAAGACATACAAAATAATTTTGTAGTGTAAAATTCAATTATGATTACAATGATCAAATATTTCAAATATATATATTTTACAGTACAATTATAATTTATTTCTGTATTCATTTGGTAATTGAGTTAAAACATAATAATAATTGTTTTTACATTTGATTGGGTTGCTAAAACACCAGTGTGAATGTAATGTATAGTGGATACACTTATATGTATACACATATACATATACATAAAGTAATGAATGTAATTATAGTGTATACACTACATACACTATAACAACTAAAAAAAGAATACCAGCAATAAAGTCCAAATAAAACAATAAAAGATTTTTTAAAAAAAATTATATTTATTTGCTTGTCATGAGACCCTTAACCTACATCAGAGAACTGTGAACATGCAGATGCGTCACTGAATTATTGAAATATTAACTTAAAATATCGTATATTAACCAAATGTCAATTATTTTAATAAGTGTTTCACAAAAAGAAGAAAAAAAATCGAAAAGAGTTTTAGCATAATTTGCTTTAACACACTTCCTTTGACATCTAATGCCCAATCCCAAACATTTTTTGCCCAGTCCCACAAAACACTTGTGTGTCCAAATACGTTTTTTGGGCTGCTTTACAATTTCAAGAAATTAACAATGTACATTTTATCAATGTAAAAGATGTGTTTTGGTACATTACCTGCTGCTTGGCTACTGTAGGTCAGGTGGGGCGGTACAGTGATCCTCCGGCGCTCATTCACACACATACCCAGAATGCCCTTGTCCACACCAGCAATCTGCCACTTATGCCCCACCTGTCCAAAGAATGCCTCCCCCCTATCATAGCTGCAGTAAAAGAGAAAATTACCTTACATAAACATACAGCACATAAACACACACACACACACACACTTTGTAAATCACGAAAACCAATCAAGGGTATTTACACAAGCGTATTTACACAACCTGTTTTATATAAGTAGCTCTTTTGACAATGTATCTCTACACCTTTCAAAGCGCGTACATGAAAAACTGCTGCAATGTCTATCATGTATTAAATCCTGGAATTTATCATTGGAGTAGTTGTATTTAAGCTTGAAAAGATGCATGAGGGTGAGGAGGCCCAAAACCAAGTTCTTTTTTGTCCACGTATGATACACCATGATGACCAAAAAAACTGTATGAATGAAGCTCACCAGTGTCTGAGACACAGACATAATGCAGTAGTTTTAGCTAAATAGACTTGAGTAAACCATCTTGAACAAACATAGTATTTGCATAATACTACAAAAGATGCTTAAAAGAATATCATAAAAGTATGCTATTTTTACAATAAAAAAGCACAAACGTGCATGTCCAGAAAATCATGGTAGGCTACATTGAAAACCAAACACAATGCCTAGCTTAAGTAATGACAAAAGCAAAAAGTAAAAGTGAAATTGCAATGTGCAAGATGCAAAGAATGAACATCACTCAGTAAAGCTTGGCTGAATCATCTCACCTAGAGTCAAACCGTTTTCCGTCAGTAAAAGTGCCGTTATAGTGATACCGAACGAAATCTCCGGATTTCACTTCTCTGACGCACGGCTTGGGAATGAAAAATCGATCAACTGCAATATCATCGATCGGCCCTGGATTACAGTCCACATAGAACCACGTCGCCAGCAATAAACTCAAAACAATCCTCTGTAGCATTTTAAGGAACGTGCAGGCTGTGAGTGAGGCTTGTGAGGGCTCGACAGAGAGTTGGGCTCTTGTAGGAGGAGTTCGGATGTGTAAACGTGGAAGATCCTAAACTGGGATGTTGCGCTTGCGGGCACTTTTTTTCCTTTTCGCCAGGTTCTGTATTATTTTATATGAGTCATCAATTGTTTACAGTATTTATTTTTCAAGTTATTGATAATAAATGGTGGGGAAATGACGCAAAAAGAAAATATTTAATGAGATCATATTTCGCGGAAGCGGATGGCGAGGAAGACTGGCGTTCATTAACTAACACTTTAGCAGCTCTGATCTATTGATCAGGGACGTATTATTTTGTATTGTATGTAGCCTAGGCTATGCATTGCTCAAAGTTTGTTTCATTGAATAAATCTGATCATTCTGTCAAATAGTTTTTATGACAATTGCGATGAATATAACTGGATAAGTAACTCAAAATCGTGGTCATGCCTGATTCTACAGCAAAATAATAATATTTCCGAGATTTTAACAGTACAGTTGCACTGTTGCAGAACCGACTCCCGATGGGTGGAGCTTGACGTCCAGCCCCAACACAACCCTACATTGCGGAAATTATATTGAACATTTATGGAGCAACGGATTTCTGTGAAAATAAATCATAAATGTGGGTATGGATCACGTGGTAAAAGGTTCAGCATGGGGCAACAGGCACAGTATTGATACAAATTCATTAGCTTAAATAATGTTTTTATAATGTCTAACTTAATACTTGTTTAAAGCAATCACTTTAGTAAAGTTTGTACTATTTTCTGTTTTTTTTTATTAAATAATTATTTTTTGTTCATTAAATATACTGTCATTAAAATATGTCTTATATATATATATATTTTAAAAATACAGAAACAAAATTATTTTAAAAAGTAAATATTGTGAAAGCATTGAATAATCCCATTCATAATATTAAAGCATCCTATTATAATTTAATATATTTACAGTGGTAACAATAAATGATATTTTATTAAATGATTAATTTCATATTTTAAATATGATGGTTATTTATTGGTGATTATCTCTAAGGTGGTGACACCCAACTTGATATATATTTACCATCTGAATCTGTCATGTCAACAAAATGGAAAAGTCAGCCAGCTTTTTATCATCATGTTAATTATTGTACCTTTAGCCCCAACAGCAGGGGCGCCTTTTACCCCAAATACCATACTTTTAATATTCGTCCGTTATTGAAAATCTGTAGCTTTATCTTGAATAAAATCATTATCAAGGCCTTTGTCCCGAAATAAATTCAATAATTTTAGCGATTCTCATTTGGTAGTTACTAATTACTCTAAAAAGCATTGGATTTATTATTACTTTCTAAATCCCATATCAACTTCAACAAGTTGAACAATACAAGGATACAAACAAAACTGCACTGTTCATTCCTTCAACTAAACAACGTGAATGTGAGGAACTTATACACATGGTGATGAAAATGACAAACAGTTTTGATGATGATTAGTGTACATAGAAACTAATGAGTGGCGGGAAATTCAAACAAAGGAACACATGTGACTAATGAAAACAAACAAAGTCCATGAAACCTAAACTAATAATGAACACAACCGAATAAGTGACAGAACACCCCTCCTGGAAGGCATGACCTCACAGTGTGGAGATGAGAAGGGAGGCTTAAGCGGCAGATAAAGGGATGGTGATGGAAGGACGATGAAACCCCGGCGGCGAAGACAGATGATGTCATGCTTACGCAGACCCAGAGCACAGCAGTGATGACAGCCCACGGTGGAGTCGAGGGAGAGAGGAGCCATGGTGTTGCTGTGGCTGACGACACCCATGTGACGACCAAAGAAGAAGCAGCTGATGGATCCCAGGGCGCAGACCGAGAGCCGATAGACTTCAGCAACACAGTTAGCACTTGAGACCTAGGTGAAGCCGTGGTGACTAGCATCTGAAGCGAAGCCAGAGTGCCAGAGGACTGAGGCAGAGGGAAGGGAGGAAACCGCTGTAGCCGCAGGGGTGGAGAGACTGAGCGCAGGGGAAGGCTCGCAAGTCCGTGGCGTAGGTAGAATGACGACTGACCAAGATGGAGCCGGAGGGACGAGAGAACCTGGTGAAGCTGTAAGGTCGAGGGTCTCTGGTGGAGCCGAAAGGTGGGAGGAGCCAAGGTGAAGTCGACGGGCCGAGGTGTAGCCACAGGATCCTCTCTGGTGGTTGCATGACCTGCGGCTTCACGTCACAGTAAGGCCTCACTGTGGTAGGCAAAGGGCTGCAGGCATCCAGCAGAGGCAGGACTGGAGGACTGGCTGATCTTTGCAGTGAAGCTGACCGAGGTAAATTTGACATGATCAGTGTCATTGTCAAGTCGATGATACGATCTTGAAACAGCAATGATGACGAGCAAACAAATGTTTCGCAGTCCATAAATGTTTCAGTGCTATCTTAAAACAGCAATGATTTAGAACAGACATATGATACCAGGTGGGATAGGGTGGAAGGCAGTATCTTTTTTATTAATTCCCTCAGCCAGTCCCCCGTGTCCGAATCCGCCAGTATTCCCTCTGTCACTGCTGTCGCTGGCTCACACCCCTGGTCAGACTCACGATGTCCCTTCCTCTTTGGGCTTTGGCTCACGCATCGTGGCGAGCGGTTGCTGCTTTTGCGGGGGGCTCCTGTGAAGTTTCTGCGGTCGAGGGTGGTGGGCTGGGCCAGGGTCTAGCTGTGTCCTGGATCGGGGACAGACACTCTCCAGACACCTGATGATGGCTTCCCTCCAGCCTGAGGTGTCTGGAAGGTCTACATGGTAGTGGTAGTTGGCCCCGATCCAGAACAGCGGTTTGAGGGTCTCGTCGTCAGAGGGGCAGGTGACAGCAAGACGACAGAATAGTTCATCTGAGCCACCACAGCAAATTTTGCAGCGTATTCCATATTTGGGTCCGGTCTTCTGTCAGCAAGGTGCAGGCAGACGATGAAGAAGCAAAAGAATATGATGATTCAAAACACAGTGTTTAATAAAAAATCCGGGTGTGTAGAGTTGATACCGGGGCTCCTATGCTCCAACACAGTTTTCAAAGCACTATTGCTAATCACTAACTGCACCGATGCTAATATCGAAATGACAGTACCAAGTGATTGATGACGTTTGAAGCTTTGAACGTCATGCAGTATCGGAAGGTCGGGACAGCTGGTTTGAAAGAAATTGGCGCTTCGCTACCCCATCTGATGCATAAAAAAGAAAATCATCATACTATTATTTATGTTATTGATCATTGATCATTTATGTTATTATGTTATGTTATTGTGAATCATTGACCAGGCTACACATGACGTGAGTTGTGGTCTCATTGGCACAAATACATTTAGATGAGATTTAGAGCTGTGTTGATCCCACACTTGTATGTCACAGACTTCCGAAGCTTTGCTTGGTCACATGCTTTTTCTTCTCTGCAGTGATGTGTTAGATATGGTGGAGAAAACAAGCATGACCACCAGATATCACTAATGCACATTGTGTTAAAAGCTTTGAGTAATTAACCTTTTTTCGTCACAGTTTTGATAAAAGCCTCAAACGCTTCAGAAAGCCTCGGTTTCCCATCACGACCAAAAGGTAATCCACAGATGGCTTAAAACAAACAGCTAACACTAATGCTAACATAGACCAGACAAACACTGAGTATCTGAGTGAAGGTGAGGAACTAACATATGGGGATGAACTAAATGACAAACAGCTGTGATGATGATTAGTGTCCATGGAAACCAGACCCGGCGCCAGTCACAAATTCACGGATGGGCATTACATTTTTTCGATTATGATAATGATCAAAAGAGCACGCTAAAGGTTCTTGAACACTGAGTCTGAAATTCTCGTATATAAATACGACCTCATGTTGTGTCAATCACGTTTCACATTGTCATTTTTCGCATGTGTAGCAAGTATTTTGATAGGTGTTTTTACAATTCACAGCAACCGAATGACTAATACGGAAAAACAGATACGAAAGTTTCGAACTCGCGTGCAGGGACCTTAAATGCACTGTTGACGCTGTCGAGGATAAATCGAAACAAATGAGCTCACAAAAAAGAAACTCATTTAACATACTGCCGTAAAAATTCAAAATGTGGAGTTTTTATATTTATAATGACATCACACGACCAAGAGTGGTGATTACCATCGTGATTAAAAATGTGATAGTGATTTCATGACAATAATCAATAATCAAGTAATTAATATTAAATCACATTTTAGACGAAATATTGACTGTTTTTGTTCTATTTTAGCAGAGAAAATAGTTCCAATCCAAACAAAGATCACAGCAGAAACAGCGCGTCTCACAGCAACACTCACAATCGTGTTTTTATCACTGAATGATTCAGCGTTTTGAACTACCGGTAATTGGTTTAGTCAAAGATTCAATGACCCATTCTTAAGCAACTTAGCCTGGAAAACCCCGACAACTTCCGGCAAATTTAGATGTGCTGCAAGTAAGTCTGAGCTCATGTGCTGCAAGTCAAAGAGCTCATTCAAGCCCATTTCTAATCCGTCGAAATCGAGGCACCAATCAGAAACGTTGGGGCGGGCTTTACATGATGACGACAGCCAGCTACGGTGAAGCAGATTTTGTACATTACAAAGATGGATGCCGCCGTGGAACATCACTCGTTCGAATGGTTAGAAACAGCAATCTGTTTTAAGCGATTTGAACGTTTCCTTTTTGTTAAAACCCGAGCAAAGAACAACACTCGGAGATGTTTCTTCGCTCTGCATACCTCATCTCCTTCATCGCTCTGGGGTGCGTTTCCCGAAAGCATCGTTAGCCAACTATGAACGCAAGTTGGTCGCAATTTCCATTGAACTCTATTGGTAACGACGGAACTTGCGACCATAGTTGGCTAACGATGCTTTTGGGAAACGCACCCCTGATTGGTTTTAGGTCTATCCCAGAGGCATTTGAGCGACTACTGAGAATGGTCTGGTTTTAACCAGGCTAAAAGCAACTGCCTCATTCTTGATAAATCAGCCGTTTACACGAATCATTTGAATGAATAACTCAAAGACTCGCTTAATAAGACCGCCTGCCTATCACATGCATTTCCGCGCTCACTATCGACAAACCAATCAAATCCGTTTACAATAAAACATTTTTTTTTTTTTTAAATCTGACCAAACTCATTAGGAGTCAGGAGTTGTTTATATTCAAAACGATAACTTTCGATAACAGTAACCTATTGATAAAAATATATATATATTGTGCAAACAAGCAAGGACTGGTGGGACTTGACGTGGAGTTGGTGAAGGGAGACAGACTCGTTCAGGGTAGGCACTAGTGACTCAAAGGGAATTCAAACAATGGAACACATGACTAATGAAAACAAACAAGGAAAATGTTACATTAAAAACATACATGTTATTAGATGTTGAATTTTGATGTTAAATCCACTATTGTTTTATATATAGAATTGTTCTATACATTATTTAAAGTACATCAAAAGTAACTAATTAAATTACAGAAAAAATGAGAGTAATCAATTACTTTACTTTTATTTGGGGAAAATATTAAATTACAGTAATTAGTGTCATGATTCTGCCATCTAGTTCCTGCTGCAGAGAGGACTGTTCCTGATCCTGCAGCAGTGAATGCTGACCTCGAGTCCGTTGCCGTCAGCACTGCTCTGAGTCAGCTTTAAGAAGAGCTACAGCCCGACACAGCTGCAGAAGCCCTCCTCCGGTCTGTATCAGCTCCCCAAGATATGCCTGTCGTCATTGCTGCCAAAACTTTGTCCGACTATCTGTCTAGTCTTGTCAAAATTCTAGAGATTCCTCCCAGACCTGTCTTGTCCTCAAGTCCCGTGCCCACAGCTGAGGAGGGAGCTGTTTCCAGATCTGCTGCAGAGAGAGAGCGCTGTTTCAAGGCCTGCCGCTGAGAAGCCTGCCTCCATGTCTACTGCAGAAGACTTTAGCTGCGTCCCAATGTGCATACTATGCCCTAAATAGTATTGACAATTACTAATGTCACATACTATTTAGGATGGATAGTATGCACATTGGGACGCAGCATTTGTTTCCGAGTCAGCGATGCCGAGTGCAGGTTCCGCCTCTGCTTCAGTGAGCGAAGGTTCCGCCTCTGCTTCGGAGAGCGAAGGTTCCGGGTCTGTGGTTGAGAACGTGGTTTCTGTCCCAGCTTTACTGCCAGCCGCAGCGCCTTCCTTTCCCGATCCCTTACCACCTGCCATACCCCTTGTCTTCGCTCCACTGCCGGTTGCAGTGACTCCCCTGTCATGGTTCAATCCCGGACTGTTTCACCTACTTCCCACACTACACCACACAAACCCACCCGGATCCCTTGTCCGAAGCCCACTTCCCGTAGACCCAAGACCACCGTCCCACCTACCCACCCTGGACAGTTCCCCAAGAACTTTGTTGTGCCTCCGCCTCCCCTTCCTTGTTTATTATTCCTTATTTTTCACCCTAACCCTGTCATTGTGTATTCGTGTTTGCCTTTGTTATTATTTGTCATGTTTTGTTGGTTTGTGTCGATGTCCCAGCCTGTCATGTCTTGTGTTTGATTTTCCCCTGAGGAGCGTCTGGAAGCCGCTGCTTAAGGGAGGGGTTCTGTCATGATTCTGCCATCTAGTCCTTGTCTTTCTTTAAGTCTTGGGCAGGATCATGACAGACTCATGTTTTGTGTACAAGCACATGGCCTTTTGTTTGGGCCATGTGCTTGTGTTGTCTCGTTACTTAACCCAGCCCCCTTGTTATCCTTGTCTTGTCATTATTGTATAGTCAGCTTCACCTGTTCTTGTCATTAGTGTCTCCCTATATCATCCCCTTGTGTTTGCTGTCCTGTGTCGGTTCATTGTGATTCTTACATGCGTGTTACCGTACCTTGTTAAGCCTTGTGAGTATCCTGTCTAGAGTATTGTTGAGAGTTCTGATTCTATATTTGCTGTTTGTTTATTGTCTAGTCTTTTGTCAAGTCATAGTCCAGTTCTGTCACTCCTCACCCTGTCCATGTTTTGCCCCCTCGTGGGTTTTGTTTGACTTGTTTTGTCCATTAATAAACTGGGTGTCAAGCATCCTGTCTGTGCTTGGGTTCATCCGCAATATCATAACAATTAGATTATAGTAATACTGTTATATTGGATATGCCGTTATATTGCCTGCCTCGCAACCCGTCACTGATACTTGCCACAGCCACTCGACCCCCGATAAATCTGATGTTTTGAATATAGCGACTCACTCACTGTATATTAATTATATTGACTCACTGAATATATTGAATGAAGTGAAATTATACATTAAATATGAAAGTAAACAAGCGGTGACAAGTTTGTGAGTCATTGAATCAATAATTCAAACAGCTGATTCAATCAGGAACAATGCAAGTGAAGGGGTGTGTCAGAAACCTGATATGCCTTCTGAGGACACATTCCAAGGTCGGAAGGCATCAAGGCATGTCCGAATGCAATGTTAGTTTCACTTCCTGTCTCCTGAGATACCTTCATCTGATCGATTTTTGAAGGCAGCAGATGTATCCTTCCCTGCCTTTGATATTCCACAATCCAGTCCCTTTACATTCGGTGACAGTTGAGCTAGAAAAAATAAAAGATGGCGTCTTGTGTGTAAATGTAAAAAATTTTGATAATCGTTTTTCACTTATGATTTTTACTTTTTACTATTTTAGTCATTAAATATTCACTTAGTTTTCACCAAACTCACTCTATTTTGATGTAGATCATTTAACCACGCTGCCTCAGAAGTCCGAATCAGTTTCGTCAGTGAGGTACCTTCGTGCGCGCAAACGCTGCATGCAGAGCTGCAGAGTCATTGGCGGACGGACAACGAGGCAACAGTCAGGCCTAAGTTTTGGACGCATCTAAGGTCTTTCTAAATGAGTCATTAAATCAATCACTCAACCCCTTCATCAAAATTGTGGATTCAATCAAAACATTGTTGTGTTGCTAGGAGTCGCATCTGTTCTGCTGTGCCTTGGTTGAAAAAAAAAGCGAAATGGAGCAAAAACAATCAATATTCACAATGTTGTGATTAAAACTCACTGTTGTATAAAATCATTATCACATTTGAAATCATCCTGCTATTCAGGAAAATAGTACTCTTGCTCTTGTGATATACAAAAAACAAGTAGCAAGTAGCAAGGGGCATTTTTATTCATTATGGTGGCATTTTCTCCCCAAGTCCTCATTTCTATCTCTTGTGTCGATTGCCACAGTGTAACAAAATGTAAATTGCGTAAAAAAGAAACAAACACATCACCCTTGATATCATACATGATAGACAAAGCTAGAAATAACAATAACTAGTTGTCACAGAAAAACAATACATGACAAAATATAGGCTACAGACAATTTACAATTATGAGCAATTAGCTCTGTGACTGGCATAACTTACTCATAGTTGAACTGTTGTGCATGACAAATAGGCTTCATATTAGATTTTAACAACTTTTCTTGTGCAAAAGACAAGAATTGAAGAGGCAACAAAGCATAGCCTATTGTTATTGTAGTGTCATAGTATTTACATCCTCACTTAAAAACAAATAAAATCTCAAAATAGTAATAGCGTGATATGATTAATTATGTTTACTGCCGAGCCCAGGGCTACCCCTTACAGCCTCGTTTTCATTCCTGTCAAAAAATATAACGTTATCCCTACTTGCATAAGGTCGAAATAATTTTTGGAGCAACTGTAATGTATACGCCAGTGGGTGGCGGTAACGTGTAACCAGCGCGCGCTACAGCAGACAGGGTCGGGAGCGAGCGAAGAAGAGATTCAGGAGGGCTGTTTGAAAAGATTCACAGATCACACTGCGTGTAATATTTCGTAACGCTCCAAAACTACATTTTAGGATGTTTTTATACTTTAAAAATCACGACATGTTTTATTTATTATGAGCAAAGGACCTCAAGGTAAGGTAAATCTTTTTCTTTTGTGGTTTTTGTCTAACTTATGCGATCAGGTCGTGTTTAAATGTTTAGCTAACGTTAGCAGCGCTTTTGTGTTTTATACTTCACTACACTCGCCGGATGTTGTCGTTTTTAAATGCGTTTAACTGCAAATGCCCAAATGTTTCACTCCATAATAATTCGAGAAATCGATCATAATATCCTTAAGATAATATCCGCATTTATCCTTATTATTTTTCACCATTTTATATATATATATATATATATATATATATATATATATATATATATATATATATATATATATATATATATATATATATATAACATGTTCAACGTGTATTTGATCATTATTGACCCAAGAACACAATCACAAAACGTTAGCTATAACGGTTGCTATAACAAGGAGATAAGTTAATTTATACACCACCATCAAAATACAGCCTTTTGGGCATCTTGCCATCAAATTTACTGATACATTTCATAAATTATAATATATCCTAATCGTTATTAGGATATAAGTCAAATGTAAAATAGATCTATGGTCATGAGTGGGCCTAGTGGTATAAATTGTAGTGTATTGTTTATTTGTGTGTTTTATTTTTACTCATTAGGATACCTGTCTAGACTTTGTACTGCTCTTTGGCCAACAGTTGTTGTTGTTTTTAAATGTGCTCTATAAATAAATATGACTGACTGTAATGCATCAGAATATTGTATCGATATTGTACCCACCCCTGAAGACTTCAGCTAATGTATGTACTGTAGTATGTATGGCTGGCTTAAAAATAACAATTTCGCCATTTTAATTTACACATTTTGATGAGCCATTGTTGATTTCTAACCAAAGAATGGACTTGTTTGCAGTTGATCTTTTCAAATTGTCAATATCATCATGCAATTCAAACATTAAACACAATGAACTTGTTAGTTAGCTAGAAAAATGAACTCTAGAGAGGAGCATCTTGATATATGACATATTCGTTATAACACGTTTTAAGACAGCTACCATTTCAATGTTTATATTTTAAAAAACAAATTTGAGTAGACAAAGATAATTATGTTGTTAAAAATGTATTATAATGTTGTTATCATAACAATCTTCCTTATGTGCAATTTAAATGTTTTTATGCAAATGTTTGTATACAAATATCCTAAAGTTAATTTCTTTTATTTGAGAAAAATTTGACATGCACTGTACCAGATATATATCTAAATGAATTTATATTTAATCAAATTGAATTGAATTGTAACATTTGTGTCAATGCCAAGCCCTAATATTATGTATTCCTTTATTATTTAATGTCTGTGTGAACCGGAATTTGCGACCACGTTTTCAGGAAACAACATTTCGGAGAGGAAAGCAAATTTTAAGATTTGAATCATTTTTAAGAAAACAAACATTTTTCAATCAGGCCAAAAATCTAAGAGTAGTTCGCAAAAGTAGGTTTTTCAAAAAAAAACTACATTTACTCGAAAATTGCACCTGTCCTGAAGGGCGAGCAAATACGATGTGACCCAAGGATTCCAACGATGCACACACTCGAGCCTACGCCTAACTGTTTAGGAGTTGTGAGCCATTTCATAATTTTGCTGTGATGGCAAAGCTGAATTTTCAGCACTTCAGTCTTCAGTATCATATGATCCTTCAGAAATCCGATTGACCAAGTTTCAAGTCTTTAGGTTTGGCTTTAGGGCACAAAACCAATAGGGTTTCTAGCATTTGCACTTTAACTTACAATAATAATAATAGTCATATTTAATAATAATAATTTAATAAAGCAATTTTGTTATTTTTTAAGGCCCCCATAGATTAACTAATATGCATATAATAAACACTCATAAACTTGTTTCAGTTAAAAAAATGACAGGAGATCTGTTTGGTGGTGTGAGGAGCCAATCCTTCTACCTGCATGACGTGAAGAGACATCAGTCTGCCACACTCACTGACATCATCATCCGTCTGGGAGGGGTGAGAGATATCATTTTTGTCATTCATCTGTACAGGACAAAGCAGGAAATTGTAGTAATGGTTTCCTATATGCAAAGTGATGTTAAATAGTGTTGAATCACATTCTGTCTTTTGATTGTTTCGTATAGAAAGTAGACAGTTTCCTCACTAAGGATGTGAATGTGGTCGTGACGGGCACTAAAGAAGCTCATAGTGATTTGCTGGTGGATAGATCATGTACTGCAGGAGGGAAACAATCTGGAACCCCCAAGCCTCTGGTATGTACCCAATCCCAGTCCCCCCAACCCAATGTTTTTAGCACTATGTACTTGCATAAGTACATTGTACCTAACATTTTTGTGTGTTTGTCTGTTAATCTTGTATTGCAAAACACTTTTGCTGCTATTAAGGATACGGGTAAGGTTATGGATGGGTTTGGTGGTATGGTTAAGGTTGAAGGGCTAGTTTACCCAAAAATGAAAATTATCCCATAATTTATTCACCTTCAAGCCAGGTGTATATTACTTTCTTCTTTCAGCCAAACACAATCAGAGTTAGGCCATATTAAAAAATATCCTTACTCTTACTATTAAGTAGGGATGATCCGACCCACATCATCGGTATCGTGCTGATACTGGCCCACAACGCTAGATCGGAGGGGAGAAAAAAAATATGATCCGATACCTATCCAACAATGCTTCAATATTATCATTTCCCTTGCTGCGACATCCAGTTAAGCAGCGCAGCCTGCAGATTGGCCGGTTTTGCAATCTATTTAGCAGGCAAAAATGGGTTTGGGAGGGTGGATAAAAATTGGGCTGGTTTTGGATCAGTTCGGCGGGTTTTTGTAGCCGAAACACCGGCACTTCAGATCCTTCCTTCGGCGACCGTCTCACTCACTCACTCACACACGCGCGCACATCTCTGGCTGCCGCGTGCCCCCTAAACTCACATCAGACACTCCATTCCACTACCTTCTAGGGGTGGGAGAAAAAATCGATCCATCGATGCATCGCGATTCTCTCTCCAACGATTCTGGATCGATTCTGAGAATTCCAGAATCGATTCTGAGCTTAGTTTTTAACCAGATGTGCGATGACGTTGAGTTTGCTTTAGAAACACCCGAATTCTGCTTGCTTCCAATTCCTTACACGCATACACCACTCGAACCTTCCGAAAAATAATCTTTCATAAAGTTCGGAAAGGTTGAAGCGAATTACAAGGACATTCACAGGCTTCATTTCACAGGATACGCTGAGAGAGACGCGCGCTTTCTTTGATGTTACACTTGAAGTGTGCTGTCTCGCCCGTCGGTATTTTCCTTACAAATGCTCTACGAAGTCATCATTTATGTGGTTTGGAATGCAGTGGACTTATATATTTTAAATATGAACCTCACTAACAGAAGGCTTCTTTCAATTTCAAATGCTGACGCGCGCTTTGTTTGTGAGACTGCTCGCGCATGCGGCTGTGCGACTCCGTGTAGTGGTTTAGTGTACTTGTGCAAAATTAACGTAAACACAGCCAGTTATGTCTTAAGGGATTAAACGGACAGGACACACCGCATTACTACTTTTATTTCAAAAGAGATGCGTGCGTGAATGCAGCTTAATAGATCTCCCGCAGTCTATGATGTCATAGTAAAAAAACAAGTAAAGTAAATATGAAGAAAAATCACTCACAGTTCTTGAATGGAAAACGTTCAGATAATCTATAGGCTACTGAAAGGACTTTTTGTTTGTTGTTTGTTATATTTTTCTATGCTCCTCTGTATTATTTGTTAAATTAGTTATATTAGTTTAAAATTCTTAACATACAACTGTTTTAATAAAAAAAAAATATATATATATATATTTTTATATATATATATTATTTTTTAAAAAGTACTTAATTACTTATGTAAACTAATGAATTAATAAGGGGGGAAAGGTAGATAAAGAATCGTTTTGGAATCGGATCGTGACTCCCAGAATCGGAATCGGATCGGATCGTGAGGTGACCAAAGATTCCCACCCCTACTACCTTCGGTGAAATATAAACACGGTTTTGCAATCCGTCTCCTCAGTTTATAAACTGTACACAAGATTTTGACGCATATGCAAGCCAAGGTTATTATAGTTTTGCTTTTTTAAATTAGTTTAGTTTTAATATCGTTTTCAATTTTGCTTTAAATTTCAGTTTAGTTTTAGTTAGTTTCATTAATGGTTTTGTTCGTTTTAGTTTAGTTTTTATTTTGCAAACACATTTCTATTTAGTTTTTATTTTATTTAGTTTCAGTTTTAGTTTTAGTTATTACAGTTTAGCAGAGCAAACAGTACACTTCCAGTGTAGACCAAAATGAGAAGTTTCATTTAAGTGTAATGTTTGCACAGATTACAGTTAACTCTTGTGCAGACATCTTAATAATAAATATAAAATAAATGTTATTGTGTACTTTTAAGTTCCATTTATTTGGTGCTTTGTTCAATCTCAAACCAAAAAGATGAAACATACTAACTCATCAGTGTAAGGAGACCATTACGTTAAAAACCATTACAACCATTACGAGTGAGTGAGTGAGTGAGTGAAACAAGCTTATAAATCATACAGAATTAGTTTTTTTTATGTAAAAATGCTGACAGTTGTGGGTAATGGGCAGGTTTAGGGGTAGTTGTGTGTGTGTGTGTGTGTGTGTGTGTGTGTGTGTGTGTGTGTGTGTGTGTGTGATGGGGAGATTTAGGGGTAGGGGTAGTATAAGGGGGTAGAATATACAGTTTGTACAATATAAAAACCATTACGACTATGGAGAGTCCCCACAAAGATAGTGTGTGTGCGTGCGTGCGTGCGTGTGTGTGTCGTGTCTTTGGTATTCCATAGCCTACATTGCCTCCACAAGGATAATAATATTATTAGCAGCAGTAAATGTTTTGTAAAAACAAAGATAATAACAGCACCTTTCAACCTTCATGAAAACATGACATCTCAAACATACAGTAGCCTAGATAGAACATTAAAGTTTTTTGTACTTGACGAACTTGTTTTGGTGTTGCACCCGCGTCTCGCAAATGAAACGGCATTCTAAAAATGCTGCGCTCAAGATAAAAGAAGTCCAACTTGCATCTTATTACCTTGTGTTGTTTCCATTCCACTGCAACAGATGCATCTTTCATGAATAGCACTACCGATGTGTTCTAACTTCTACGTTACGGTCCTTCAGATTGAGCTCGTCACAGCGGTTAATCGCCTCAGCAACTTCACGCGTATGAAGCGCCAAATCAGGCATTTCCTTAAACAGCCACAGGTCCGATTTTTCGCTGAAGTAAAGAGCTTATTAATCACGAAAACGATTATTTAGTTTTGCTAATTATTATTTTATTTCAGTTAGTTTTTCAGTAACTGTTGTTAGTTTCGTTTCGTTTCGTTTTAGTTTTTCATTTATTATGAATTTTTAATTTTATTTCAGTTTACGAAAATGTTTTTTGACCAATAGTTTTAGTCTTAGTTTCAGTTTTCGTTTACGAAAATAACCTTGATGCAAGCAAGGGTTTGTGGTAGTGTGGAGCGCACACTGCATGACACGGAGCGCGGGCGCGAACACTTGCGTTTACCTTTCATACAGAAATTGTAGTCATACAGAAAATAACTTTATTAGGGGTGTCACAGTTCACAAAATTCACGGTTCGATACAATACACTTGTGGTTCGGTACATTGTCAATACAGCAAAAATAACGAAATGCCAGAGAAATTTCCTTGATTTTAATTTTTTTCAATTATATTTTTATTAAAACTAACACCATAAAGTATGATTTTTTTTTTTGCTTTGAGCAATGATGGAGCTATAGGCTACTTGACTTTTCTTAGGAGCATATAAAACAAAACAGCTCCTTGGACAAAATGAAATGTTATATTGTAGTAGTTCTAAACAAAGGTTTATTTTAGTTCAGATTAACATTTGAGGGCAGCAATTGTATTCATAATGTCAAAATAAAACCGACGTAATGTTACTTGAAAACATTATAGCCTACTATTCCTGCCAAACTTACATGGTTACAGTTAGTGTTAGGCTAATACAGTAAATCATGGTGAATGTTGCTGATCTGTGGACACCGAATAGTTCATTCATGGCCAATGTTTCTTCCTGGTTTCCACGTCAGCGCTGTTTGATCTGTTAATAACGGAGAAATGTGAATGTTTCTCACTAGATCTCGCAGCAGTGTTATTACTTCAATAGCGAATTCAAATCCTTTCTTTACTAGATGTCTCAAGCGTTGTGGTCGCGCAAGCATCTCGAGTGCGCTTGCCAGTTGCCACGCAGTTGCCAGTTGCCACGCCTACATTTGAAATAGCGAAATTTAAGTCGACATGAAAAATGGTCCAACGAACCGTTCGGTTTAAAAATGCGTACCGAAAACCGAACCGAAAGCATCGTACCGAACGGTTCGATACGAATACGTGTATTGTTACAGCCCTATTATTTATATAACTACGTCAATATTTATTTTTTTGTTCAGCTTTTGGTGTGCATACAGTTCCAATTCAAATTTTGGTGTTCAACTTTGCGTTTTAAAAATACAACAACCGTTAATTTTTCGTTTTACGGGTTAAAAAAGAAAAACGAATGGACAAGAGTACACAGATCAATGGGTAATGTTAAAACTTGTTAATGATTAACTTTAAACCCGTTGGTAGCTTTAAGTAGGCTACTGTAGCCTACCTGTATATATATTTTTTGTAGTGTTTGAATAAAGGGTGGCAGTCTTTCATAATCATCTGTTTTGTGGACTAGCCTATACTGGAGAAGTATTTGTTCTCCATTTAAGTGAGATGTTTTTAGGTTGCTAATTGAGCAAAGTGCTTCCATATATTTTATTAGTATTAGTTAAAGGTGGGGTATGTGATTTTCTTTTTTGACCATTTTTTCAAAATCACTTGAAATCCTATTCCTAACCCACTTACTGGCTGTAAATTATAAGCACTGAAATGAAAATTAAGCAATTTAATCATCTGTGGAATGGGCAGGACTCGAAAAACTCCAGCCAATCATTTTCAAGACCATCTAGAATCATTAGACAGAAAATGCGTCAATCAAACGCTCATACCATGCAAACTCCCCCCACCCCCCTCGTGCGCATGTCCCGTTCGTGCGCATACTCAAAGCTCGTGACCCAGTCACAATAAGTGCAAGTCGCCCCAGTACAGAGAGAGAGAGAGAGCAAGAGAGAGAGAGAGAGAGTTTTCGCTCGTGCTTGATTGCGCGTCCATGTTTTTCGAATGGGTGGAGTCAGGGCCAGCGTTGGAGGAGAGAAGGTAGGAACTTATGAGTTGTGTATTTTCAAAATCTGCCGGCCGTTTTGCAAATCACATACCCCACCTTTAAAGAATAAAATAAAAATATCGGATTGATATCGGTATAAATAGCCAAAGCTGCGGAATCGGTATCGGAAGTGGAAAAAGTGGTCGGGACATCCCTAGTATTAAGATTATTGCAGGGTTTTTCCTGCATAGACAATTATGAGGCGGCCGCCTCCGTCAAATTTCGTGCCGCCTCCGCCTCTCGACAAAACTCGGACAGACAGTCACGTGCTCATATACAATTTATCCACCGTGACAGTTCTGTCGCGAATTCCCGCTTGTGTCCATTCTCTAACCGTGTAGTTTGCCGATAGTGCTGCACGGATCATAATCCGCGGGTCGAGCCGGCCGAGTAATAAAAACATTCCATTCAATCGAGGGTGGATGACAGCTAAATGAGTGTAATAAAGACACGGAACTCCCATCATGGTACCTAATTTACGGACGGTAACAAAGTTGCGCTGTTGAGTCTCGCGCAGTTATTTATAACATTATAGTTAAGAAACAATATAGGCTACACACGACCAGAGTGCTGTTTTCCTGAATGCCATCACGATTGAAACCGAGATATTAATTTCATAACAGTTCAATAAACAAATAGTTAAAATTAAGTTACTTACATTTTAGACTGTTTTTGTTCTGTTTTAGCAGCGAAAATAGTTCCAAACAACAGGACCATATCGCGTCTCACAGCAACACTCATCCATGATTCATTACTGAATCATTCAGCATTTTGAACTAATCGCTTGAGTCAAAGATTCAATTGCCCATTATTAAACCGCCTCATTATGAATCAATCAGCCATTTGAACGAATCGTTTACATTAATGACTCAATGACTCGCTCATTAAGACGGCCGCGCTGCCCCTCCTACTGGCGGCTTTAGTTCAAAGTATCATTCTTTTCAAATTCCTTGTATATTCAAAAAATATTCAAAATAATCTCATTTAATACAGTTATAATTTTTCAATGTAAATGATTTAATTTGATTGGTAACAGCATAGTGTCTATTATTTTAATTGAATGTATTGATAAAATGTAAGAATTTTAAATGAAATTTAGAGCATACATTAAATAAAATTAGGGGGAAAATGCCCTACAAAAAATTATTCCGATAAGAGTGTTTTCAAAAATGAAAGATTGACAATAAGTTTAAAGGGAGTAAAGCCTCTGTTTAGGCTATAAAGAAAATGTAATTTTGCCAAAAGAAAACTTTTAATTTAAATAAATGTTAATTGTGTGATATGTTAGCATATTATCATGCTTGATTGAATATTTGTAATGTGATGATCAGATGCAGATATCTAAATCAAAGAATATGGGTGGTTGGCGGGTGGATTAACAACATATTCGAGTGACTCAAAGTGCACCAGATTAATGAATTTATCTTTAAAATGTACAAAAAAATTTCACGGGGGGCATGCCCCCGGACCCCCTTGGTGTTACGATTTTACCACCTCCGCCTCATTTTGAGCCAGGAAAAACCCTGTTATTGATTAATTGGATCACAAGTAGACAGAGGGAGACACATACCCATTTACACCTGGTGTTTTAATTAGGGGTGTGAACCTACACTGGTCTCGCAGTTCGGTTCGATGATGATTATCATGTCATCGATTCAGTTCGTTCGATATCACGATGCATTGTGATGCACTGCAACCTCAATTTTACTTCAAAAGTGATGTGTTCGCCTGTTCGGGAAGTCGCAGTGACAGAAACAGTGACATTCCGGTTTAAGTTTCAAGGGAGTAAAGCCTGTTTATGCCATTAAGAAAGTGAAATTGTCAAAACAATTTTGTTTTAAAGAAATGTTCATTTAAAAGCAGCGCTCATTCATCAGTGTTTAATGTTACCCTAGAGATGCGAACATCAACCGCCGCTGAGTCCGCTGTTGAAGGTGACGATCATCCATTTATAATCACGCGCAACAACACAGAATAATTGTAATTTGACCTTCGGTTGCGGATACTTAAATCAGAGAAAATTATTGGGGGAAATTACTACATGCAAGCGCTGTGTGAACGCGTTCATGTGATTGGCTTATAAGTAAACAATTCCCCACGTGGGGTGTGTTCTTGTGATTGGCTAAAACAAGGGAGATATCTGATTGGTTGCAGATCATTCCCTGTTTAAAAAAAAGGCATTTTTGTTTCGAGCCAAGTCAGGGGAGTCTCAAAATTCACAAATGCAGTGAAGTTCACAGACCGCAAACAGTTTGTAAATCAAGATATATTTGTGTGTGCATCAGAAATATATTTCTGAATCTTGTCCTGTGCATTTCTTAATCTTGTATGCATTTGTAAATTTTGTTTGCATTTCTGAATTGTGTGCATTTATGCATTTGTGAATCTCTGTGCTTTTAAATTTTGTGCGTGCATTTGTGAATTTTGTGCGCATTTGTGTATCCTGTGTGTGCATGTATGAATCATGTGTGTGCATGTATGAATCATGTGTGTGCATGTATGAATCATGTGTGTGCATGTATGAATCATGTGTGTGCATGTATGAATCATGTGTGTGCATGTATGAATCATGTGTGTGCATGTATGAATCATGTGTGTGCATTTATCTTTATCGAGACTCTTTTAGCTCCATACGCATTGCCTGCCCCATGTGACGTCACATGTACGCGGTTCAGATCAGATGGAGGCTTTTCGCGAGTACATTTGCACGTTTAAAAAGTTAGATGACATATTTCAACTAGCTATAGCTTGTAGGCTATGTTTGCAAACTATGGATAGTTTTCACGATCCTGAAGTTAAAGCATTCTTTCGAGCTATTAGGCCCCGTCCACACTACTGCGTTTTCGTTCAGAAACGGAGACCTTTTGCTACGTTTGCAGTGCACCTCCCGTCCAGACTAAAACGACAAAAACGAAGACCTAAAACGAAGAAACACTGTAGACCCGTTTTGCGTTTTGAATCTCCGGAGGGCGTTTTAGTGAAGACGGGTCAAAACGGAGGACTTTAGAAACGATGACGCAGACGCAGACGCTCGCGCTCGGCTCGGCTCTCTGATTGGGTGTCATCAGTCATGGCGTATCCGTCCCTGATGCTATAACGTTAACTGCCGGAGGCAAGCTATTATTCCAGCGATCTGTGACAATTCCCGTGCCCTGTGCAGCGGCGGTATCAACCGTACATGGAGCGTCAGTTTTGGGTTAAGCCGGGAAGAACCAGCGCATCGTGGGATAATTTTATCAATGAAGTTGTGGTTCCTGAGGAATGGTGTTTACTAGGGATGCACCGAATATTCGGCCACCGAAAATTTTCGGCCAAAAATGGCCCAAAAGAGCATTTTCGGTTTTCGGCCGAAAGACTTTTATTACCGAAACAATACGGCCGAAATGTTGTGATGACGTCGGGTTTAATTTATCACCTGAAATCCAAACATTCCGATCGCTACGCTGAATATGAGAGGAACACGGCCCAGAGAGAGAGAGAGCGCGAGAGAGAGAGAGCGCGAGAGAGAGAGAGAGCGCGCGCGAGAGATACGGAGAGAGAGAGAGCGGCGCGCAAGAGGTACGGAGAGAGAGAGAGAGAGCGCGCGCGCAAGAGGTACGGAGAGAGAGAGAGTGCGCGAGAGGTACAGGGAGAGAGAGAGCGTGCGAGAGATACACAGAGAAGAGAGAGAGAGAGAGCGCTATGGCGCTCTGCAATCAAATACGATTTTAAGTAGGCTTAGTAAAAAAAAAAAAATAGAAAAATCAACGTGTTGCGAACCTAAATGCACTTTGAGAGAACATTTAATTTTAAAACCTTTCTGCAGGCCAGTAGGCCTGTACATTATTATTTAATGTACACATGAGTGGGGTCACGTTACCATTTTAGTTTGAATTTTATTTTATACTGTGCATTGTTGCAATTTTTGCTAAATAAATATTTGGATAATTTGTAATTGATTTATTCTTTGAAACTTTAATATTAATTTATGCAATTGCAATGCCTTGATTTTAGTAAAGTTAGTACACAGTCATAGCCATAAATGCAATGGGCCTACTAATAATTGGCATAATTTCTTTCGGTGTTTCGGTTTTCGGTTTTCGGCCTTGGTGTCCTCTTTTTCAGTTTTCGGTTTCGGCCAAGAATTTTCATTTCGGTGCATCCCTAGTGTTTACACCGGCACGCGCATGCCCAGTGTAGGTGAATGGTCACGTGATCCGCGTTTTCAGTCGTTTTAAAAGGTACCTATTATGGCATTTAAAATGTTCCTAATAATGTTCTGGGAGTCCCCAACAACAGTTTTACATGCATGTGTTGAAGATTTTATTATTTACAAAACAAGTAATTTAGCCTTATAAGAATACACAATTATTTATTTCTCTGTGTTTGACTTTGGATTTCCTCTGTGTGCCTGTAACAAGACCTTAAAGGTTGAGGCAGCAGTCAACTCTATTCTAAGATGTCACATGGTACAGGACCTTCACCCATCTATAGGGTGTGTTACCTTCTATGGAAGATGATGTATGTATTTAACTCTGAACCCAAAAAGACTCGAGAGCGCCTGTGGGCCGGATGGCCAGTGCGCTCTGCTTTGTTGGAGCGCCGTTCTATGGAACGGAGCGGCGTTCCAGAATAAAGTCTAATTGTTTCTGAATCAAAGATCTCTGCGAAGTTATTTACAGAAAAGTTTAAACCACTTCACATGCAATGACAAAAAACACTTTTGTTGTCTTATAATATGCATTTATTTTTACCTGATTTGCTCACCGACTCCCTAATGATTCGTTTGACGACTCATTTGTCCAAACCCCTCCTTTGCGTGACGCTAATCGGCGGTGATTGGTCAGATGACGCAGTCAGTTATATTTTGCGTTAGCCCAAAGCTTAAACATATTGATAAAGCACTGCAGTACTACAATACGCTTCACATAATTTCACATATTTCAAAAAACAAAAAAAACCTAGAGACCTAGAAGCTGCTGAGCGTAACTCTCACTCTCTCACACACACACACACACACACACACACACACACACACACACACACACACACACACACACACACACACACACACACACACACACACACATAAAAGCAACAATTATTAATAGTACTTACAGGTTGTGATTCGGAGGAGGAAGCTGATCCAAATAAACTTGGTATTGAACGTTCCTTCAGTATCAGGCGACTCGCGAATCCTTGAAAGCATTTGTGTTTGTGAAGTGATCGTCATTAAAATAACGCGAACACAGCTCAAGGTGGCTATACTTGTGTGGTATAGTTGTAAATATAAACTCTAGCCACTGAGTCTTCACATGCTTGTCCCTGGGCAGTGAAAAAAAAAGTTTGCTTTTGATTCGCACTTCAGAACAGAGTCTCGTCGACATGATGTTGTCAGGTTTCTCTGCTTGGCGCACGCACTGAGTGGGCGTGTCGAATTCAAATAACTTGTACAAGTGACGTACGAAAGTTAGAGAAAATGCATCGTTTGTCTATCGATTCATATCAGCGACTCAGAGTCGACTCTTACTTTTGAGAGACAATATCTTTGTATACGGTGAACTTTCATATTTAAAACTTTGCAGTATGTTTTCGTTCACTTAGATCTATGTTACACACTACATGAAAGGTAATTTTCAAAATTCCATCATAGGTACCCTTTAATGTGGACTGAGATCGCAGCTAAAACGCTGGTGTGGACGGAGATCGTATTCGTTTTAATTCTCCGTTTCTAAACTAAAACCCAGTAGTGTGGATGGGGCCTTAAGGCTCGTACACACCGGGACGAATATCGGCTCGCGTTATTCGTCAGTGTTTTTTTAACGCGTTTTTTGTGTTCACACCCAAGCGTTTTTCGCTGACGATGAGCCGAGTGAACATGCAAATTCATTCCCTGACATTAGATGGCGCTTAATGTACAGAAACACCCGGTCCACAAAGTGCTTCTGACACTCGCTTGTCACTCAGAAGAAGAGAGCAAGTTTGTCGCGTTTGTCATACAGTTCTTTATTCTCATTTGTGTCTCTTTATATTGACACCAACAAGACCAGCAGCTCTACATTCATCTGGCCTTGCATCTTCCTCGTCTTATTTCTTCCAGGCAGAGTGTAGTAGTAGACGGACGCTGTGTATCTTCTTTGCCATTACGTATGTGTGCTCGCCAAGACTGTTTTGTGTTTGAGCGCCCCCAAGTTGTGTTTTACTGTAACTTCAGAAGCTCCAGACACGTGAGCAAAAGCGCCAATCTCATTGGTCGGATAGTTTTTGACGCGGCGCGTCAAACTAAAAAAACGAACCCGAGGCGTTTTTTTAAAAATGACGCTTTTACGCGTGGCGTTTTACGCGTCGGTGTGAACACTCACATTGGCGCCCTTTGTTTAGTCACGAGGCGTTAAACGTCGGCGAATAACGCGCGCGAAATTCGTCCCGGTGTGAACAGGCCTTTAGACTGCTTGATTAAAACTGCTTGAGCTTGATTTAACATTGCTGTAAACATTTTTCATTTGTATCATGGGCGGCGGTAGGGAGGGGCTAGCAGGTGCTTCAGCACCCCCAATAAAGACCAAAGCACCCCAATAGCACCCCCAAAAATAATTATTGGAAGCAATTATACTCAGGCTGTAAAAACTTCTCGTTTTTTTGAGATATTAAGTCGTTATTTCAACACATCTCCTTATTTCGACATAAGTCGTTATTTCGACATAAGTCATTATTTTTCGACATAATATCTGTTATTTCGATATAATATCTCTACTAATTTCGACATATCTCCTTATTTCGACATAATAACTTGCTATTTAGACATAAGAGGACATTCTAATCTGCATTAAGCCCCATTATGCGTTTTATATTGGTTTTCTATGGGAGGAAAATGCTAAACGTTTAATTAAATGCGTTGCGTTCATATTCTGGGCTCATCTGATTTTTTTTGTAGTATAGCCTACTTTATTAGATTTTATCATATTTGTCAAAATAATATAATGTTATTTTTTTTCCATGTTGATTATGAAAAGTGAACAGCATAAGTAAGATAGGATGTGCAATATATGGGTCTCAGACATGATTTTGACCACTTCAAAAGAAATGTACATTCTAGTTTATGATGAGATGCGCTCCAGTTTACGTGCAATGCAAGTGACGGCGTCGGCGCCTCCATGCAATGATTATATTGTTTGCTATATTTGCTTCTTATTTATTAAATCCAGGCAATTCGTTGATCAAAAATGTATTAAAAATAAGATACAATTTATACAAAACGAAATTCACTTTAAAGAAAGGCTTTCTTCAAAACAAAACTTAATGAAGTGGTCAAAATCATATCTGAGACCCCATATATTGCGCATCCTATCTTACTCATGCTGTTCACTTTTTTCAACATGGAAAAAAAATTACATTATATTATTTTTACAAATATGAAACTAAATGGCTTATTTAATGGCTATAGTAGACCTACAGACTCTCTATTGCTGCACATTCATTTCTCAATTTTGCACACATAAGTTTAAAGGCTTTTGTTTGTGCATAAAACATATCTGCAACATTGATCAATAATTGTGTGTGCATGTATTAATCATTATGATACTAAAATCATAATAAAGTAGGCTATACTAGAAAATCAGAAGAGCACAGAATATGAACGCAACGCGTTTAATTGAACGTTTAGCATTTTCCTCCAATAGAAAACCATTATAAAACGCATAATGGGGCTTAATGCAGATTAGAATGTCCTCTTATTATGTCTAAATAGCAAGTTATTATGTCGAAATAACGAGATATTATATCGAAATAACAGATAGCCTATTATGCCGAAAAATAACGACTTATGTCGAAATAACGTCGAAATAAGGAGATGTGTTGAAATAACGACTTAATATCTGGAAAAAAACAAGATAAGTTTTCACAGTCTAAATATAATTGCTTCCAATAATTATTTTTGGGGGTGCTATTGGGGTGCTTTGGTCTTTATTGGGGGTGCTGAAGCACCTGCTAGCCCCTCCCTACCGCCGCCCATGATACAAATGAAAAATGTTTACAGCAATGTTAAATCAAGCTCAAGCAGTTTTAATCAAGCAGTCTAATAGCTTGAAAGAATGCTTTAACTTCACGATCGTGAAAACTATCCATAGTTTGCCAACATAGCCTACAAGCATTAGCTAGTTGAAATATGTAATCTAAATTTTTAAACGTGCAAATAAAACTCGCGAAATGCATGTTCTTTTCTGTATCCACCTTTTTCCTTGTTAGCAAATTTAACCATGATTCATAGCGGGTTTGAACCGGAAGCTGGTTGTCCTTTTCCGGTTCGAAGCTTTATGAAGATTAAGCGCCGCTTGCTCAGAACGCCCGCAGTGATGTGCTGGTTAGAAAATATGTGAAATAAGTAGGGCTGCCCGTGCATGACTGAAGTTTGGTTGGATGTTATACAATATGGGAGAGAATACTAAACCATAATGAGCGTTGTCGTAATATTGCCTATTCCGCATCTCAACGCATGCATAAAGCTTGCCACAAAAACCGGCAAAAGTAATGATTATGCATGATTCATGAAACATGAATTGTTTATTAATAAACTAGTGTTTTCTGTCAGTGTCGACTGCAAAGATAAAGTTGACGATGCTGACTCGCCATCTTCTCAGTAGTGAACGCGCCTATAGAGAGAAATGCAGAGTCACTTCATACGAATTAACCTACATAAGCAGAGAGTAGCCCTTTCTGTTCGTTTTTAATTATTTTGTTTAAAAGTAGACGTTTAAGCTTTCTATAGGCCTATTTTTTAATATACATTTTTAACCCTATATATACCTCAGGTCTTTGAGGCAAATCTTATACGCTGAGTTTCGGTTGATTAATGAGACGCACTCCAGTTCACGCGCCCGCGCCTCCGTGTCCTGATTATGTCTACTTGCTTCTTATTTATTATTCCAGGCAATTTGTTGATGAAACATTGACTAAAATGAAGATACAATTTATACTAAACAAAATTCACTTTAAAGAAAGGCTTTCTACAAAACAAAACTTAATAACTGGTCAAAATCATGTCTGAGCCATTCCAAATGTTTTCTGATGTATGGGCATCTTATGCTCCTATCTGACTCATCTCATGCGGTTCCCTTTTCATATAATCAACATAGATGAAATGAAAAAAACAACAAAATATTGTGAAACATAATTTTAAAACGTATGTTTTAGTAGGTTTTTTTACTTATATTTAAACGTCACACCGCTCCCCTTTGCTCATATGCTCTGGTGTGTAGCCTATACATGCATGTGTGCGTGCATGTGATGGAGGAGTGCGATTTTCGAATAATAATTGAATAATACCCAGTGATCTTCGAATATTATTTTTGCTTGAAATGCCCATCCCTACATCCCTACACACAACATGGTGTGAACAGCCATACATATTTTTCGGTGGATGCACCAGTTTTAGCGCAGCTAACCAAAAACGTCTACTCTCTGGCATTTGCATATTACCTGATACGGAACCGGACATGGGCATTCTCTCCTTTTTATCTTATGCTCAAAGCACTCAGTTTCAAAAAAGTTTTTTTTATCTTTGAATTGTTATAACAACCAACAACAGCACATGTAGAGCCCGAACTCATTCTCTCACTGCTAATACAGTACGAACCGGAAGTAGGCAACTGGAGTCGTCGTCATGGCGGCGTGCATTGTTTAGAGCAGAATAAGGTGGATACAACGTAATTAGTGTAACATTTGATGAAAGAAAATATACAAATATATCATGACGGGTTTTAGTCTGATCCCTTTTCGTCTGATGCCGTTTCGTCCAATGCCGTTTCGTCCGATGGCGTTTCGTCCGATGCCTTTTCGTCCGATGCCTTTTCGTCCGATGGCGTTTCGTCCGATGCCTTTTCGTCCGATGCCTTTTCGTCCGATGCCTTTTCGTCCGATGCCTTTTCGTCCGATGCCTTTTCGTCTGATGCCTTTTCGTCCGATGCCTTTTAGTCTGAGGCTGTTTTGTCTGATGCCGTTTCGTCCGATGCCTTTATGTCTGATGCCTTTATGTCTGAGGCTGTTTCGTCTGACGCCTAATTGTACGAGACCTGACATTGTTTTTCCTGAGACCTGAAGCTTTTCAGTCTGAGGCGCGATGCCGTTTTGTCGTATGACTGAAGCCTTTTAGTCTGAGGCATGATGCCTTGTCTTCATATGTCTGAGGTCTGATGTCGTCCTAAAATGAACACCGTACTCGTCAGATGAATCAATCTCTCTAAATCCCTCCTTTCCATGAGCTACTCTCCTCTGATTGGCCAGACAGCTCAGTCTGTTGTGATTGGTCTACTGTGTACAGCTTGCCATTTTACCATATCAATGCAAGTGCAAGTCCGATGATGAAACATTGAAAGAACTATTTATTCCACCCGAACCTCCATCGCAAGGACTACACGAGCAGGACGTTTCTCAGTGATGAACTACTCAGTTTGAGGTACATTATGAGATGTTGTCATAGAAACTGTGTCTATTCCTCGTTTACTAAGATCAAATAATAAATCTACTGCGGGATCTAGAAAAAATCGAATTGTTATTAAAACAAAAACTCTCGCTATTAGTGAACAAAAACAATTTATAAAGCTAGGTCTTCTAAACATTAGATCACTCACACCTAAGGCGGTTATTGTAAATGAAATGGTCACAGATAATAATTTCGATGTTCTGTGCCTTACTGAAACCTGGCTTAAACCAAATGATTATTTCGGTCTAAATGAGTCTACTCCGCCAGGATACTGTTATAAGCATGAGCCCCGTCTGATCGGTCGTGGCGGCGGTGTTGCAACAATCTATAGAGATATTCTCAATGTTACTCAGAAAACTTGTCATAGGTTTAATTAGTTTGAAATACTTGTGCTAAATGTTACGCTGTTAGATGTAAGAAAAAAATCCCTATTATCTCTAGCATTGGCTACCGTATATAGACCTCCAGGGCCTTATTCCGATTTTCTAAAAGAGTTTGCTGACTTTCTATCAGATCTTTTGGTCAACGTCGATAAAGCATTAATTGTTGGAGATTTTAACATACACATAGATAGTTTAAATGATGCGTTAGGGGCTGCGTTTACAGATCTATTAAACTCCTTCGGGGTCAAGCAAAACGTCACCGGACCAACTCATCGTCTTAATCATACACTCGATTTAATTATATCATATGGAACCGATCCAACCGATATAGATATCATTCCACTAACTGATGATGTCACTGACCATTACATGGCAACTTGCATACTACGTACTGCTGTATTATGTCATGCTGCGCCACGTTATCGACCAGGTAGAACAATTCTTCCATCCACCATAGATAATTTCTCAAATAGCTTATCTGATCTGTCTCAGCTGCTGCCTGAACCCAAACAAACAGATGAACTAGACGAATTAACTAGCACTATGAGCACCATTCTCTCTAGAACATTGGATATTGTTGCACCCATTCGATTAAAAAAGGTCAGAGAAAAAAGTATAGCACCATGGTACAATAATACTACGTATGTTTTAAAGAGAGAAACCCGTAATTTAGAGCGTAAATGGAAAAAAACTAATTTAGAGGCCTTTAGAATCGCGTGGAAAGACAGTATGTCACGTTATAAAAAGGCCCTTAAAACGGCCAGGGCTGAGCACCTCAGCAAATTAATAGAAAACAACCAAAATAATCCAAGGTTTTTATTTAATACCGTGGCTAGACTAACAAATAAACAGAAGTCGTCTGAACAAAATACCTCGTTACAGTTCAGTAGTAATGATTTCATGAACTTTTTCACTGAGAAAATTGAAAGCATCAGAATCAAAATCGTAAACGTTCAATCTTTGCTCGCGCCTTATAATTCAGCCGCAATTATCACCCCGCAAGAACAATTACAATGCTTTACAACCATAGAACAAAAATAGTTAAATAAACTTATCACTTCATCTAAAACAACAACATGTTTATTAGATCCTATACCAACTAAACTACTGAAAGAAGTGTTGCCTATAGTGGAAGAGCCTCTTCTCAATATTATTAATTCGTCTTTATCTTTAGGTCATGTTCCAAGAACATTCAAGCTGGCAGTAATAAAACCTCTTATTAAGAAATCACAATTAGATCCAAATAACCTAGCAAATTACAGACCCATTTCGAATCTTCCATTTATGTCAAAAATATTAGAAAAAGTTGTGTCCGCTCAACTCGGCTCTTTCTTGCAAGAAAACGACATCTATGAAAAGTTTCAGTCTGGATTCAGGCCACATCATAGCACTGAAACTGCGCTTGTTAGAATCACAAATGATCTACTTTTAGCTTCGGACCAAGGCTGTATCTCAGTACTAGTTTTACTTGATCTTAGTGCTGCGTTCGATACTATAGATCACACAATACTCTTAGATCGACTACAAAATTACACTGGTGTTCAAGGACAAGCATTAAGCTGGTTCAGGTCATACTTATCTGACCGCTACCATTTCGTCTACTTAAATGGAGAAAAATCGATCATGACTTCGGCAAACCATGGAGTGCCACAGGGATCTGTGTTAGGCCCTTTATTATTCTCAATATATATGCTGCCACTTGGTAATATTCTAAGGAAACATGGAATTAGTTTCCATTGCTATGCTGATGACACTCAAATATATATTTCATCACGGCCAGATGAATACGCTAAATTATCCAAATTGACAGATTGTGTTAAAGATATAAAAGATTGGATGACGCGTAACTTTCTTTTATTAAATCCAGATAAGACAGAGGTAATACTTATCGGTTCTAAAAACCGTCTACAAAACCTCTCACAACACAACTTTAACATAGTAGGATGCCCTGTTACTTTATCCGCTACAGTAAAAGACCTGTAGCACTTGGAGCATGATGGCGCCTGTAACTGGCAGAGCCGCGGCTCGTCTCCTGCTGAGTAGATTAGTAATGGTCATTTTTTCAGTGTACGTGATCATTTCAGCCCGCATTACAGATGGATGCATCCTGGCTGTATGGACTTACGATCGGGACTCTTTGTTTCTCATCAGAGAGTCGATGGAGGACCTGTTTGATAAATACGACAGGTTCAAACAGGCGTTTCCTCCTCCGTTTGCTATCGATCCTGACTCACCTGACTACTTGTTACTATATCGGGCTCCGGGCAGAGTCCGTAGGAGATCCAGGAAAAGAGGCGTGCGGTCCGGTGTCCAGGTCAGGCGAAGGCGTGCCGCAGCGCGCGGTGGCTCCGTTGTCTTCGGCCGCCAGGACCGCATTCGGTGCCTACGCCGGATTCCTCTTTTCGATGTGTGCGGCAGCGTGTCCTCGCCACCGCCTGCTCGGACTTCAACGGGTTTCCTGGATCCTTCACAGCGCTGGAGTTGTGGTCAGAGGTTTTCGCCGCCAATGTTTACTTCCGTGTTTGTGCCGGCTCTCTCCACATGGACCGGCAGGAGACCATGTGACCGCCGGACGTGGCTGCAACCAATCCCGCAGCACAACAGGGCCACTGCCTCCGTGACGTTTTCCAAAATGCATGTTGGCCTGTTGAATGCTCGTTTTATAGCGAATAAATCGCACTCACTAAACGATCTTTTCACAAGAGAAGGCCTGGATATTATGTGTTTGTCAGAGACATGGCAGAGAGAGGAAGAGCTTATTCATTTAAATGAGCTCTGCCCATCTGGTTGCTCTGCTGTTGGGAGGCCCCGCCCATGTCGTCGCGGTGGTGGACTGGCTATTGTGCACAAGGACATCCACAAATGCAATGAAATCTTGCCCCAAAAATTCTCATCCTTTGAATTGCAGATGGTCAAGGTGGGTTTCTCATCCTCTTTCTACTGCATTTTGGTGTACCGTCCTCCTGGCCCTGCTGCTGTCTTTCTTAAGGATTTTAGTGACTTTTTATCCTCTATAATTAAATTGGAATCTGTCTTAATCCTTGGGGACTTTAACCTTCATGTTGATGACAGCTCATCTCGCCCCGCAATGGAATTTTTAACATTGACTGAAACTTTTAATTTTAAGCAGCATGTATCTGAGCCTACTCACCAAAAAGGCCATATTTTAGACTTAGTTTTTACACTTGGCCTAGATATATTAAATGTATCTGTAAATGATGTATATATGAGCGATCATAGTATTGTTCTGTTTGATCTTCACTTCAGTTCTGACCCAAAGCCTTTAGCAGTGAGGTCCCAGAGACGTGTTATCACTGCAAATACTGCAGATACATTTTCCGATTTGTTTGATCCTGCTCTAGTTATGGACTGCCTTGATGTGGATGATTTCGTCCACTGTTTAAACAATCACTGTGTAAAAATTCTGGATCAGGTGGCCCCTGTTAAATCAAACTTGTCTACTCGGGAAAAAATGTGGCCTTGGATGAATGAAGAGATTTTAAATTTTAAGAGACTGTGTCGAAAGACTGAACGCCTGTGGAAATCCACTAGCCTTGAGGTGCACAGGCTTTATCTCAGGGATCTTGTGTTGTCCTATAATGTGACGGTTGAAAAAGCCAGATCTGACTATATCCGTCAATTAGTAACATTAAATAAAAAAAATCCTAAAGTGCTGTTTGACACGATCAATACGCTTGTTTGCCCTGCTGCCCCAGTTATCCCTGTTTTTTGTGAAGCTGACAGCAACGCCTTCTTGGGATTTTTCACCAACAAAATCAAAATGATTAAAGATAAAATCCCGTCTCATTCGTGGGGTACCGCTGCTGTCTTTGAACCAGTCTCCAGCATGTGGTCCACTTTTAGGACTGTGACGATTGCTGATATTTCTGAATTGGTGACCAGGATGAAGCCATCTTCCTGTTCATCGGACGTCATTCCGTTTAGGCTATTCCAAAAAGTGTTTGAAGAAATTGGCCCCTGTGTAACCAAAATGGTTAACCTCTCGCTGTCTACTGGTGTTTTTTGTTTCCCCTTTGTTGTTGCCGTTTCGTCCAATGCCGTTTCGCCCGATGCGTTTCGCGTCCCTTTTCGTCCGATGCCTTTTCGCCCGTTTGGGCGTTTCGTCCGATGCCTTTTGTCCGATGCCTTTTGTCCGATGCCTTTTCGTCCGTCCCTTTTTGTCCGTGCCTTTTTTTTTTTTTTTTCGCCCGATGCCTTTTAGTTGAGGTTTTTTGTTTTTGATTTTGCCGGGTTTTTTTTCCCGAGGGCCTTTAGTTGGGCTGTTTCGTTGGCCTTTTTTCGGACCTGACATTGTTTTTCTGAGACCTGAAGCTTTTCAGTCGAGGCGCGATGCCGTTTTGCGTATGACTTAAGCCTTTTAGTCTGGGCTGATGCCTTGTCTTCTATGTCTGAGGTCTGATGTGCCCAAAAATTGAACACCGTATGTCAGTGAATCAATCTTTTAAAAATCCCCCCCTTTTTCCATGAGCTACTTCCTTGATTGGCCAGACAGCTCAGTCTGTTGTGATTGGTCTACTGTGTCAGCTTGCCATTTTCATATAAATGCAAGGAAAGTCCGATGATGAAACTTTGAAAAAACATTTATTCAAAACCCAAACCCCCCAAACCAAGGACTAAACCCGGGAGGGGGTTTTCGTGATTTAACCTTTTATTTTAGGTACATTATGAGATGTTGATCATACACTCGATTTAATTATATCATATGGAACCGATCCAACCGATATAGATATCATTCCACTAACTGATGATGTCACTGACCATTACATGGCAACTTGCATACTACGTACTGCTGTATTATGTCATGCTGCGCCACGTTATCGACCCAGGTAGAACAATTTTTCCCATCCACCATAGATAATTTCTCAAATAGCTTATCTGTATCTGTCTCAGCTGCTGCCTGAACCCAAACAAACAGATGAACTAGACGAATTAACTAGCACTATGAGCACCATTCTCTCTAGAACATTGGATATTGTTGCACCCCATTCGATTAAAAAAGGTCAGAGAAAAAAGTATAGCACCATGGTACAATAATACTACGTATGTTTTAAAGAGAGAAACCCGTAATTTAGAGCGTAAATGGAAAAAAAAATAATTTAGAGGCCTTTAGAATCGCGTGGAAAGACAGTATGTCACGTTATAAAAAGGCCCTTTAAAACGGCAGGGCTGAGCACCTCAGCAAATTAATAGAAAACAACCAAAATAATCCAAGGTTTTTATTTATACCGTGGCTAGACTAACAAATAAACAGAAGTCGTCTGAACAAAATACCTCGTTACAGTTCAGTAGTAATGATTTCATGAACTTTTTCACTGAGAAAATTGAAAGCATCAGAATCAAAATCGTAAACGTTCAATCTTTGCTCGCCGCCTTATAATTCAGCCGCAATTATCACCCCGCAAGAACAATTACAATGCTTTACAACCATAGAACAAAAATAGTTAAATAAACTTATCACTTCATCTAAAACAACAACATGTTATTAGATCCTATACCAAACTAAACTACTGAAAGAAGTGTTGCCTATAGTGGAAGAGCCTCTTCTCAATATTATTAATTCGTCTTTATCTTTAGGTCATGTTCCAAGAACATTCAAGCTGGCAGTAATAAAACCTCTTATTAAGAAATCACAATTAGATCCAAATAACCTAGCAAATTACAGACCCATTTCGAATCTTCCATTTATGTCAAAAATATTAGAAAAAGTTGTGTCCGCTCAACTCGGCTCTTTCTTGCAAGAAAACGACATCTATGAAAAGTTTCAGTCTGGATTCAGGCCACATCATAGCACTGAAACTGCGCTTGTTAGAATCACAAATGATCTACTTTTAGCTTCGGACCAAGGCTGTATCTCAGTACTAGTTTTACTTGATCTTAGTGCTGCGTTCGATACTATAGATCACACAATACTCTTAGATCGACTACAAATTACACTGGTGTTCAAGGACAAGCATTAAGCTGGTTCAGGTCATACTTATCTGACCGCTACCATTTCGTCTACTTAAATGGAGAAAAATCGATCATGACTTCGGCAAACCATGGAGTGCCACAGGGATCTGTGTTAGGCCCTTTATTATTCTCAATATATATGCTGCCACTTGGTAATATTCTAAGGAAACATGGAATTAGTTTCCATTGCTATGCTGATGACACTCAAATATATATTTCATCACGGCCAGATGAATACGCTAAATTATCCAAATTGACAGATTGTGTTAAAGATATAAAAGATTGGATGACGCGTAACTTTCTTTTATTAAATCCAGATAAGACAGAGGTAATACTTATCGGTTCTAAAAAACCGTCTACAAAACCTCTCACAACACAACTTTAACATAGTAGGATGCCCTGTTACTTTATCCGCTACAGTAAAAGACCTGTAGCACTTGGAGCATGATGGCGCCTGTAACTGGCAGAGCCGCGGCTCGTCTCCTGCTGAGTAGATTAGTAATGGTCATTTTTTCAGTGTACGTGATCATTTCAGCCCGCATTACAGATGGATGCATCCTGGCTGTATGGACTTACGATCGGGACTCTTTGTTTCTCATCAGAGAGTCGATGGAGGACCTGTTTGATAAATACGACAGGTTCAAACAGGCGTTTCCTCCTCCGTTTGCTATCGATCCTGACTCACCTGACTACTTGTTACTATATCGGGCTCCGGGCAGAGTCCGTAGGAGATCCAGGAAAAGAGGCGTGCGGTCCGGTGTCCAGGTCAGGCGAAGGCGTGCCGCAGCGCGCGGTGGCTCCGTTGTCTTCGGCCGCCAGGACCGCATTCGGTGCCTACGCCGGATTCCTCTTTTCGATGTGTGCGGCAGCGTGTCCTCGCCACCGCCTGCTCGGACTTCAACGGGTTTCCTGGATCCTTCACAGCGCTGGAGTTGTGGTCAGAGGTTTTCGCCGCCAATGTTTACTTCCGTGTTTGTGCCGGCTCTCTCCACATGGACCGGCAGGAGACCATGTGACCGCCGGACGTGGCTGCAACCAATCCCGCAGCACAACAGGGCCACTGCCTCCGTGACGTTTTCCAAAATGCATGTTGGCCTGTTGAATGCTCGTTTTATAGCGAATAAATCGCACTCACTAAACGATCTTTTCACAAGAGAAGGCCTGGATATTATGTGTTTGTCAGAGACATGGCAGAGAGAGGAAGAGCTTATTCATTTAAATGAGCTCTGCCCATCTGGTTGCTCTGCTGTTGGGAGGCCCCGCCCATGTCGTCGCGGTGGTGGACTGGCTATTGTGCACAAGGACATCCACAAATGCAATGAAATCTTGCCCCAAAAATTCTCATCCTTTGAATTGCAGATGGTCAAGGTGGGTTTCTCATCCTCTTTCTACTGCATTTTGGTGTACCGTCCTCCTGGCCCTGCTGCTGTCTTTCTTAAGGATTTTAGTGACTTTTTATCCTCTATAATTAAATTGGAATCTGTCTTAATCCTTGGGGACTTTAACCTTCATGTTGATGACAGCTCATCTCGCCCCGCAATGGAATTTTTAACATTGACTGAAACTTTTAATTTTAAGCAGCATGTATCTGAGCCTACTCACCAAAAAGGCCATATTTTAGACTTAGTTTTTACACTTGGCCTAGATATATTAAATGTATCTGTAAATGATGTATATATGAGCGATCATAGTATTGTTCTGTTTGATCTTCACTTCAGTTCTGACCCAAAGCCTTTAGCAGTGAGGTCCCAGAGACGTGTTATCACTGCAAATACTGCAGATACATTTTCCGATTTGTTTGATCCTGCTCTAGTTATGGACTGCCTTGATGTGGATGATTTCGTCCACTGTTTAAACAATCACTGTGTAAAAATTCTGGATCAGGTGGCCCCTGTTAAATCAAACTTGTCTACTCGGGAAAAAATGTGGCCTTGGATGAATGAAGAGATTTTAAATTTTAAGAGACTGTGTCGAAAGACTGAACGCCTGTGGAAATCCACTAGCCTTGAGGTGCACAGGCTTTATCTCAGGGATCTTGTGTTGTCCTATAATGTGACGGTTGAAAAAGCCAGATCTGACTATATCCGTCAATTAGTAACATTAAATAAAAAAAATCCTAAAGTGCTGTTTGACACGATCAATACGCTTGTTTGCCCTGCTGCCCCAGTTATCCCTGTTTTTTGTGAAGCTGACAGCAACGCCTTCTTGGGATTTTTCACCAACAAAATCAAAATGATTAAAGATAAAATCCCGTCTCATTCGTGGGGTACCGCTGCTGTCTTTGAACCAGTCTCCAGCATGTGGTCCACTTTTAGGACTGTGACGATTGCTGATATTTCTGAATTGGTGACCAGGATGAAGCCATCTTCCTGTTCATCGGACGTCATTCCGTTTAGGCTATTCCAAAAAGTGTTTGAAGAAATTGGCCCCTGTGTAACCAAAATGGTTAACCTCTCGCTGTCTACTGGTGTTTTTCCAGATGCTTTCAAGCATGCTATAGTGGAGCCGTTACTAAAAAAGGCAGGGTTGGACCCGTCTGATTTTAATAGTTTTAGGCCTATTTCTAAGCTCCCGCTTTTGTCCAAGATCATTGAGAAGGTTGTCTGCGAACAGTTGACATTTTTCCTGGACAAAAGTAACATCCATGAGCCATTCCAGTCCGGTTTTCGTAAACATCACTCTACCGAAACGGCTTTACTTAAAGTGTCAAATGACATTATGATGTCTGCTGATTCTGGAAAACACACTGTTCTAGTTCTTTTGGATCTGTCCTCAGCCTTTGACACCGTCGACCATCAGGTTTTGCTGAAAAGATTGAGGGATCAAGTAGGGCTGTCAGGGTCAGTTCTGCAGTGGTTCACTTCATATTTATCTGGGCGTAGTTTCAGTGTTACAGCTAATCAAATAAGGTCTGAGTCTGCGGATTTGCTTTGTGGAGTGCCTCAAGGCTCCGTTCTGGGCCCTGTTTTATTTTTGTTGTATTTGATCCCTTTGGGAAAGATCATACAAAGGTTCAGTGATGTTTCTTTTCACCTATTCGCTGATGATATCCAACTTTACTGCTGCTTTAAGCCGTCAGAGATCTGTAAGTTAAACTCCTTGCTCCTTTGTCTTGTGGAAATAAAAAAATGGCTAAGTGATAACTCTTTACAGCTAAATGCAGACAAAACAGAAACACTGGTTATTGCCCCTGAGGATGCAATCCCTGGGATTAAACAACACTTGGGTGATTTAGGCCAGTCTGCTAAGTCTAGTCTTAGAAATTTGGGAGTTATCCTGGACAAAGACATGTCATTAGTGCAGCACTGCAAGCAGCTGACGAGAAACTGCTTCTTTCAATTAAGGAAAATCTCAAAACTCAGAAATATGGTTTCACGAAATGATTTGGAGCTTATCATTCATGCCTTTGTGTCTTCGCGTTTAGACTATTGTAATAGTTTATTCTCATGCCTAAACCAGAAGGAGCTCTCTCGACTGCAATTAGTACAAAACTCTGCAGCCAGAATTCTGACACGTACAAATAGGAGGTCTCACATATCCCCTATCCTAAAAGAACTTCACTGGCTACCAGTGTCTCATAGGATAAATTTTAAAATTTTGGTTTTAGTTTTCAGAGCTTTGCATGGTCAGGCACCATCCTATATTAGTGACCTGATTCAGCGTTATACCCCTATGCGGGCTCTGAGGTCTGTGGATCAGAATCTGCTGGCAGTTCAACGTACTCGCTATCGTACTAGAGGTGACCGATCTTTTCAGGCTGTTGCTCCTAGGTTGTGGAATGACCTCCCTCCGTCTATGCGCTCTATTGAATCTGTTGATGCCTTCAAATGCAGACTAAAGACTCATCTATTTGTTCAGGCTTTTAAATAGCTGCTTGTGGGTTGTTATGATCATGTGCTGTCTATGCTTTTAGTGTGTATTTTATGATATAAATGTTTTGTTGTGAAGCACTTTGTGGCCTTATACCTGTGAAAGGTGCTATATAAATAAAACTTACTTACTTACTTACTTACTTACCTGGGTGTTATATTAGACTGCAACCTGTCTTTTGAAAAGCATATTTCATATGTTACAAAAACTGCCTTTTTCCACCTTAGAAACATTGCTAAGCTACGTAATATGCTATCTGTTTCTGATGCAGAAAAGTTAGTTCATGCATTCATGACCTCGAGACTAGATTACTGTAATGCTTTATTAGCTGGTTGTCCTGCATCCTCAATAAACAAGCTACAGTTAGTCCAAAATGCAGCCGCTAGAGTTCTTACTAGATCAAGAAAATATGATCATATAACACCAGTTTTATCATCACTTCATTGGTTACCTATAAAGTTCCGTATTAATTACAAGGTATTGCTTTTGACCTATAAAGCTCTAAATGGTTTAGCTCCAGTCTATTTAACGGATCTTCTATCGCCTTACAATCCATCGCGCTCTTTAAGATCACTAAATTCGAGGCTTCTGGTCATTCCTAGGATATCCAGATCCACCAAAGGAGGGAGAGCATTTTCACATCTAGCTCCGAAGCTCTGGAATAGCCTTCCTGATATTGTTCGTTGCTCAGACTCGCTCTCCCAGTTTAAAACTAGACTAAAGATGCATCTATTTAGCCAGGCATTCATATAAATTTTTTATCTTACAGTTACTGTAAATTCGGCCTCTAGTTCATAAACGCCAGAGGAGAACTGGCCCCGACTGAGCCTGGGTTCTCCCAAGGTTTTTTTTCTCCATTGGGTGATCTGATGGAGTTTTAGGACACCATTAGGTCACTTGATGGAGTTTTTCGGTTCCTTGCCACTGTTGCCTTTGGCTTGCTCAGTTGGGGATATTCAAATTAATTAAACAATCATACCATTGATCAGCTCTACTAAACTTGGATGTCCTTTTTGGATGTCCAGTAATAAACAAACTTTGTTGAGTTGTTTTGATTGATACTGTAAAGCAGCTTTGATACAATATGCATTGTGAAAAGCGCTATATAAATATATTTGACTTGACTTGACTTGACATGTTGCAACTGTAATTCCTCACCATCAGCATTAACAAGTGCATGTACATCAACAAACTGATTACTTGTACTTATTTATTTAGTGAGTAGCTATTTTTCTTATTTATTTTGGTGAACATGTGGAAACTATCAATAACAGTCCATACATTAGCTGAGCTCTAGCGTGAATAACTGATGTAACACAAACGTTGGTAAAACAAATTTTGCTCCATGCTTAATCTTTCCTCAAAGTGAGAACGACAGACAATCTGCATTAATAGACACAGTTTTTGGTAATAGTGGCACACAGCTGATTAGTAGAAGTTTTTAAATATGATCGTAATAATGTGAGTTAACCAGTTAACCATCAGGAGACCTACACAATATAAAACTCAAAACTAAGTTTTTTGAACACCATCTTTCAAGACCAAGCGGGTTGCGAATCCTGCATTGAACTCCGAGATTTGAGAAGCAGTCGTCAGTAAAATAAAGGGAACACGGCAAAAGTTTAGGATCATTCTGCTGTGGTATAATGGCAAAGATGAATTTTAACCACTGATTCTTCACATGCTCGTCCTTGGGCAATGAAAAAAAAGAACTGGCAAAAAAACTAGACCACAATATCTTCTCGACATGATGTTATCCAGTATCCACAGGAATAAGCTGCAGGTTTAAGGTTCAAGTTTTCCCTGGTGTCTGCACGCGCAATAAGTGGTCTGGCAATATGCTAATGTTTCGTCTAGACATCACAACGAAACAGCTTATGACTCATTTGAAAACCGATTCATTCCATTGACTCGGAGTCGACTCTTACTTTTGAAAGACAATAACTTTTATATACGGTGCACTTTCAGATTTAAAGCTTTGCAGGATGTTTTCATTCACAGCTATGTTTCACACTACATGAAAGAATATTTTCAAAAATTCATAATAGGGGCACTTTAAAACTGAGCATGTATTTCTAGCAGGTAAAATGCAATAAATTCATGACATCCAATCAAATTACCTCATCTTTCGCGGTCAAAACAGCATCCACACAAGCACCGTGCTTATGATAGGTTTCATGCAAAGTATGCTGCCTTTCCTTAGCCAATCATGCTATATTATTGCCGATCTCGACAAGTGAAAGTGAAAATGACATGTGAAGGCCAAGTATTGGTTACCCATTCTCAGAATTTGTCCTCTGCATTTAACCCACTTAAGTTAGTGCACACACATTAGGAGTAGTGAGTAATGAACACACACACACTGTAAACTATGATACACCCAGAGCAGTGGGCACAGGGCAGCCATTTGTTGTGGCGCCCAGGAAGTGATTAGGAGTTAGGTGTATTGCTCAGTCATTTCCTTCTGGTATCAAATCGTTTTGAGGTTTTTTTTTTTTTTTTTAAGAAATTAAATAAAGGATTAAAAGGAATGTAAGTTTTACTCAATTTATAATCATGATTCTCAACTTTTGTTCTTGTCTAATATACTTGTTCTATATATATATTGGGTGATGTGCAGCCAGTCTGTGTTACTATGTGATGGAGTTTATTGAGGGGCCTCCTGCGCTGAATCCTGATTCCTCCCAAGGTCGCTTTTTAAAACCTGTTGGTTTTTTTTGGCCACATTCACCTTTGTCATTTTCCATGGAGTGTATGAAAGCTCAAAGTTTGCACAGGGATGTTTAGTAGCTAATAATGACTTTTAAATGTCTTTTCACCTCAAGGTTTTTGGCAGTCGTGGAAGAGCGTTACTGGAAAAAGCCATCCACAGCAATGTAAGTCCACAGCTGAATTTATGTGTTGGAAATACTTCTTTATTTTACTTTAATGCAATGCGTGCATTTGGTCCTACTTGTCATCTCAAAGTTAGTCCTTCATAA
Source organism: Chrosomus eos (assembly GCA_036326025.1). Lineage (NCBI taxonomy): Eukaryota > Metazoa > Chordata > Actinopteri > Cypriniformes > Leuciscidae > Chrosomus > Chrosomus eos. The sequence goes on along the minus strand of CM070830.1, from coordinate 12,596,847 downwards.
TCTTCATTATATGAAGTATTAGCATTTGAAACATAAAACAATAATGTGACAACTGACAATAGGTAATTAGGTAAATTTGTGATGTGATAATGTATACTGGCTTGGACAGACAGTCATTTTCTTGCTTTATTCAGTCATGTTAGGAAACATTATCATCAAATTTTGCTGTTGTCAAATTCACAGGTTTTCAATACAGATTGTAATACTGATCATCATAACTATGAGTTATTTCTAATGAAAAATAATTGTATTAAAGGGATAGTTCACCCTAAAATGAAAATTCTATCAGTAATTACTCACCCTCATGTTGTTCCAACCCCGTAAGACTTTCGTTTATCTTCCGAAAACAAATTAAGATATTTTTTGTTAAAGGTCCTGTTCTTCATGTTTTTTGAAGCTTTGATTGTGTTTACAGTGTGCAATATAACATGTGTTCATGTTTTGCGTGTAAAAAAACACAGTATTTTTCACACAATTTACTTATCTGTAAACCGCTGTTTTCACTGTCCAAAAAACAGCCCAATGACTTCCTTGTTCTATGAAGTCCCTCCTTCAGAAATACGTAACGAGTTCTGATTGTGCCAGTGGTTCCTGTGTTGTGATTCGACAGCAGCTTATCGCACGTTGCCCGGAAAGGTCACGCCTCTTACCATAAATTGGAAATGCATGCGCAGCTGAAGTGCTGCTTCTCCGTGGGAGCGCAACAAGACCATGCCCCCTTTTTTGTGTATTCCTGTGGGCGGAGATGAGTCAAAAAATGTTCTAGTTACGTCATTAAAAAAGGAAGTAGAGGGATGTAGTCCAAACCGCCGTTCGCTGTATGCTTTGAAAGGGGACTTCTGTTAAATAAAATATCTCGCAAGGCATTGAACTTTGAGCTTCATAATTTTACAGGTATTATTTATGCTCTAACAGCAACATTACACACTAACTAAAGTTTGAAAAATGGAATCGCGAAGAACGGGACCTTTAAATCTGAGAGCTGGATCCACTCCTCCATAGGCTTCTAAGGGATAAGGATTACTTTTTGAGCGCAAAAAAACAAACCAAAATAACGACTTTATTCAAGTATTCATTTCCTTCTCTTTGGGCCTCGATATAGTTCACGTAGTATAATTGCGCAGCACTTCTGGTTGAACGCCACACGCATCACACACATGACCAGCGTTGGCCAATAGTGAGCCTACGTGTGACGTACAACACAGAAGCACTACGCAATTATACTACGTGAATATCTCGAGGCCCACAGAGAAGGAAATTAATACTTGAATAAAGTTATTTTTGTTAGTTTTTTTGCGCACAAAGTATTCCCATTGCTTGATAAACTTAAGATTGACCCACTGTAGTCACTTGGACTAATTTAACGATTTCTTTAATAATGTTTCTGTAACGCTTCCTTTTACAGTCCAGTTACCCATGTAAATAATATATACTTATTTTAGTAACTACAATTACTGGGTAATTACTACTACTAACCCTGAACCTACCCCTAAACCTACCCCTGTTCCATGTACTTACCTTATATTAGCCAGTACTTTCTAGGCAAGTACACTATAAGTACTGTACTGTAAAAGGAAGCGTTACCAATGTTTCTGGGCCGGCAAGTTTCAATCCCTTAGAAGCCTATGGGGGAGTGATCCAGCTCTCAGAATCAAAAATATCTTAATTTGTGTTCCGAAGATGAACAAAGGTCTTACGGGGTTAGAACACCATGAGGGTGAGTAATTACTGATTTTAATTACTGATAATAACTCATTTTGGGTGTGAACTATCCATTCAAGTTAGGGGAAAAAAGAAAAATATAAGAACATTTACTATAGTGGTCTCTGCCTTTTGAACCCACCTGAATTTTGTACCAAATATCTAGTAGCCGGTAAATTTGTTTCAAAACATGACTAGCATAATAAAAAACCTGGCTGTCCTTCAGTTTTTTTTATTTGTCATTAGAATAAGCCAGTGTTATTTTTGTTGACAGTTATGTTTGTTGTTGCAGGAGAAGTATCAGAGCAGTGTGCTGGCTAATGCTCGCTCATGGGGAGTCAAGGTCTACAGTGTAGATGGTATCCTTTCATGTAACTGCTGCCAGTGTGCACTTAACAATATGTATATCAGTCACACAGGCTGCTTTTAGGCCATGTTCACACACAGCAGCAGAATATGGATGTCAGTCTTGTATTGAGTCCTTAATACGGTTATGGGAGTAACAACCGAATTCTCTAATCAAACTCGCACGCATACATCACAACCGCATTCTTGGAAAACTCTTGCTGAGTGAACGCAACCGGACTGGACTAAATTGTTGTTTGTTACATCATACATTGTGAGAGAGCCACTCTGCGCTGCACAAACGCGTGTCTACTACCGTTTGTTACGGATTTTCGTGTGTGGTATTTTGGAGTTTGATAGACTAACTCCATGTTCACTTTGATTATACTGAATAGATAGGATTGTTTTTGTTTTTTTATTGACTGTTTCATGAACAAAGTCAAATGGTTTGAGAAGTATAAGCAATTTCAATATTCAGGTGAACTATTCTTTTCTTGACCCTGTGGCAACTGGAAATAGCTTTCCATATGGTATCACAATTTCCAATTGTTTTTAGATAATCTTCAGTCAGAGGTCTGTCACATTCTATTTAACTCTTTCCCCGCCATTGACAGAAATGTCCGGCTTTCCGTGTTTTCACGTTATACGGTAGGGGGCGCTATTAGGCCTATTTTAAAAGAGTACGATTGAATCTCCTGATCAAAAGACGTGAAGAAGCAGCAGAAACGAGCGATATGTAGCCAAAGCAGGCGCATATGTAAAATAATGAGATCATCAACATTAAACGGCATCTAAATCCAAACTGCCTAATGTTACTGAATGAAATGTCGATCCAGGAGGAACTATAGGACTGTGCAAGCTTTGGGGGTGTTGATGGACTTTGGTGTTTTATCATCGTTCTGGATCCCGATCTGAATGTAGTCTTTCACAAAAACGTGGTCTTCTCAGCTTTTTGCTCAAAATGTTACTTTTTTTCAAAACCACTGGCGGGGAAAGAGTTGAAGGGGAATGTCATGAGGAATTACATTTTCCTGTCCAAAAGTTTACATTCATGGCTCTTAAATTAGTGTGTTTCCTTATTAAGCCTGGGTGTGTTGGTCAATGAGAACATTGAAAGGGGGCATTTAAATGAGAACTCAAACTTTCTTTCTTGCCCTGCACTGCACACCATTACAATGAACATAGAAAATGTTAAATACACAATGTGTATAATAAAAAAATCACAGCATAGCAATTTCTTTGAGTGCTAATGAATGATCTTCTTACAAGAAACCAACACTAGAAAGCACTATATATAAATTGATTTTAAAGTTCAGTGAATGTGAAATACTAATATGTGGTCGACCGATATTGGTTTTTTGATGGCCTGACCACTCGCAGTAACATGTTTATGCAGGCTACAAATGCATGCACACTTCACAAGATATCACAGCTGGGTCGATTAATCTGCAGTTGTGAAATTAAGTTATCATTTCGTCAACATTCAGCAAATGCTAATCATTAAACAAATCTCTGAATATATAAAGTATTTTAGCCTGATTGTTAGCCAGGCTATTTCGGTTACAAATAATATAAAAGCAACACTTTACTTTGTCGCATATCATTTGCTTTATTTGTTTACCAGTTCTGTCCAAGTGTGCCGCGGCGCACAAGCCCTGAAAAGTAAAGCCAAAGCGTCTCGGATCATCCCCCGGTGACCGGTCCTAGTATAGGTCATAAACTCCGCCTCTCCGTGTTACCGGTATTCAACGGGACGTGAGACCAACTAAACAATTAAATTTCACTTCAAATATCTTTTTTCCAAAGGTGGTTTCTGTCATTTGCTGTCGTTTTATCACGCTGATGTAAGTTCAAGTGTCTGTTTTTAAAATAAGTTTGTTTTTAGTTAGTTGCGTGATGCTATAAAAACGGTGGTGTAACGTCATGATTGACAGCTGTGATTGACAGCTTCTCTGAGCGAAATAGTCACTGAAGCACCAACTGACTTTTTTTCGGGATCTTCGTAGGACTGAGGAGATTGTATTTACTTTATTTTAACAAGCCTCTTGTCGTACTGCAATCAACAGACATCAAAATTGGAGCAGATCGGAGGAACGGAGCAGACATATGCCACTTAAAAAAGTGCAGGGAGAGTGCATTCGGCGAGAGTGAGGGTTAGTCGTTGATTTCGCGGCTTTACTTCCTGCTCATGACTGCGAGGTCTGGTCCTATAGACGTAGAAAATATGGACAAAGCGTCTGTGACGTCACCCATAGACTATCTGAAGAACGGTTTTGAGGCTGTTTATGTAGGGTATGGGCGGCGCCATCTTGAAAAATCTTTTCAGAAAGGATACAGAGGTGATATGATGTGTTGTCAGATCATGGCCGAGACGTCAAATTTCAGGAATTCCACTCGGCGCAGCCCGTTATCAGCTGTCAATCAAAGTTAACCACACCCTTATTTGTTATACATTATATATCTAAATACGATCTAAACTAACGAGTTAGAAAAAAATTCACCCCCCTCACAGTTGTCAGGCACTCGGAACCTATCGAAAAATACAATAAATAGTCCATGGGACCAACTTGTAAAAACATGAATTTATGCTGTGAAAACGGACATTTGAACATGGGGGTCTATGACTTTTGGGACCTGCCCCTAGCGGATTTTCGATGTATTGCAGTTTTTCGCACTTCCGGGTAGGATTCATTTTTCAGATTAGAATGTTGCCGCTTGGTCTGGTCCCGAAATCGCAACTGCGCAGACTCAAGTCCCGAGATGTCATCACCATATCGGGACACTGGCGGCTTCAGTTATCACCAATGGAAAAGAGCGAAGGGGCGTCGTCCATCTTCTTTTACAGTCTATGGTTCTGTCTAACAAAGTATTAGATATGACTGACAGAGATTGTAAACTAATGAAGAAGGAGAATGTGAGTGAGCGCTGTGTGATTAGGCGCTGCCGTTCTCGGTGCCACCCGTCAAAAGTCTGGAGTGCTGTCAAAATAAAAGTCCCGCTCCCAACACATCGGCCAATCAGAAAAACGTATCTGCCGATATTTAAAAAATGCTGATATATCGGTCGACCACTACTAATTTGTACTCGGAGGATTATATTGTGGACCCCTATTATTGAATTAAGCTATGAGATGTTAGAAGCACATTATTTTCTTATGACTGTACTTTTTAGTTTTTTTTTCTTTAACCTTAATGACAGAATTTCTAAAGTTTATCAATCATCTGAATCAGAAAGTGAGGACAGCTAAGGTAATGTACTGTACTTAAGTTATTGTTTACTGTCAAACATGAGTTTCTTATTCGCACAAACTGATTCCACACACTTTCTTTCCAACAGAAAAAAAGCTGCAAACTTACAACTCCTCATGTTAAAGGTTCGTAAAATACATTAACATGTACTTGTTGTTGTAATTGTTCTAAAGTAAATATAAGATTAGCTTTCATATTTTTTGCACGCCTAAGTGTAGAGGTGGTATATGCTGTGGTGGAGTGATAATACTGAGTGTCTTCACACAGCTGGAGTCTTGAAGGGTCCTCATCTGAAGGTGGAAGACTTCAGTAGGTGAGTTTTAGCCCTCAGTTTTTTCTCTTAAAGGATTAGTATACTTTTAAAAAACTTTTGCTGAGAATTTACTCACACCCCATGTCATCAAAGATGTCCATGTCTTTCTTTCTTCAGTCGAAAAGAAATTAAAGGGCACCTATTATGGCATTTAAAATGTTCCTAATATTGTTCTGGGAGTCCCCAACAACAGTTTTACGTGCATGCAATGACAAAAAACACTGTTGTTGTCTTATATGCATTTATTTTTACCTGATTTGCTCACCGACTCTCTAATGATTCGTTCAACGACTCATTTTTTTTAAACCCCTCCTTTGCGTGACGCTAATCTGCTGTGATTGGTCAGATGACCCAGTCAGTTATTGTTTGCGTTAGCCCAAAGCTTAAACATATTGATAAAGCACTGCAGTATTACAATACGCTCTATTCTTTATGACAACTCCAATAACAACGACAAACATTTCACATATTTCAAAAAAAAAATGACATTGGAGATCTAGAAGCTGCGCTGAGCGTAACTTACACAACACGCACACACATACTTATTGAGCATGCTACAAAACACATACAAGCAACAATTGACCCTTTGCATGGAGCTTGATTGACAGGTAATTCTGACCAATCATACTTCGCCATCCGCAATTTTGTCCGACAAAGCAGTCAGGAGAGATATTAGATTAACATGGGAGGATTTGAACTTGAAAAACAGAGTGTACTTCAGCGGTTAAAACAACATTCCTTATGTTTATTCATGTTTATTTGATGCTATAAATGAACTAGAAGGAAGAGATGATCGGATCTCGAGCAGCTTTAACTGATGTTCTACACCGATCTGTCACGACATCTGTCATTTATTGTTTAAATTTCTTTTAAAAAATGACCAAATTTGAAAGGTGAGACTTTGTTTAATATGTTTAATCTCAAAAGTAAGCGAAAAGTAACCTGGTCTGTCAGCGTGTTGTCAGTCTCCTCTCTGCTCCGCGATGTATTTTTCACTGTGTGAGAACATGAGAGCGGCGTAGCTTGTCGGACATAGTGACAGTAACTAAGGGGGGCGGGTCTTTGCGTCATCTAGACAGAGAAAAAGCATCGTTCGTCTATCGATTCATATCAGCGACTCAGTCGACTCTTACTTTTGAGAGACAATAACTTTGTATATGGTGAACTTTCATATTTAAAACTTTGCAGGATGTTTTCGTTTACTTTAATGTTTTTGATGGAAACATTCCAGGATTTTTTCATTTAATTCGTGTGATGCACGTTTGTGACTCTCCTGTTCAACTCGTTCATCAAAATGAACAAATCTTTTTTCAGATCATTTAGTTCGTTGAATGAACGAAATGACTCGAAAAAAGATTTGTTCATTTTGATGAACGAGTTCGAACAGGAGAGTCACGAACGTGCATCACAGAACAGAGCAAGGCGAGCATTTGTGCTAATAAAACTTAAACTTTTTTTATTTATTTTTGAATTGACCGATGGTTTCGCTAGATAAGACCCTTATTCATCGTCTGGTATCGTTTAAAACCCTTTGAAGCTGCACTGAAACTGTCATTTGGACCTTGAACCGTTTGGTTGCCATTGAAGTCCATTATATGGAGAAAAATCCTGGAATGTTTTCATCAAAAACAATTTCTTTTCGACTGAAGAAAGACATGGACATCTTGGATGACATGGGGGTGAGTAAATTATCAGAAAAAGTTTTTTTTTAAAGTGAACTAATCCTTTAACCCTATTTTCAGTTTAGATGCTATTTTAGGTACTTTATACTTTTACCTATTTTTATTTTATTTTTTATGTTAACTGAAATATTACAGAGGTTGTTTCAGCCTCTTGTACTGTGGTCAAATAATGAGTCAAGATGATGTCTATCGTGGCTGATATCACTTTTGGTTCTTTCAAGACTGTGGAAATGGGATGTCAAGTCCTGTTTATTGCATTGTGTGTACAGTTTTTTGTAGATCATAGTGTGTTTAATAGATCATACTGAAAACTGCAGAAATATTATGAGTAGTATTATGTTATTCCAATCACAGCCAGTGTCTCTTTAGTTAATTTAGTGGTTTGTCTTTTGTCTGATTTTATTTTTAATATATCTTTATCTTTAAAATCCTAATAACTATTTGACTGTTTGCATTGTGAAACTTTTTTTTTTTGGTCCCCATGCAGCCCCATTAACAAGGCTAATGTTTCAGCTCAGGTCACTGCAGTTTTAGTAAAGTTAATTATCAAAATGCACGGCGCATCCTAAGGGCCACCCTGAGGCCAGTCTGAAAGGTATCCCTTCCCTCCCCTGCAGAGGATCTGTGTGCACAGGGCAGCTCTTGGCTAATGAAAAGATCTATTGTGTTTAGCGCTGGTGCTGCTGCAGACGTTGATCCTATATACTAGATCCTGATGGATATGGGTTATTAAGCCCATATTATGCATTATACATTATTCTGTACATATTACATCAACATAAAGACTACAAGAAATACTACAATGACATATAAATAGTCAGATGAGGCAGCATATCATTTTACTGTCCTCAGCAAAAAAAAAAACACCAAGAAATATTCTTAAATTTTGTATTTGGCTGCACATCAGATTTTGCAAAACACGTTAAGGGAATCCTTTACATAAAGTTCTGTATGTTTACTTAAATCCAATAACTAACACATGATTAATACTTTTCATTCAACATTTATCCATTTTGTTTAATGGTAATTTATACATGCTCGATGTGAAACTTGATGTGTTCTTGCAGTGGTTTCCTGTCAATATTATATCAGTGGTATTGATTTTACTGCTGAGAAAAAGTTATCAAAAGATTGAATCATTTTGCAGATGTGGACCCATATATAAAATGACAAAGTTTGAGTTTACACAAATACTTTTGTGCTTCACAAACTGCAGTGGAAGATTGTGTTTTTCTTTTTTAAGATGATTTGCTCAACGTTGGCAGATTAAATTCAACTCACAGTTTTAATTCATCATATGATTGTCAGCTAATTGATATATTAAAGGGATACTCCACTTTTTTTGGAAATAGGCTAATTTTACAACTTCCTCAGAGTTAAACAGTTGAGTTTTACCATTTTTGAATCCATTCAGCCGATTTTCTGATATTTAGAAGAATATCAGTAACCAGACAGTTTCTGGTCCCATTGACTTCCATAGTAGGACAAAATATATACTATGGAAGTCAGTGGGACCAGAAACTGTCTGGTCCCTGATATTCTTCTAAATATCAGAAAATCGGCTGAATGGATTCGAAAACGGTAAAAACCCAACTGTTTAACTCTGGGGTAGTTGTAAAATTAGCCTATTTCCAAAAAAAGTGGAGTATCTCTTTAAAGGCTGAGTCCGAAAGCTTAAAGTTGTATTTGGAGGCTGCATTCAAGGGCATCAAGGGACGTCTGAATCCAATAGTTAGCTTCGCTACCTGTTTCCTGAGATGCCTTCATTTTATCGGCAGTATTGATGTATACTTCACTATCTTTGATATCCTGTGTGTTCCATTCCGTGACAGTTGGCATATGACATATGAAAGTTGTGGTTGGTGGCCAGGTAGTGTGTAAATGTACGTTTTTGACTAACGTTTTCCACTTTTGATGTTGTTTCTACCCAGAAAGTACTATTGAAGTAATTAAAAAGTCGCTTAGTTATTAACAAAGCTCTATCTATTTATAGATCATTAAACTGTTACACTGCCTCAGAAGTCTGTCTGAAATCAAGTCAAGTTACCATTTACTTATAAACCGCATTTTACGACACAGATTATTTCTGAAGCAGTTTTACAGTGATAACAGGAAAATAATGCAACATACGGTAGTTTGTTTCTGCTGTACAGCAGATCTTGAAGAAAATAGTGTCATAGTCCAGCTTAAGTAAGTTCAGTGTTGATTCATTTCTGTTGTAAAAAGTTATTTAGTTCATTTATCTCTACTGCTCATCTGGGGAAAACAGTAATGTCATCATCCAGCTCAGTTCAGTTCTCATATGCTAATGCAGGCAGATCAATAAGATTGTTGAATATTAAGTGTCCCCAACTAAGCAAGCCAAAGGTGACGAAATCAGGCAACGAATAAGCCAGTGAGGCAGCAAGTCAGCTAGCTAAGCTTTTGGACTAAACCAATGTTCTTGCTCCCTGTGTCCTTGGTGAAAAAACAATGTTAGAATTTGATCAGAAAGCCTACAGTTCCACAATAGATTGATTTTAGTTTAGTTCCTCAATTGTATGGAAAATGCTTGTTGCTGTAAGTCTACTTAAAGGAATAGTTCACTTAAAAATGAAAATTCTGTCATTTACTCACCCTCAAATTACTCATTCTTCAAAATATCATCTTTTGTGTTCATCATTCAGAAGCAAGAAATACATTGATTTGAAACAACTTGAGGGTGAGTAAATGATGACAGAATTTAAATTAAGTATTCATTTAATAAATGTAGAGGATGCAGCATATTAGAGTCAACAGTGTGTCAGAATAGCTAGAAATGTTCTTTATCGTCACATTCTAAATCTCAACTCAACTCATGACTACCTGTTTGGTACGTAACTGACAATTTAATCGTAACTTTGTCAGCTGCATAAAAAATATAGATTGGTCTAATTTAAATGAGAAAAGACCAATTACCCCTTTTCTTGTCAGACTAGTTCTTAAAGGGCACCTATTATGGCATTTAAAATGTCCTAATATTGTTCTGGGAATCCCCAACAACAGTTTTACGTGCATGCAATGACAAAAAACACTTTTGTTGTCTTATATGCATTTAATTTTACCTGATTTGCTCACCGACTCACTAATGATTCGTTTAACTACTCATTTGTCCAAACCCCTCCTTTGCGTGACGCTAATAACGGTGATTGGTCAGATTATTGTTTGCGTTAGCCCAACGCATAAACATATTGATAAAGCACTGCAGTACTACAATATGCTCTATTCTTTGACAACTCCAATAACAACGAGAAACATTTCACATATTACAGATGTGAAATCTGAACCTAGAAGCTGCACCTAGAGACCTAAGTTAGACCTAGAAGCTGCGTTGAGCACACTTATTGAGCATGCTACAAAACCCATAAAAGCAACAATTATTAATAATACTTACAGGTTGTTCTTCGGAGGAGAAAGTCGATCCAAATAAAACTGGTACTGAACCTTCCTTCAGTATCAACCGGCTTGCGAATCCACACTTGAAAGCATTTATGTTTGTTTGCTATACTTGTGTGGTATAGTTGTAAATATAAACTGTAGCCACTGATTCTTCACATGCTCCTCCATGGGCAGTGAAAAAAAAGTTCGCTTTTGATTCGCACTTCAGAACCGTGTCTCGTCAACATGATGTTGTCAAGTTTCACTGCTGTCTGCGGCGCGTGCAATGAGTGGGCGTGTCTTATTCAGATAACTTGAATCAAGGACCCCATTTACACCTGGTATTAAAATGCGATCTGTATCCAGATAAATTATCCGGATAATAAGTGTTCTGATCTTACCTTTGCGTTTACACCTTGTATTTTTAATGCGTTCTCGTTATCCACATTGAGATCGGATCTCTGTCCTCCAGAGTGACACATGCGCGTGAGCACGGGAAATCAGCTGTAGTTTGTCATTTTCAACGTTTTTCTATTAGGAACTAACAGAAAAGTCGACAGGCCCTGTTTGCAGCTGTTGTTTTTTGCGGCTACTGAGAATGCTACGACAGTGAACCGCTCTCTGTGGATGACGTCGTGTCTTGGGGTCTTTTGGCGAAGATGACTGGATGGCAAACTTATGAATGAACCGACATTTGTTCGACTACATCTGCGAGAAGTTGCGGCCTCTGCTGTCACGGAGAAATACTCTGCTGCGGTCGTCGGTGTCTGTGGAGAAGAGAGTAGCAGCTGCGCTTTGGTATTATGCCACAGGGTCTGGGTACAGGACGGAAGGATGACGTTTGGCAGGTACGAAGATGTACGAATGCGATCACGTCGTACGGATTGCGTTTACACCTAGTAAAGATCCGAACACAATGCGAGCCAGACTACCTCAAGATGTGGTCAGGCAGATCCGATCACAATCCGATCACAACGCATTTACACCTTGCATTAACATGCGTTTTTTATTATCCGGATAACTTATCTGGATACAGATCGCATTTTAATGCCAGGTGTAAATGGGGTCAAGTTGACGTCATCTAGACAGAGAAAAAGCATCGTTCGTCTATCGATTCATATCAGCGACTCAGAGTCGACTCTTACTTTTGAGAGACAATAACTTTGTATACGGTGAACTATCATATTTAAAACTTTGCAGGATGTTTTTGTTCACTTAGATCTATGTTACACACTACATGAAAGGTAATTTTCAAAATTCCATAATAGGTGCCCTTTAATATATTGGCTTTATGAAATGGGTATTTTGTTTAGAAAGCACTTGTTTATTATAATTATTCATGGTTTTCGCAGCCTTATTACTTTTATGCAATTGGCAGACGCTTTTATCCAAAGAGACTTAAATTACATTTCAAGCTACACATTTACATTCTTATCAGTTCTTGCTTTCTCTGCGAATCGAACCCGTGACCTTGGCGTAGCAAGCGCCAACACTCTACTGTTTGATCTACAGGAAAGCTTAACAGGACGTTAACGTGTTTTCAGTACAAATATATACATTTTTATCTGAAATCTTGATTGTATCCATTTGTCATCTACCTAATACTTTGCAATTTAAATGTTATGATGTTGTTTCTTATATTTTCAAAAACAAAAATCTGAGATATGAAGATATGAGATGGGTAGACTTTGTGTCCTCTAGATAGAAAATGAGACGACTTGTTCAAAGAAGCTTGTCATTTCGTTTAATCTATGATTTTGGTTTTATAAACAGGAAGTTCAGACCATTCTATGCGCAGACTCTGAGTTTCCCAATGATGATTTACTCGGGCAAATATAGCCCTTTTGAGCCCCTCATTCCTCGTCAGTCTGGTAGAAGCAAGGATGAAGATCCCAGCAAGGACAATTTCAGGTATGTTCTTTGCTTTTTGAGAAGTTGGTAATCAAATTTACATTATCACTTAAATCTGTATGTTGTTGTTTTTTTTTACTTAGGAAGAAGGAAGAACCCACTAGCAGCTGCCATAGGTTGGCGACTGTTCCACTTACAGCAAGCACCACACCCAAAGGCCCAACTAAGAAAAGTTCAGGCTATTGCGAGTGCTGCCACATGCCATACAAAGACCAGTATGAGGTGAGTTCATTTGGTATTTTGTTTGCAAAAATTGTGATACCAAAAAGATTTTGCAAGACGCTTTAATATCAATTAGGGCTGTTACCAATCCTTGATAAATTTCTCGATATAGTCCTCGATTTCAATTTGCCCATGTCGAGTAACTGGAAAATTACCGGAAGTGGCACATTCCACAGACGAGAATCCATTAACCTCATCTTTAGACGTGCATCTCAGATACCCCTTTTCCACCAAGGCAGAGCTGGTGCTGGTTCGGAGCCAGAGCCTAGTTTCAATTCGGTTCTTTGTTTTTCCACACGCAAAGCACCAGCTCCGAACCAGGAAAAGTGGTTCTTAAGTAGCACCAAATCATTGCTGGTCTAGAACGGAGCCAAGTAAGAACCGATTGCGTCAGGGGCTGGGGGCGGGGTTACCGTGAGCAACAAGAAACTTGTGACCGCCATTTTTAAATAGCAGCTAGTCGAGCTAATAGCAGCTTGATTATTATATCCGTCTATGTAAGTTACGGCGAGCTGCACAAACGCGTTGGATTCCGATGCATTTTTGCAAACCCATGAGCATCCATAGTAACGCAACGTCCGTTATTGTTGATGGCTTGTCCGAGATGCATCGGAGCGGCGCGGACCGATCGGAGCTGCGGGAGTGTTTGGAGATCATACGACTCCTTGTGCTTTTGGATCGCTTTCGCAGTGCTTTGATGTCATGCGGCGATCGATCTGCGTGAAGCCGATGCATCTCGAACAAGCCTAGCGTGTTTGTGTTTGGCGCTACCGCACTAGCGTTGCTGGGCAACATGAGACGTATGCAGTGACGTAAGATCTGGCTCTGTTGTGGGTCTCTAGCCGGTGGAAAGGCAAACCGGTTCTTAGTAAGCTTGTCAGTCGAACCAACTCCGAACCAGCTCTGGCTCTGGCTCTGAACCAGCACCCGGTTCTTGTTGGTGGAAAAGGGGTAAGAGCGGCTCCGTTCACAGTAAATGCTTCTCCACGTGAACTGTTATTTACATGCGTGGAGTGTGTCTCAAACTCCATCTCTGCATGTACTATGAGTTTGGGTTGCATATAAGTTATAACGTTAATCTAGGGATGCAATGTACCATTTCATCAGATTTGTAAGGTAAATAATTATAAACCTACGCAAAAACAGGTGAATGCATCAATATGTTTCTAAATATGCATCCTGTTCACCACGATTTCAAAAAATAAAGTTTTAACCCTGCGGTGAGTTTGCATGTTTTGATGTCCACATATTCTGATGTCCACATATTCTTGTTCAAAGAAATAAGTAGACAAATATTAAAGATTAGGTAAAATTTTGAATTAAAGGGATAGTTCACTTTGAAATTAATTTTTGATATGTTTTAGCTTACCTCAAGGGCATCCAAGATGTAGGTGTCTTTGTTTCCACAGTATTTTCAATTTTGATATTTTTAGGTCAAACCGTTCTTGTCTGTCAGTCATATATGCAGGTCTATGGGGTCCACCTCAAAGAGCATACACAGAGAAGTCCAAATTAAACATGATTTAATGACTCGTAAATGTAAGTAAACATTGATGGCCTAAGACACGAAACGAGCGGTTTGTGTGAGAAAACTAACAGTATTTATATCGTTTTTACCTCTTGTAAACACAGCCACGTCCAAGTGATCTGAGCTCGCGGGCGCTTCGGTCTTTTCCGGAAAGCACCGAAAGTGATCTCTCACGCATGTACGTCACTCATTGTTTACACAGAACAGAGATTGTAGGTAAGACGGCTAATTAAAAGGGTACTAATTTGCGCTTATCCGGGATGTTTAAACCGTCGTAAAAGAAAACAATAAAAAAAAATATTTGTATGAGTGACGTACACACGCGAGAGATCACTTCCGGCGCTTGCCGGAAAAGACCGAAGCGCCCGCGCCCTTAGAACACTTGGACGTGGCTGTGTTTACAAGAGGTAAAAACAATATAATACTGTTCGTGTGTGAATGAGTGAATAATTGGGTGAATGTGAGGCAATATCTAAAGTGCTTTGGTGGCCACTGGTCTGTTTAAAGCGCTATATAAATGCAGTCCATTTACCATAATATAAATCATCTTATGTACATTTATGTATTTTTTTTCAGTGTTGTTCTATAAAACCCTATGACTACTTGCTTTTAATACTTTATTTGAACCAAATAGTATTGCCTCTTTGTTATATATGTATTTTAAGTCATGTTAATGTCTTTTTAATTACTATTTTAATTTGATATTTTTTTGGTGGTAATAAAAATAACTGATACTCAATTAGTCGTCAAAATAATCAACGATTACTCGATTACCAAAATAATCGTTAGTGACAGCCTTAATATCATTTACCAGGAGGCACTGAAATTCATATCCAAACTTGCCTATGATCTAGTGGTTTGGATAATGTGTGCTTTTGTGTTACGGATTATGGAGCTATTAATGTGTCTTTATTACATGCGAGAAAATAAATGATCTGAGAGAAAAAAAAAAGTTTGAGAGAAAAAGTTATCACACTGATAGCAAAAAAGCATTTCATGAGAGAAAAAAGAATATTTGAGAGAAAGTTTTCATATCAATAGCAAAAAATAATATTTGAGACTAAAAAAAGTTTTGAGAGAAAGTATTTTCTCATAGAACATAAAAAAATATAAATTTGAATTTTTTAAAATTATTTCTGAGAAAAAAAATCTCAAAATACTTTGAAAATAAATCTTAAATATATATATTTTTGCTATCAGTGTGAAAACATTTTCTCTAAAAAAAAGTGTTTCTCTCAAACCACTTTTCTTTGCTCTCAATGCAATTTTTTGCTCTTGTGTCAGGATTTTGCTTTCGCTGTGAAAATTGTGTCAAGGGGCGGGGCCACGTTCTTTTTTCCCTATTGGAACGTTCCTATTGGCCAGTCGGGTGAGCATCGTCTTGTCTTGGGAGTCGAACTGAATCTCATTGTTCGGTTCACCTAGATAGATGCCTCCTCTGCCTTTAGATTCTCTGCGAGCCCGAGGTCGGGTCGATATTTCCCGCCACTATCCTCGGGCCGGGGCTTTGATCTAGAGACGTGCACTCCCAACGCAAAAGAGTGCGGCGCGGGACTAGATTTGACGGCCGAGTGCGAGTGCGGGCGGTAATGCTCTCACTATGTGCGTGCGGGTTCAGGGAGAATAAAGCAATTAGTGGGACTCCCGCAAACTAGAAATATCTATGAATAAAACATAAAAATGAATACATTCCTATTCATCTGTTGGAGAAAAGCAACAAGAACAACTAAAACAAAATACAAATGATTTACAGGCCAGAGTTTCATTTTATAACATGTCTGCAGCGTTGAGCGATGTAGCCAATCACAGACATATGTGTTGATTTCTTGAACGCAATGGCCAATCAGAAGCATTTAAGATAGACTCCCCTCACTGCTCAAACCGGACTTTTTGTTAAGAGCTGAATTCTGTATGCTGGCAAATCCTCTAATTATAACAAACTAAGTGTATTCTAAAAGATTCATTGTGCAGTCAGCTTCATTGATAATAACAGAGATGTGTGAGATCACGATGAACTGATGTCAGCTTTAGGAATTTTTAAGGTAGCGCACTTTGCGCGCATTCAGTCATGCCAAACCATGCACGCAGTGGCTGCTTGCTTTTATGTTATAACAGTGGTTTGTGTGTTAATGCTTTAATAACAAATAATTTATCAGGAGCATTTATGCTGATGTGTATGATGGCGACACGTAGGCTAACTTGAAAGTATTTGGAGGTGCAGAACAGAGGAGGAGGAGGAAAAAGTAACATGGAAAGTAGTTGAGAACGTCAGTTATAACGACCCACGTATTAAAATGGTCGGTTTTAATCGGGCTCGGGCTCATAATTATAGTTAATGTGTCGGGCAGGATCGGGCTTGATTTTTTTTTTGGGCCCGATCTAAGCTCTAAGTTGAGCACGGACACTCCAATGTTTGGGTAAGATGATGACACACAACTGGATGTTAGCTGGCAAAGCAAGTTCAGCATCATTGAAGATTAAACATTAAAAATAGCACTCATATTCATGAATGAGTATTATATTATTAGCTTGCTAATCGCTAGTAAAGCTAATTATAATTAGCAATCATGCTAGGTTGCATGAGTGCTATTTTTTTAATGTTTAATATTCAGTGATGCTGAACTTGCTCAGCCAGCTACCCATCGAGTTGTGTGTGTCATCATCTTACCCAGACATTGGAATGTCCGTGCTCAACTAAGCCAGAGGCGGCATCTATCTGTGAATCGAACGCGAAGGGACGCGAACAATGGTGTAATGATTCATTCAGTGCGACTCCCAAGACAAGACGATGCTCACCCGACTGGCCAATAGAGCATCACAGTCCCGCCCACAGCCGGTGCCGGAAGTAAGAATTCAATACAATTTCTCCATTGACAGTTGGGGTATAAGGCATAAAAACGTAACCATACATGGTAGACTTAAAACCAGCTACGGCTGTACTAAGCGATTGTATATGCTCATATAAACGCCAAAAGTTCATGGGGCACTAACCTTGTTTTGAGATAAATGCCTTTTATTCACAATGTCTTGGATAAGTACTTCATTACCCACAATCCTGAACAATCCCACAATACCTGATTGGTGGAAGTCGTGTAAGTGTCTGGCTAAACCCCGCAATGGTCTGTGAAGACTGAAGATCGTGCAATGACGAAGGGCTAGCTCATTGGTCGCACCACGTCAGAGGCGCCCGCGCCATTGGATGTGCAGTTGCCGCAGCACAGCCTATGAGCGAGCCAGATGCTGAATGTGCTAGCTGTGAAGCTGCAAATGCATTTTACACATAAGCTTCAGTAAATCGAGGAAAAGGAGTTTCCCTGCACATTCACTATATCAAATTCACTGGAGGAAAAAGTTTGCGTGGCCGTCGTCAGATTTGGAAGTCCTCAAAAGGCTCTTTTGCCGTTGTGGCTTCAGTCGACCTCAATGAGGTGGTTTATGGGATGAGTAGTTCCTTCGCTCGGAAATTAAAATATGTACACAGTCTTGTTCCTTTGACTTTTTTTGGATTTTCTCTTCGTTTTTTCACTCGAAATGATATGTTGTATGCTTATGAGTCAGCCGTAGCTGGTTATCCTCAGACATGCTCTAAAACTCTTTACATACGGATTTTTCCAAAATGTCAATGGGAGAAATGAATGGGAAATTTACTTCCGGCACCGAAGCTCTCTCGGGCTGTGGGTGGGACTGTGATGCTCTAGTCTATAGGAACGTTCCAATATTCCAACTTTCCAAACGCTCAGAAATAATTTTATAATTTTTAAAAATTCTAATTTATATTTTTTTATGTTCTATGAGAAAATACTTTCTCTCTTTTTAGTCTCAAATATCATTTTTTGCTATTGATATGAACACTTTTTCTCTCAAATATAATTTTTTCTCTCATTAAATGCTTTTTTGCTACCAGTGGGATAACTTTTTCTCTCAAACTTTTTTTTTTTCTCTCAGATTTATTTTCTCACATGTAATAAAGACACATTAATAGCTCCATAACGGATCAGATCAATTTTCAAATCAGAAAAAAAAGTGAATTCATTACGTAAAGCTCACTTTGGGTATGTCGATGCCACAGCAAAAACTGCTAGCCTAACTAATAAAGTTCAAACATTATTAAAGACAAGTGAACAGTTAGCAATAAAATGACAAATACACAAATTACAAGCATAAATGAATACTATATAACACAGTTACAAAGTCTAACAGTTGTATTCAGGTACATAAATGAATAAGGCCTAAATATAAAATAACACTGTTTAATGTAGAAATTAAATATAGATTATCTTTGTTGAAGCTGTGTTTTGGTTGTTTTATTAACATTAATGACATGGCAGCAGGAATATTAGGCTGCTGTCACTAAGACTGAATGCACAGACAGAAAATACTGACACACATTCGGTTTCTTTCTCAACTATTCAATTAATCCGGGAATCGCATGTGTGCTGAACTGTGGGGCCTGGTCTGTACGAATAACGGGTCAACTGGATCCGTTGCACTTCTACTAAGATCTCATTGATAGACATCAATTTCTTTCTTTCTTTTTTAGCACTTGCAATCTGAGATGCATCGTTCTTTCATTCAAAATGACAGTAACTATGCTGTAGTGGACCAACTAACTGCTGGCATGAATCCTAGCTTTGTTTGTGATTCAAATCAAGAAGTGGATCCAACTCTAATCAAGTAAGCGCCTAATTGACAAAAGCTTTGATTGGAAGCAGTTCATGTGATTGACTTTTACTGTTGCCATGTTGACAGTACAACACTGAATGTTTCTCTGTTTTAACTCGGTTTACTCTTTTTCTTCAGGTCATCGGCAGACTTCTCTCCGTTACATTTGAATCATTTAACTGAGATGCAGAATACTGTCAGTGAGGATGAAACATTTCTGCAGACTCAACTGGTTGAAGACTGTGGTCATGTACCGCCAATTACTGACATATTTTTTCAGCTTTAGAGAACAGAGAAAACTTTCCTGAACCTAGCCACAGTCATCTGGTCAACAAAATGCGACCTCACATCTTGATAGAATTCAAAATAACTGCCCTGATCCTCTTGATCATGACAAATTAGGCATTTACATCAGCTGCACCACAAAGGTTCAAGACTTTCAATCTGGTGTTCTCTGCATGGATATAGTCCCACATCAGTTTTTCTCAAAATCCCAGTCTATAAAGAAGAAACTCAAAAGCCTCTCTTCTGTCACACCCTCAGAAACTCAGTCTAAAATGCTCATCCTAAGCTCCTCCAGAGATGACAAAATCCCATGTACCATCTCTGTTGATGAATATGTCGCTGAAACTCAGGATCGATGTGAAAGTGGTCATGGTCGACTTGCATTGCATATGTCAGAGAGTCTTACAGGTGCTGTTCTTAACGCAGTCTGCTCACAAAATCAAAAACAGAACTGGGACCAAGGTTCAAAAATGTGGTCAAACAGCCCTAAAATGCTACTCCACGGAAGAGAAGATTGTAATTCTGAAAGTTGTGGCCAGTTTGTGATGGAAAATAGAAAGATGTCTTCAACAAAACAATCGCTAAAATTGGCCCAAGATATTGTTCGGTCTCCAGAGTTTGGCATCTCTTACTTTTCATTTCCCCATTTACTACCATTTCCACATTTGTCAGATAACCAATTTTCTATAGTTAACTTCAAAAAGCGCTGCAGGTCCTTCACTCCAAGTCCAAAACTTGCAAAGAAAAGAAAGATTAGTCAAAGCGAAAAGCCAAAGCTATCCTGGAATTGCAGTGCTCCTAGGATAAGACGGTACTCATCTGTACTTTCCACCATTTCTTGTTTACCAGTCCCCAAGGTGGGTTTTGCAACAAAGACAAATAATCAAACTGGAAGTTCCTTACCGGAAATCCATGAATCATCACTGAAAGAATCTTCTTTTGCAAAGCAGATCCCAACGCAGCCTTCCCTAAAATATTTTACTCCTCCCAATACCCACTATTTGCCTCAAGTTGACCAACAGGACAATGACGCAAGTCAAACTTGTGTCCATGTTGAGCAGTCACATGAATTGTTTCCGATCAAAGATCCAGTGGAATCCCGAATAACCACTTACTCATCTGATTTGGACCCTCCTCAGTTGGTTCCATTTTTCCATGAAGACCATCGACTCCAGAGCCGTCAATATCATGATCCTCCACAATTGTTTCCCGAAGATACCTCCCATACATCAGTCAGTAAAGCCTCAAACAGCTCATTCCAGTCACACTCCGGAGCCTCTGTTTGCATTGAATCTGCTCTGCTCCCTAACCTCACATGGTCCACGGCCTCCTCAGAATCAGATTGGGACTCAGGACTCTTGTCATGGATTGCGACTGCTGTTCCTCTTCAAGCTAAAGGGGGGCATGATGACCTGGGTCAGTTACTACAAAAACCACACACTGCCATGCAGGATGGGAGCTATACATCACGGTTGTGTTCCATACTGCAACCCTCTTGATTCACATTTATAGGAATAATGTTGCACCAATACACGCAATAGGACAATTGCGACTTGATGAATTCAATCCTAAATCGGTCGATTCCTTCATTCTCCATTCTCATTAGTCACTCATTTTCTCTTTTTCCACTTGTACAATTAAATTAAGATTACTATCACAATTAGTTGAGAAATAAGACTTATTGACTGAATTGTTGTGAAAAGCTTTGTATTTTATGTAGAACATTTATTTATAGAGGTGGGCTTCTGTACACCTCTTTGCTGCGAATGTGTAAATAATCCCAGCGTTTTCCACGTTCTATTTGATAAAGATTGTTGTGATAATGAATCAGTCATGTCTTACATCAATATTTATACATATTGTCAAGCATATCAGACATTTTATTGTCTCCTAGTATGCGATCTCACCACAACCAAGCAAACAGTATTAATCAACAGTTGACAAGTATTTCATGCTCTCCTCTTCGAGTGACCTCCATGACGTCTCTTTTGGCGCTCTCTTTCCCTCGGTTTTGACCATGACTTTTCAGCTGCAATATCCGGGAACATGTGCTGGTATTGAGACTTTAATGAGGCTTTGCTGGAGGGGCATTATCTAATTAGTTTAAGTGCTGTGCCTGGCCTCTCTCCAGTTTAGAGGCAGTGTTGATGGTAGAACAATGCTGTGGTGGTTTATGAGGAACATGCAGGGTAGAATACACTGTGAAGGCAGAAATGCCCTGTGGTTTCATGAAGGGCTTTGAGGTATTTTGAGGTCATTTTTATAAAACCTTTCCGATTTCCTGCAAATGTGCTTTAAAAGGTTTAGTGGTATGGCTTGTACAATGGACAGTGTTTTAATTTTTCGATGCTATTTAATGTTTAATGTCATCTATTAGTGACAGAACTATGTGCATTCATATTAGTTCTGAAAGAGTATGTTGACCATGTACCACTGCTGTCTCTGTAGCTTGACCAAAATCTTGAACTTGAATGATTTTCCATAAACACTGGAAATTAGCCTTATAAAGAAGGCCTATAAGCAATTACACATGTTTTAAGACCAATTCCTGAATAAATTTAGAGTTCTACAATATATATTTTTACTGTATTATGTACTATTTTTTGGGGTATTTTTACAGTTCTGTATTAACAGTTGTTTACTTTAAGAAGATGCTAATTTACTAGTATTGAGTTTCATGCATTCTTATTAAAATCAGACAAAATGGTCAGTGTGTGTGCTTATTTATGTAAAACATTGACTTGTTGAATTATGTTATCTCCTAATGTTTGCTAGTATTTTGTTTCCGGTATTGTGTTTATTACAGGGTGTTTTTTTATGAATGGGTCTGTTTATGTTGAAGGTACTATAGGGCAATGGCAAGTGTTCTGATTATTATTATTATTTACACATTAATATTTCTGTAATTTCTGTAATTATTGAAATAATCTGTAGAATAGATATGTTTTTAGTATTTCTAATATGGATAATCAGGCAATGCTTAATAATGCTGTAGTGACTCACAGGTGCCATGGGAGGGCATATTGCCATGTGTTTTTATAATTCATGTAATAACGTTTTCTTTTAATTAATTTGATTACCATGTAATTCAAGTGTTTTATGCTATTAGAGATAATGTATTCCACAATAAAATGTACTTGACCTGACCTTTCATTTCCAATGTGACAGGAACATTAGGAACTTCAGAGGTTTTTAAATTTTTCTTGACTCATGATCAGACAATGAAAAGTCAAGGTGTTTTCGCACAACTGAATTTGAAATAGTTTTTTGAATTCTTAAGAAAAAGTACTCTTTTACTAACGTAACCTCGGTTCCCTGCGTATGGAACGAGTATTGTGTTGCTATACGCAGTGGGAAAACTCCTTTTCTCGAGAATATTGAAGCCATTATTTTAAAATGCAGTGCATCTGCACAGTGAGCACAGAGCAGAGCGTCTAGCACGAACCTATGGTGAGGCGACTGAGACTCGCAACCGATTGGTCGCTTCTCGCCCGTCAGAACCTGCCAGAATGGGCGTGGCTTATGCCTATATAAGCAAACCATTTCGCCATATAAACAGGTTAAATCGACAGAAGCAACAGCACCTGAGCCAAGCGTAATGGCACAGCAGGCTACGCAGTACTCGTTCCCTACTCTCAGGGAACTGAGGTTACGTTAGAAACCGAGTACGTTCCCTTTCGAGAATGTTCTCTTCATATTGTGTAGCTATACGCTGTGGGAACCCATTTTAAAACACCATGCTATTAGCTGGCGACTTCGCCTCAACCATTACCTAGGGCTAAGTGGCCTGAGGTCAACAGTAGTTTGAAAGTCAAAATTCCCTCCAGGGCCGGACAAAGGTCAGGCACCTTATAAAGGTATAATGTTTCAGAGGCCTTTAGATAGAAAGTACCCTTGCCTGCAGAGCAGGACCTCTAGGTTGTAGAATCTCACAAATTTGGACGGTGAAGACCAGCCTGCCTCCGCACAGATGTCTTCGTTGGTACATCACTGGACCAAGTCCATGACGAGGCCATGCTCAACACCTATGGGGCATTTAAGGCCCATGAAACTAGGCTTGAGAGATAGAGAGGCCGATCTGAGACCGCCCTGGCAATTTATATAGGAAACAACTGACATGTCCGTGCGGACCAGGACGTTGTGTCTCGCCAGTTCTGGGAGGAAGGTTTTCAGGGCTAAATGAACCGCTCTCATTTCGAGGCAGTTGATATGTAGGCACTTCTCCGGGCTCGAACAGAGGCCGGAAATTGGCCTGCCCTCGCACAGTGCCCAGGTTGGAGGCATCTGTTGAAACCAATTTCCTTCTCGAGACCAACCCCATACACCTGACTGGTACCAGTTGGTGCGCTTCCAAGGGTCAGGGCTTTGATACAGCCGTGGTCTACCCTGATACGCAAGTGACCGGAGTGCCACGCATCTCAAGAATGGGCGAATCTCAAGAAAGGCCTTTGGTGGTGGGCTATCTGGATATGAAAGTAAGCATCTTTCAGATCCACTGAGAAGAACCAATCCCCTGGGCGAATTTGCGCGAGGATTTGTTTGGTTTTACACACGGCCTCTTCGGTCCAGCGGTGAAGGGATTTTCTGAGCGCTTCACTGAGTAGGAAATTGTCCCAGGCCATGCGACACTTTATGCCCAGGCACTCAAGCTCTGCTTCAGGGTCCAACCCAAGCTTGGGTCGGGGGTCCTGACTTTGCTGGAATGGGTAGCACTTTGCAGGCTTTTGGCGTCGGTGCATGGCCTTCAGCCGATGGGCGGGGCTGAGAGGCCGGCGGGAGAGAGCAAGGCACGTGGTGACTGGGCCGGCATGTGCTTGCTCGCTTCAGGCATCCTTTGTCCCGACGCTTCTTCCGCCGTGGCTCAGGGAGGGTAGGAAGCGGGGAAGCGCGAGGGCTTGGGGTTGCAGTGCAAAAGGAAATTAAATCTGATTCTATGGCGAAATGGTCTGCTTATATAGGCATAAGCCACGCCCATTCTGGCAGGTTCGTGGGTCTCGGCCACCTTGCCATAGGTTTGTGCAGTTGCCGCAGCACAGCCAATGAGCAAGCTAGAATCTATGCTCTGTACTCGCTGTGCAACTGCTTTAAAATAATGGCTTTAATATTTTCGAGAAAAGGAGTTTTCCCACTGCATATAGCTACGCAATACGAAATGAACGTTCTCGAAAGGGAACTGGATACCACTTACACCATATGCATATTGAAATGTGTCGTCCATCCATAATTTTTATTTAATAAAAAAAGTATAGGCAACGGGAAGTGTATTGTGTGCAGTTAGCAGCATGCAATTGTTCCATTCATCCATAGTTCTAGATAAAAATGTGTATGCTACAATAGCAAATTCCTTGCCCATCAGATCTGTCTTTATGCCTAAATAGTGTGCCATGTGCTGTTCACTATATAGTCTATGAATGATTTAGTGTTGGAGATGGGAAAGGTTTTTAAAGTAACTAAGGGTTCGTACAGATCGATTTAGTCCTCAGGCATGAGAGATATTGCTGAGGACGAGAATATTTGATATGCTTTTATCTCTCAGATGACGTGATCTCTCACAAACAGAAGTAGGCCTGCTTGTGCTTGACAGAAACTATAGTCTCTCCTCTCTCTCTCTCTCTCTCTCTCTCTCTCTCTCTCTCTATATATAAAATATATATATATATATATATATATTATATATATATTATATATATAACAAATTTCGTTTTATATAATTGTTGATATGCTTAATGCTGAGTTTTGTTTAATTAGCATTGTAATATTTTATATTTTTTTAATATAACATTTCCAGGTTACAGAAGTATAATCTGATGTAGCATGTGAGTGCGGTGTGAAGTGAAGGGGAGGAGGAGAGAGGAGAGTGGGAGGAGGTGCGGATGGGAGTCCCGCAGAAAGAGCGTTTCAATCCCAACATGAATTCCGCCCGCAATCTCTGACCGACAAAAGCGGACATCACGGACACTTTCTAAACTCTTTCCCGTCCACGTCGTCTTGTTTTCCACGGATACCCTTAACGTCTTCCTCGTGACTTGTTGTGCAGAACGGGATGAGGCGGTAAATGTCGCGTTTCGAATCTTTTCGCTCCGGTTGAAGCCGCAGGAGTATGTGATCATGTTGGCGACGCGCTGCCTCCTCCTGTGGGCTGCAGTTACCGCGCGACTCGCCGTGACAGGTGAGCGATGGACGCCGCGTTGGGAGCGGATTCGTGATATTAGTAAGAGCTCCATCGGTGTAGCTATTTATGTATAATGTGCGCCAACAGGTGCAACGAATTCTTAATTTCACGGATGGCCCCGTTTTCTATCACGGGCATTTTCAGTGTCGCGTCAGAATACGCAAATGATGCCGCAGGCTAGATAAAGTGTAGTGGCTGTAAACGCATTAGAATTACTAATAGCCTACATCGAATCATGGCTTTAACCGTTGTCGTGCAGTTTTTTTTATGAATGTGTCCTATATTGAAAGGCTGGGGCAGCAGCATCAAACGGGACGGAGCGGAACGGGGACGCGAGCAGAACGCGTTTGCGGAGGAGCGCACGAAGCCTCAGCGCCTGCTGCAGCGAACTGACGCGGAGGAGGAGCTGCCGCACGGGCACTTGGGTACCCTAGTAAAGAGTGATGCTGATAGAGCGCATGTAAGTAACTTTCCACCGATACATAATTTTTTTTTAAACCGAGGCCATTTACGTTCTAAATGCTGATGTGTGTCGTATTGTTCACGGTCCACGTGGCTCGTTATTCCAGTGGAAACCAAGCATGTATTTTCCTCCTAAACTTTAACCAAAATATAGCCTAATAAATTGTTTCTGAAATTACTTTACTCTTCGGCTGATTTCACCAAACAATCTTATTTTTCATCCCCTCCCTTCCACCCACCTGCCGCGTCCTAATTTGTCATCTGACTGTACAGCTTTTGATGAGTGTGAATAATATAGTAGCTATATTTTGTTCAATTCCGGCATAAAAAGTTGCGATGTAATATAGGCTAGTACATTTACCGAGTTGGCAATCTTTTACGAATCTTGGCCTTATAAAAGTGCCTTTTTTTTTCAAGATACATGTTCTTTCTCACTTTGAGACATATTTAATTAAGGATGATAAATGTTGTGAATATACTCTTTCATGTTTTATTATTTTTTTAAAGAGGCCATGAATTGAAAATTCTAGTTTTGTGGCTTTTGTGTGTGCGTGTCAATGAAATATTTTGCCAAATCTGATTATGCGTCTAGCTGCCAATTACAGAGTAGTATTCTCAGCTCTTTGCTCATCTCTCCATCTGGGCCTGCTGCACCAGATGCAATCCAAAGTACCACATGTAAATCACAGAATCTTCCAAATACCATGGCATCTAATCTCTAAAACTCATGTTAATGATTGACTGATATGTTTTTTTTTAAGTGATTGATCCCTAAATCAATTAATTTGACTCCTAATATCATGAATATGCACTTATGGCCTTGATTAAAAATAAAAAATAAAACATTCTTAGCAAACTCCACCTGTTATGAAGACTATAGAGCAGAGAGAGAATTGGCATCTAGCCCCTTTCAGGGAGGTGAAGTGCACATTAAAGGTTATACTTGTAAATGTATACTTTAATGTAATATTGACTTCTTGCTTTAGAGGAGAGTGGAATGTAAACAGCCGGGGGAAGAGTAAACGGGCCTGTCTCAGTGCAGGTATAGACTGAATCTGTGTGACGGAATAATGAATGGTTAGTTCACCCAAAAAATTTATCATTTACCTCATCTTTGAAACACAAATGAAAATAATTGAATGAAACCTGAGAGATTTCTGTTCCTCTATTGAAAATCATGTAGCCAAAATTTTGCAGATTTAAAACATTTATAAAAACACTCTTAAAATAATCCATATGAATCAAGTAGTCTTCTGAAGGAAGCTCAAACTTGCTTGACATGTAAAAACAAACCTTAGGGATGTGAGAGAAAAAAGAAAAAAAAAACCGTATTGGTTCTTGTTAGGCGTCAAGCAAGCATGTTTGGAGCTTCCGTTTACCATATTTGTTGTCATCTATGTTTGTGAGTCAATCAATGGTTAAATGTGAACAAAAGTCTAAATTAAATCTGTTCATCATATAAAGCGATCGTGTTAATATCAGTACATTACATGCAGTTTTTTTTCATCCACCAACAAAAATAGTTCCAAAGGAAGACAGAGCATCATATTATGGATATCATGCAAAACAGTACAAAAGAGGCAACCACCAAAAACATGACAATGAATGCTGACGCCAGACTAGTTTAAACTTCAATAAACCCATTTTATTGATTAGACCACTTGCCAACGATTGTTTGAAGAGTTCTACTGTTGTTTTCCAGCTCTGCGCCTCATTCTCAATTTCTTGCTTCTCACTTACTGGTAAAAACACTCACATACATACTCTGGTCCAGAATGACACACACAGAATAAAATGCATTGATACAAACAGAGAAACGGTGTGAAGTCCCAGTGCTGTTGGACTGGTCATATCAGTACACGCTGCTTGGCCAATCAAATTAGAGGACTGAAACTAAGATTTTACCTTTTTATTATAACCTTTCAGCATTCAAAGTGATACTGTATTGTACCCTTAAAGGGACAACTATATACAAAAAGGTTCATATTAGTACATTAGTAGTAATATATATATAACCTACTATACTACTATGAACCTTTTAGGGCTAAAGATGTTTCTTGAGTTTATTTTTACTTTTTGGATGACATGTTCTGTGAAACCACTAAAATCACCATAAACCTCTTGTCTCGTAGCATTTTGCATAGTGATTAGATTCCAGATTCCAGATTTTTGAACTGATAAGTGGTTCTGGTGCAGCCATCTTGATTTTTGAAGGTTGATTCATGATTGAGGGAGATTCATAGATTTGTTGTTGTTGTTTGTACATCTATAACAGATTTAGTATGCAATGGGACCCGGGTTCAAATCCTTGTTTAACATATTTAATTAGGGGTTCAAGCACGTAGCGCTGAAACACTATTGTAATTGTTCGAATTTTCAAGGATCAGCATTCTTCCCTAAAAGTGATTGGGCAAACAAACCCATAAGTCACAGAGATTTGAAACTTTGAGGGATGATAGTACCCACCCTGTCTACAACGTCACCAAAGCTCGCCCCAATCGGCCTGATGGTGGAGATAGTGCTACAGCGATCAAATTTACGAAATGGCTCATAACTCCTAAACTGTTTGTGCAGGCTCAAGTGTCTTATATAGTTGGAATCTTTGGCTCAAAACAAACAAAAAACATGCCTTGGATTTGATCACCACTCAATGAAATTGAGGTATTTTGGATTTTTGAAAAAACTTTTGCGAACTAGTCCTAGATATCCCCATCTCGAAAAACACGGCCACCGTTGGCCAATGAAGTTTGAGCGACTATTAGACGGGGTTAACGGAGGCCGTTCGGAACGAAACTCGCTGGGCCTGTTTGACTCACGGCCCTAGAGACCAATGAGAAATTAGAAAGAAGTCGGCCACCGGGGGAGCCTTTGCATTTTGTATATCACAAGATTTTTTTGCACATGCCCACAACATTCATACCATATGGTAGAACTTCTCATTCTGAGCAACTTTGCCTCTAGGACCACCCCTGTCAATCGAATCGTTCGTTAAATATTGGAGATTATTTCAAAATCCTCATATCACCTTCCGTGAACTATAGGTTTTTGGCTCAACCTCGATAACTGTTAAAAAGTTTTAAAACATTTTTTCCTTAGTAAATTTTGGCTTTTCCATCTATGATCTAGGTGGTTACAGGCTTGCTAAATAAAACATAATCCATTTTTTTGCATGTGATTAAAGTACCTGAACCCCGTCAATTGGTGCTTGCAGCTATATTTATATATTTTAATTATAAACCAAGCAAAATTTCAACTGCATGGATTCTGTGTATTATATACAGTGAAGAATGGATTTAAACCATCAGCTCTGTACAAGCACATTGACTCTGTGTTTGGAAGCGTGTTTTGTGAATCAGAAACAGTTTCCTACAGAGTATCCAAAGAAAACGGCATGTTCCTGTGCTGATGCTACTGTGTTTAACCACTCAATCTGCCAAGCAAAGGGCATTTTCACGTATGGATAAATAATAAATATCTTGTTAAATGCTAAAACTCTTCAGTGGTCTTATATTGACAAATTAATCTTTTGTAAAATTTTGGAGAGATGTGCCCAACCACTTGTTTGCAAAAACAAATAAATGAATAAATAGCTTATTTTGACAAAAAGCAATGATTTTGTACCATTGATAATACTTTAACTTACTTTAAAAATTAAAACTTATTTATCAAACGGAACTGCTAGGAACTTGCTCGGAATAGTTTTTCTCTGTGGAAGCAAAGAGTTTATTGAAAGAAGTGAGCTAATAAAATATATAAAACACAAATCAATATTTTGTGCCCCAAAAGCTGTGCTATCGTTTTACAATGGAGTCCTGATCATTTATTTGCTTTAACGTATGGTTTTGTTTTACCTTCCCTTCTGTATTTGATCTGACCTATTGTACAGTGTGAGACTAAGTTTTTGAATGATTTATTTAGTAAAATAAATGAGTGTGGAATGGATGCACTCCCCACTTTCTTGCAATCAGATAGGTATTCGTTTTCATGCCTTCGACTGCAAGTATTGCAAGGTGATCACATTTCACACCCACACCTATTCGTCTCCTGTAACCATGGGTGCAATATATACCACCTGTCTGTCAAAGGCCATTTTATATCCTCATAACCTTGAGCTGTCTCACCTGACACTGGTGCAGAGCACACACCAACCCTACGTGACCGTCCTTCAGGCGCTGGACCTGATGACTTCTGTCTGAATCTGTCCTGTAACACCTAATCTCCATTGACCTTTCTCGTTCTCATAAAGGCAAAAAAGTCTAAATGTAGGAATGGACTTGATTTTTAATCAGGAATTTGTTTGGCTGGTGAAATGTGTTCTCTATATGACAAGTATTTGGAGTGGAAGGGGTTTATGATGTCTGTTCAACTGAAAAGCTGTTTCAGAGGGAGAGCATTTAAAAGATTTGAAGAAGAATTTGTTGGTTGAAAGCCAGTTAACTTGCTGGAGGTCGCTGAGTGTATTCACTGTTGGTTTCTAGGAGGCATTCTTGTTTTGCTGTAGTAGCCAGTTGTATCACGGGGCTGCATCACACACCAGCAGAATGATCTCTGTCACTATAGAAATCGGAGACTCTCTGCAAATCGCTAAACTCTTATGAAGCATCTGAACTGAATTTAATCCTAAGTAGTTGCTGATTTGCAACACTATACACAGCGCTATACGATTCCAAATGAGTGTCCATAACTAGGTTACTATGTACTTACATTTAAAAAAATTGTTAGGTACAATGTACTTGTTTATGTTGTATTGCAAAACTCTTTTGCTACTATTAAAGTAGGATACGGGTAAGATTAGGGACAGGTTTCAAACTCAGTTCCTAGAGGGCCACATCCCTGCAGAGTTTAAATTCACCTGATCCAGCTTATTTGAAAACCCAAGGTATGTGTATTGGCAGGGCTGGAACTAAACACCGTTGGACTGTAGACCTCCAGGAACTGAGTTTGAAACCCATGGGTTAAAAGGGAGGGTTAAGGAGTAAGAGAAGGGTCAATGGTGTAATTATCGATGAAATTATAGAAATTAATTACAGCTGTAATTAGATGCAGGTATTTTTTAAATAAGTACAAATGTAAAAATGTGTGTAGCCATGCACAACTGCATATAATGCATATGCATATAATGCATAACAGTGACTGTAAAATATACAGTATAGTATAGGTGTGGCTATAGTGGCTTATTTTGATATTTGGGATGGGTTTATTGGTTTATAGTTTCACAGACTTGGCAACCCTGTTACATACTTTTTTATGATGACCCCCCCCCCCCCCCCGATTCCATGTTGATGAGGAATGGCTCCTTTAATATGTAACCAACATGCCTTTGTCTGTTTTTCTTTCTCTCAGCCCATTCATCTGGCTCAGATCTCATTTCTGGTGAAGGCCTTTGGAATCCAGTTTGTTCTAGACCTGGAGCTCAATCAGTATGTGCAAAATCACACACTAGCAGAGACACAAATGTTATCATTCCCTCTAAACTGTATATAGGTAATTGTGTGTGTGTGTGTGTGTGTGTGTGTACGTCTACAGCGATCTCTTGTCGTCTAACTATGTTGAACGCCACTTCGATAAGGATGGGCGACTTTTTCAGAGTCCGGTAAGGAAAACAATCACTCTTTTTCTATTTTTATCCCTTTATATTGATTTTTTTCAGGAAGTAATATCATAATGACCAAACATGTTTATTAATATTAGATCTCCTGTTACAAAGAATATCTTTGTGTCTGTTTGTAATTGTAGTTAATACCGTGGTAATATGGCTTTATCAGTTTTTGTTACACACACACACACATACTGTACAGACACACAAAAAAACACTTCTATGTCTTCTCTGCATCTCTTCTCTTGCTTGATTGCTAGTCTAGGTGTCTAATAAACTAGGCATTGTTTATTACGAATATTGTTGGCTCTTTGACAAATTGCTATTGCTCCTCTTTTGTAAGTCGCTTTGGATAAGTCTCTGATAAATGCATACATTTAAATGTAATTGAATAACAATGACTTTTGAGTAATATGAGACATGTAATTAACAGATTCCTTAATATTTCCATTTCACTGGCACTCTTAATGTAAACTTCTGCGGTATCATCTGTGGGTCTGGGAATATACCCACTTCCTTTCTTAGTGCTTGACTTTGATGCGGCAAGGCAAAGGAGCCTGGGAAAGCATCCGCCCCTCCTGTTCAGTGTCAGCCGCTTTTGACCAATCGCAATGCTGTTGCCATGACAACTGCTTATAGACAGTTCTAGTCCACTTTGTCCAACTGAGTCAGAGAGAGAGAGAGAGAGACACCACACACACACGCAGGAAGAATGAAGCATTGAGTGGAGAAGCTGAAGTCATTAAGCAACTACACTGCAGTAGAGACAGAGAGGTACCAGAACTGCAGTGCAGAAAACTACATCCAGACTGGTAAAATGAAATCTATACCTCGGATATGCCAATCACACCACTGCCATGAACGTCTCCCACGCGTTCAGTGTGTGTGTGGGTACCCGCTTACAGACCCCACGGCTCTTAAATTTGATTGAGAGTGTGGCTGTGGAAATGATGAATGATTCCTCAAATCCTGTGTCTTGTCGAGTAAAGGTGTGCTGTTACTTTACTAAGCGATTAGATGCAACATTTTCACTATAGAGGCATATAGACAATAGCCCAGAATCTCATCGAGACTTGAGCGAGGGGTGGGGCGGGGTGGGGGCGCTCATTCTAAGCTTTTGATGGACATAGGAAAAGTGATCTGATGAATTTTAATGGGGGAATGTTGCCTTGGTTACTGTCTCATTTGAGGGCTGTTCAGCGTTCACTGTGTAATCATTTCACTTCGGTGCAATGTGTGATGGTTTGATGTGTGTGAGATTTCAGGGAGGAGAGCACTGTTACTATCACGGTCACGTGAGAGGAGTTCAGAGGTCATGGGCAGCTCTCTCCACCTGTCACGGCCTACAGTGAGACGCAACCCTTTAACTGTTTTAACAATACAATCAATGTGTTTATTACCCTTAAAGAAACACTCCATTACCTCAGTTGCTTTTTATGGAAGTTTGTTTCCAGCACGGGCTATAAAAAAAATCTCACAATTCAGACTTTTTTCCTTTCTTTTTTTAATATCTCGCAGGTCTCTGACTTTATTTCATTACAGTTGGGAGTTTTTAACTCACAGTTCTGACTTATTTAGCATTCTGACTTTATTTTACAATTCCGAGTTTATAATTACAATTCAGGCTTTTTTATATATAAACTGATATATAATCTTTCAATTGTAAGTCGCAATTCATTTTTGGTGGAAACAAACTTCTATAATTTTTTCTGTTGTTTTCACACTTTGGTGACATCAATATCAAAATGTCTGTTTGGGCATTTTTGGACACTTATGCACTTAATACAAAGCACTATTCCACACTTGTTTTTTGGTTAAATAGGTGCATCATCCAGGGATTTGAGTTTTTTTTTTTATTTTATTATTATAATACACTATTTATACAACAAAATGGCATATAATAGTGTATAAGTACACAAATTGGGACACACCCTGTGTTTTTTGGACATGTCCCATGTTAATATTATGTTTTTGTTGAACATGTAGCAACTTTTTAGTACTTACCTGTAACAGTAATTGCATGGTTTTCCAAACAGTTAAATTTTTAGTTCATGTTAACTCTGGTCCATTAAATAATATAACAGATACATCTGTCACGGTGGGTTGTAGAGAAGTGCATGACGGAGTAGAAAACAAAAACGTTTTTTTTTTATTAAATGCACACACAGGAGATCGTAGAAGAAACCCTAAACACAACCACGTATAACATAGATGATACCAAACACAGAACTATGGAAACTCAGGGCTTAAATACATGGGAAACGTAATAAAAGAGAAACAGAGAAACAATTAACAGCCAGCTCAGGCAAATAGGAACATAATCATAACAGAAAATACACGTTACAACAACTTTTTTAACTGATTTTAATTATGTATTATTATTAAAAGTTAAAATTAACATTATCTGAGATTACTAAAAGTATTTTTCATTGTTAGTTCATCAACTAATTTTAGCAAATTGAACCTTATTGTAAAGTGTTACCCAATAAATCCTTATTGAAAGAGTCTGCATTTTTAGGCTTTATTAGGGTTGTTGTCATTGGAGTGTCTCACATTTGTGACATTGGTGTGTCTACAGAGGGATGTTCTCAGATGGCAACTTTTCCTACAGCATCGAGCCCGTGCACAACAGCAGCGATCAGGTCAGTACGCAGCTGAAATATTCATCTTTCTCATCTGCATGTTGCAGCGCGGAAAAACAAATAGATACATAGTCCTGCTCTGAGAGACGGGCGAGACAGCGAAGTACTGAATATTAGCCACATGCTGCAGAAATGTGCATTACTGCGGTTGACTGACAGGTGAATCAGCAGACGCCTGTATGTGGGACGGAGGTGAAGAGCAGAAGGAGGGTGTCGAGTGAGAAAGTATGAGACAGAGCAGCTTATGCGTGATATTAGCAGCCCTGCATTATCATATCGAAATCCGTCACTAATGAATGAAGAAATTCGATTTAATACTAAGAATGACATTATTTTTCTGCCAAGTAATTAATTTGTACTTTTTAATTTAGACATTAAAAGTACAAATAACTTATCTCTGAGTTCAACATGACAATACTACTCCTGGTTAACTACAGGTTAAACTCTGTCGACAGCATCTGTGGTCCAGAGAACATAATTCCATTCGTCTCTGTTCAAATACGTTTACAGTTATGCCATTGCGATGGAGGCATAACAGGCAGGAATGTGACGTTTGTTTTTGGGTTAAAACAGCCTCATTCGATTTGCATTTGCTCTTTCGGCTATGATGCTGTTTGAATGGTGGATTTGAGGCAGGGCTACTTTTTCAAGATGGAGGAATAAATCTCTGCAATGATTCAATAGGATTTTCCCATTGACTTTTTATGAATTTTGAAGCCTAAACAAGAAGTTATAAGGCTAAAAAACGAACTACACCACGGTTGACTTAAACATCACAAAGAATAGTTTGAAAACGTATTGGACCCATTTGAATTCTGCACAGAATGCTATTTTTTGAAGCGATTCGATTTAAACAAACAAACAAAATGTTTTTGGCCATTTTAAAAAGGGGGAGGAGCTGTTCGATATGTCCCGTCCTGTCGTCTTGTTTCAGTGGAAATTATCAACCTTTGTTGTCCCATGTAGACACTTGTTAGCAACTTGCTTATTTCGAGATAAGTAGAAGCTTAAAAACAAATCACAAGGGGGTATTACTGGTGTAGAATAAAATGTGCAAATATCTTGAGCTTCTGTTAACCATAGACCGTTTTTCAGGCATTTTAACCAAAAATACATTCCAAAAACCCATTGACTTTGGGACGATGAAAGCGGAAGACCTAAATGCTGACTTTTGCCCTAGAAAAAAATACATTATCCTTGCAGCACTCTATTCCAGTAATGTCATTTCTGTGGGAGGAGTTTGTTCAAAGACAAAGACAAAAAAAGTAACCAAGCTTATTTTAGGCATAGATGAAGATGAATCCTTACATTTGTGTGAATTAAATTAACTTAGAATTACTATTGCAATTCTTGTTGCATTGAAATAGCATGTGAAAGGCGTTTGAGCGATTCTCTCTTCTTTCATTTCACCTTTTCTTTGCTGTTTTCTTGGTCCTTTCATCTGTATTTGTTATTTATCTCTCTTTCACTCTCTCTCCACTCCTCTTTCACTTCTCTTAAATGGGTCATTTTCATAAAGTATTCAAAGCCACATGTAAAGTGTCTCTCTCTGTCTGGGTAGATGGGAGATTAATAATGAATAGTTGTGTAATAGCCTTACGTGGCAGAGCTCAGTACATCAGTGAGCCGTTTTATCTGAGAGGAAACGTTACCCAACAGCAGGAGACAATTCAGTCATAAATTAGCACATTTATCAACAACATTTTCATAAAATTTGGTACAAAAATATACAGTATGTACCAAATAGTGTGAGTTAAATTACAACATGCTTTTTCAGCAGGGTGTGGTCTGAGAATCCATTTTTTAAAAAAATGTATGCTAATAAAACAATGTGGTAAACGTGAAAAATGCTGCGTCTGCCTAAAATTGTAAATCAAACACACGGACATTATGAGGAAACAAGCAACATTGTGTAAACTTTCACCCAAAAGGCACACTAAAACAACAACACCACCATAACTATGTTTGGGGATGTGCTTACATTCTAACTCAGCAGCTAATAAATATGTTTGAACAGTCTGAAGTGGTTGATTTTAATGAAATTTGGCAGATACTATGTAGAGGGCATGTCGAGTAGGTACCACATTTGGATGAAAATCGGCCACAAGGTAACGCTATAAAAAGCAAATTTCCGTTTTAGCTGTGCTAGCAAAAATATTACCATTTATTTATTATTAACATTAAATGACACAGACAACTGAAGGAAAATATTAGGCTGCTGTCACTTTAATGCCGATTGCACGAATATACTGACACACATCCGGTTTCTTTCTCAACTGTTCACTTATGACATAACCGAGAGAATACTTGCCGAGACGGGTGTTTTGGTGTCATCTTTTGTATATGTGTACGTTCAAGTTCAAGTAAACGTGAAAGAGGAATCAATTCTGTGTTCGCACGTTATATGAAGCGCGCCTCTCTCTCTCTCTCTCTCTGTGTGTGCACGCACTTCGAACCTCTTGTTCCAAGTTTAAAATCGTTTGAATGTGTAAATTGGCAAGAAAAAACACGTCCAAATAATAATCTTTCACTCTATGATGGTTAAACTTAGCAGTTACTCCGCAAATCACATTGTGCCGAAACGTGGGGCCTGGTCCGTACGGATCATGGATAAACTGCGATCCAATGCAACCCTAATAATTAATGAACACGCTTATCATCATGATTGCTATTTTACCAGAGATGGAGAAAAATCCTACACTAGTGTAAGTAAACACGTCCCTGTCCCCAAATATTTTTTACACTTCCCTCCACGTTCTGCTGCGCCTCGTTTATTTTTTTACCACGCATGCGCATCAGTTATGTGCACCCCTGGATAACTATATTGTCAAAGTCTGACATTTTTCTTGAGTGACAGTATGTTCATTCATTATTATCATGACTCATAGATCCCCAAACCCTAACAATCCCCAATATTGTCTATACAAAATTCCACAATGAACATTACAGAACCTTTAAACTGTGTGTTGACATTTACCATAATTCCACTGGTTCAACAGCATCAGCAGCTTGTTTTCTTTCAAATTTGATCTATTATCTCTACTCTACTGAACTGCTTAGACCCCGGTAATTGTCGATTGCGGCTATTTGAAACCTTACAGGAATAACCCGTTATGTCAAGAGTAATGTCAAGAGAAACATGCTGCATGCAGTATTTATGAAGGTTTCATACAGTAGGTGACTTTCATGATTCTGTCACACAGGATGCAAATACTCATGTCGTATACAGAATGGCAGACATCCGGCTGATGCCACAAAATTCAGGTACGACAGATTCCTCTCACATGCACATAAAATGACCTTCATGTCATTTTAAAATTGTATGACTTTCTTTCTTCAGTGGAGCTGAAGATGTTTTGAAGAGTAAAAGGCAATATGCAAAAAGTCACCATGCATCACATCGTCTCTAATGAACAGACTAATAATAGCAAAAATCACCATTCACATTTGTTGTATGGAAAAGATCACCTTGACAAGATGACTATTCCTTTAATACAGTTAGACATATTCGCTGTCTTATATGACTTATACTCAAGTGTTTTTCTTTTTAGCATTCAGACTGTATACTTCCTGCTTTCTCTCTTTCTCCGTCTGCTGCATATTGATTTTTTGCATGGATCATTTTTCAGTAATAGACATCTTTATCGATCCACTGAAAGCTGACGAGTGGGAACTTTTTGTTTGGGATGGTTTTAGTCTGTATAACCTATGGCATCTTCTCTTCCAGGAAGCACCAGAAACAGCAGTGACTCTAACATTAACAGTGACTATCCCGTTTCTATGGAGACGAATGAACCGGAGCTCACAGATGGGCTGAGACGGGCAAAAAGACAGGTGAGAGTTTTATTTTTGACATCAGTTGATTTTTCTTGAAGATTTCTCATGCGTAACAGGCTGCCAAAAAGGGCATCCAGAAATCGCTTTCAACCGAGGGAGGGCTGTGGTGATGGTTTTGTACCCTGGCCCAAGAATTCCTAACTGTGCATATGACGTATAAGATTAGAAGTGCCGTCTCACGTTATATTAGTTGTCTTTCACTACTAATGCACTTAAACTACCGGACAAAAGTGTGGAATTAAGATTTTTTTTTTTGAAAAGGAATGATTAGAAATGGTTGCATTGCTTTTGGACTTTCTTTAGACAGTGCACATGTACATTTGGAAATTGTCTTCCCAGCATTATAAACTGGTTGAACCGATGCACTGATCCACAAGTTACTCAATTATAGTTCACTTTCAAACATGCAATACAGTCACTCCGAGTCAAAATTATCCAGTATTCTGGAGTATATTATCATATGTTGCCCAATGATGACAGATTTTGCCAACTTGCCACTAGCAGTCTTGTGATGTATTTTGCTGAACAGCAGAAAGTATAACAAATAAAATGTACTGTAAATATATTTATGGCATGATTACATCCGTATTTGTAATCTGGCTGATGTAACAGTGGTCTGGTGGCAGTAGCTGTCAAGTCAAAAGTACACTGATACTATGACAGGCAGGGTTTGGAAATGAATGTTTAATAGTAAACGCGCTGAAGATTGTCAATTCAAAAAGCATTCAGCTGTTTCCAGGGCTGAACTAGGACTAAAATGTGGCCCTAGAATTTGTGGCACGGGAACATGTAGTATTTAAAAATTAAATGCATTAATGTATTTGTATGTATTAATACTTGTCTAGTCTTTGGTGTATGACGAATAGAATTTTGAAGAATTTTTACACGGCTCTTTTCCATCCATGGACAGTTTAATATCACTAAAGTTGTAGTACACCATAAAATTAGTCCAAATGACACAATGCTCATGTATCGTGTTAGTATGTTAATGGCAAACTTGTCTCATTAAAAGCAATGGGTTTACCAGCAGCATCGGTATACAGACACTTTGTTTTGCTAATATTGGAGGCCAATAGGATGCAAAGTAATAGAACATAATCATAACCTTAAAATTTGGCTAGTGAGTTTATTGCGTTACTCACCACGTTTGATTTTCACATGCAGGTTGACAGTTGGCCGGTGTTCATTTCAAATCCTGGTAACAGCAGTTCTCGGGTTAAGAGCTGGTTCCAGCCAATGGTTGCAACAGTCTCAGATTCGGACATGTCTACATGAACCGATGAGTGAGATGCTGATACTATCAGCATTCTTATACAGAGAACTTGAAGGAGGGAAAGAAATGTTTCCTTAATAACAAATAAAACATACTGTAAATATGCGTATACAACTGTTATATGAAATAACATTTTATTAAATCAATAGAGTTTTAGCAATGCATAATTTACATTTATGCATTTGGCAGACGCTTTTATCCAAAGCAACTTACATTGCATTTCAACGTACACATTTACATTCTTATCAGTTCTTGCTGTCCCTGGGAATCAAACCCATGACCCTGGCTAGCAAGCGCCAACGCTCTACTGTTTGAGCAACAGGAAAGATTATAATGGATTCAATTCCAAGAGAATCTTAAGAATAATCTGTGGATGCAAGAGCAAATGGAGAAAAACATCAGTTATGCTATTTTAAAGTTCCTAATTTTGTTTTGGAGATCTCCAACAACAGGTTTACATACATCAAAGGTAAAAACTATTTAAATGTTCATAATATACATTGCACATCACCACATTTTTCAAAGATTCTCAAAGGACTCGTCCAAAGATTCAGTCTCTCTAAATCCCTCCTTTCCACGAGCCTGCTTTGCTCTGATTGGTCAGATGGCTCAGTCTGTTTGTCGGAAACGAAACGACCATTACCATAAACTTCAGCTCTGTCCGGAGGCTTCCCAAAGCTTAGCGATTGTAAGGCACACTGTTAAGACAGTGATGATGTAGATGATTTTACCATATCAATTAGAGCTTGAGTCCAATGATGAAACATTGAGAGAATTAGTAATTCAACCCCATTGTAAGGACAACTGAACAGGATGTTTCTCAGTGATGAACTACTCAGTTTGACGTACATTATGAGATGGTGCAACTGTAATTTCTATTCATCAGTATTAACAAGTCCATTAACATGTCCATCAACAAACTGATGTGTATATTTCTAATTTATTACGGTGCACATGTGGGAACTGCATCATTAACTGTATCATAACAGCACATACATTAGCCGAGCACTAACGTGAATTACTGATGTAACATTAAAGTTTGCTAAACAAATCTAGCTCCATCCTTTATCATTACTTAAAGTAGTAAAAACAACAGGCAATCTGCATTAATGGACACGATTTTAGGTAGTAGCCCCAAAGCTGCTTAAAAGAAGTATTTTAGTAAGACAGTAATAACGTGAGTTAGCCGGTTAGCCGGAGACTTACACAATATAAAACGCAACTCATTATTTTGAACACCCTATATACATCAATAATTAATCATACTTACAGGTTGCGAATCTGGTGAGCAAGTTGGTCCAAATAAAGTGGGTACTGTCCCATCTTTAATATGGGAAGATTTGAGAAGCAATCGTTAAAAGGTACTGCTGTTGTATCGCTGTGATAATTTTAACCACTGACTGTTCACATTCTCATCCTTTGGAAGTGTTTACAAAGAGAATTTGCTTTTGCAGAGCAGAAAACAGCGTCTTTGACATGTACACAACACAAACCAGCTACAGTGTTCGAGGACGGGTCAAAGTAGATGTTGTTCGCGGGCAGCCAATGAAGACCATAGACGGGCATTATACAAATGTGTTACATATGCAGGTCACAGAAGTGAGTGGAATTCCTGATTACTCATTTAGGTGATTCAATTAATTCTTTTGGGAGACAATAACTTTATTCATTGTGCACTTTTGACTTTACAACTTTGCAGATCGTTTACATTCACAGAAAGCTATATTACACACAGCATGAAAGCTATTTGAAAAAGCATAATAGGGGCACTCAAAGCAAAAGGGCCAATCCCCAGTCATTCGGATAGAGTTAAAACTGGATGCAGTGGAGAGGAACGGGTGTCTAAGAACAGGCGAGGGACGAGAGCCTTTTCAATCCTGTCCTGGAGGACCCGCAGCACTGCATGTTTTGTGGCTCCCTTATCTGATACACCCAATTTGGCTCTTGCAGTCTCTACTAATCAGCTGATGAGTTGAATCATGTGTTAGATGAGGGAGAAAATGTACAGTGCTGGAGGTCCTCAAGGACAGGTTTGAAAACCCCATGTGTTAGACAACCAATCCAAAGAGCTACATGAATATCACGTCAAGAGACCAGCAGCATGTCATAACCAGAGCAGTCTGATAGCCGGACAGTGCTGGAGAGCGAGAGCAGCCACGAATAAGCACCAGACAAGACAAAACACTCGAAAGTTAATTCGACTAGACTCAAAGAGCAGGCAAGTAAGCAGACACAGGGCACAATCTGGCAGAGAAACAGAGAAAGAGAGAAACTTGGTAAATACAGCCAAACAGCTTAGAGTTGTTCTGTTCGAAACACCAGTTCTGTGTACAGCATGTATCAGACACTCTGCGAACAGACTGTGGGCGATCAGTGGGTGTGACGTCTGAAGCTGAGACTATCCTGTCAAAGGGTCATGGAATCACCTGGCCTATTTTAGCACAGATCATTTATGTCTAAGATTTGAAAAAGGCTAAAAAAAATGAGTGCTAAGGCTGTGGAAAGGTGGGCAGAGGATAGGGAGTAGCACAAGAATTAATATAACACTGACACGTGACACAAATGTTGTTTTTGTGTCCATTTACATTTTAATATTCATTATTCTGTATATTGAGTTCTGTGTTTGTTTGGACTTTCAGTTTGTGTTTTAATTGGTTCCTGTTCTCCTTTGTTCTTTTCCCGCCACTCCTTCGTATCCATGGTTACTGTCATTATCAGTTCAGTTGTGTCACCTGATTAGTCATCATCGTCATCTGTATCATCTGTGTTCTATTAATCAGTATCATCTGTGTTTGTATTTAAGTTCCATCTGTTCAGTCAGTGTTTGTCCGATCTCCATTGTATTGTGATGCCTGTTCTGCTGTCCTGTGTTATATTATCATTAATCGTTTTGGAATTATATCCTCACCTCCGCCTGCCTTCCTACAACCACCCGTGACAGAAGATCGAACCAGCTCGTATTGACGATAGGGCTGTTTTTGTCGCCATAACTCAAGAGAGCACAGATTTGTTCTTCTTTGTGGAGAACTTTGTTCGTCGAGGGGGCTAGTGAAACCCTCAAGCTGCTTTTCTGGATTGCGGCCAATTTCCACCAGGCCATCGACCTCCCAAACACAGATGGACTAAGCTGAAGGGAAGCCATCGCCAGGTGTTTGGTGAGCTTCCAGACTTCCAGAGTCTCGTCCCGCTGACCACCCTTTTAGAACTTTGCATCTGTCCTGCCGAGCCTGAGCTTCACGTCAGTCCTGCCGAGTCTGAGCTTCACGCCAGTCCTGCGGAGCCTGAGCCTGTTCACATCATGCCAGAGACTGTTCTCACCGGGTCAGCTGTGCCGGTGTATTCGGACAAGATGGCTGCTGCGCCTGAGTGCGAGCCCTCGGCCAAGATGGCCACCGCCTCACCGCCAGAGCCCTCTGACAGGATGACCGCCGCCAAGTCAGAGACTGTTCCTGTCCCAAGACCTGTTTCTGCCCAAGAACTGTTTCTGTTTCCAGACCTGAGTCTGTCCCCGAGCCTGTATCTGTCCCCGAGCCTTGGATGGTCCCTAAGCCTGTTCCTGTACTCCCACCCTGCCTCCGTCTCCCACCTCCTCCCATCATCCCTTCCTCAAACATGCTGTCGACACCTCCTGCTAGCCCCACGGCTCACCCACATGCCACCTTCATTGAGGTGAGCTCGCGGGTCTACCAGTGTTCAGCTCCAGCATGGTCGGTGGATCCCTGGTCTCCGCCTCCAGCCTCTGCGACCAGGACTCCACCTCGGCCCGTCGGTCCATCAGCTCAACCTTGACTCCTACCTGCCTCATCTCAACCGTGGCCCATCAGTCCACCAACTCCGCCGGACTCCATCGTCCATCCGGCTCCACCTTGGTCCTCTGTCGCTCCGGCTCCACCGCGGCCTTCTGGATCCCCGCCTGAGCCGTCGGCATCACCTTGTCCCTCGGGATCCTCTGCATCGCCCTGGCTCGTCGGCTCTCCGGCTCCACTCGGGTTTCTACTTCCACCTGCTCTCCCTCTGTCAGTCGGCCCCCTGGAGTCGTCTCCTCCAAGGCTGCCTGCAAAGTCGTCTCTGCCACGGCCGCCTGCGCAGCCGCCTCTGCCTTGACTGCC
Organism: Chrosomus eos; assembly: GCA_036326025.1. Lineage (NCBI taxonomy): Eukaryota > Metazoa > Chordata > Actinopteri > Cypriniformes > Leuciscidae > Chrosomus > Chrosomus eos. The sequence continues at coordinate 12,553,463 of CM070830.1, read as the reverse complement.
TACACCGTCTGCTCCGCCCTTGTCCCTCCTACCTTTAGTCTGTCCTTCACCTGCTCTTTGTCCTCCTCCTGAACCCCCTCCCTCCGCAGTTGGTCTGCCTATGGCGCGAGGTTGCATGGTTACTGTCATTATCAGTTCAGTTGTCACCTGTTTAGTCATCATCATCATCTGTATCACCTGTGTTCTATTAATCAGTGTCATCTGTGTTTGTATTTAAGCTCTATCTGTTCAGTCAGTGTTTGTCCGATCTCCGTTGTCTTTAGTGTATGTTGATGCCTGTTCTGCTGTCCTGTGTTATATTATTAAACCTTCGTTTTGGAATTATATCCTCGCCTCCATCTGCCTTCCTGCAACCACCCGTGACAATTTGGGGACACTTTGCTGTATTTTATAAATATAAAATTGGGGTGTTATTAATATAAATTAATAAAACTATTAATAACAATGTGTTGGTACTGTCGTGGTCACCTGACTCCCGCTGGGACCAAAATTAGCTTTTCCCATTGAGGGGCAATAGATGTCAACTTAAATTGATTTCCAATGGCATTTTTACCTATTAAGGGCAATTTCTTATAACCTTATTGGATGTATATATTTTATGTAAAATTCTTACATTTAATCAAAATCAATTAAAATAATAAGACTGTAACGATCACCAGCTAGAGTGCCCTTGAGAGCCACCTGAGGGCACTCCACATCAGACTATCATTATTCACACTCAAACTACATTTCCCATAACTCACTGCCTGGACTCATCATCACTGATCACATTCACCTGTACCTCATTATCACTGATTGCATTCACCTGTGTCTCGTCATCCTGCTAGTCTCAGTCTATTTATACCTTGTTCATTCATTCACTTACCGTGAAGTCTTGTTTAAGTGTTACACTGCATTTCTGAGCAATCTCATGGTTTTCTTGTCTCTTGGTTTTGGATTTCTTGCCGTGTTCCCTGGATTACTCTCTTGCCTCTGGTCCCTGCCTGTTTTGTTTGTTGCTCTGTTTTGGACTGCCTGTCTGTGTATGACCCTTGCCTGTACACTGGATTACGCCTCTGGATTGCCCTCAAATAAAGCTGCATTTGGATCTCAACTTCCCAGTCTCTGAGCAGATTCGTAACAGAAGACTTCGCCTCTTCAGATCCAGCAGCACAGATCTCACCTGATCTTCCCAGCATGAGCCGGGAGTTCGCTGCGCCCTTGGCCCTGGATAGCCTCGATTTATTCCAGTTTACCTGGGGGTTTATTCCTCTCGCTGCTTCCTGCTCTCTTGGAGACGAGGCAATTATGCTGTGCTACCGGTTGGGGGCCAAGGAGGTCGACCCGAGGGAGCTCCCTGATATCTCCGGTCTGAACTGGAGAGAGGCACTCGCCCGATGTCTAGAGAGCTTCCTTCCGCAGTACACCAGGTCATCACCTGATCTCCACGTCCAGCCAGAGCTTCACGTCAGCCACGTCCAGCCAGAGCTTCACGTCAGCCACGTCCAGCCAGAGCTTCACGTCAGCCACGTCCAGCCAGAGCTTCACGTCAGCCACGTCCAGCCAGAGCTTCACGTCAGCCACGTCCAGCCAGAGCTTCACGTCAGCCACGTCCAACCAGAGCTTCACGTCAGCCACGTCCAGCCAGAGCTTCACGTCAGCCACGTCCAGCCAGAGCTTCACGTCAGCCACGTCCAGCCAGAGCTTCACGTCAGCCACGTCCAGCCAGAGCTTCACGTCAGCCACGTCCAGCCAGAGCTTCACGTCAGCCACGTCCAGCCAGAGCTTCACGTCAGCCACGTCCAGCCAGAGCTTCACGTCAGCCACGTCCAGCCAGAGCTTCACGTCAGCCACGTCCAGCCAGAGCTTCACGTCAGCCACGTCCAGCCAGAGCTTCACGTCAGCCACGTCCAGCCAGAGCTTCACGTCAGCCACGTCCAGCCAGAGCTTCACGTCAGCCACGTCCAGCCAGAGCTTCACGTCAGCCACGTCCAGCCAGAGCTTCACCACAGCTTCACCACGTCCAGCCAGAGCTTCACCACGACCTGCCTGAGCTTCACCAGAGCTTCACCAGAGCTTCACCACGACCTGCCTGAGCTTCACCATGACCTGCCTGAGCTTCACCACGACCTGCCTGAGCTTCACCACGACCTGCCTGAGCTTCACCACGACCTGCCTGAGCTTCACCACGACCTGCCTGAGCTTCACCACGACCTGCCTGAGCTTCACCACGACCTGCCTGAGCTTCACCACGACCGTCCACGTCACGTCTGCTCAGCCAGAGACTGTCCTTCACGTCACTTCTGCCGATCCAGAGACTGAGCCTCAAGTCACGTCCGCCCGTCCAGAGTCTGAGCCTCAAGTCACGTCCGCCCGTCCAGAGTCTCGTCCTGCCGAGCCTGAATCTGATCCTGAGTCTGAGCCTTTGGACAAGATGGCCGACTCCACGCCTGTGTCTTCGGACAAGATGGCCGACTCCACGCCTGTGTCTTCGGACAAGATGGCCGACTCCACGCCTGTGTCTTCGGACAAGATGGCCGACTCCACGCCTGTGTCTTCGGACAAGATGGCCGACTCTACGCCTGTGTCTTCGGACAAGATGGCCGACTCCACGCCTGTGTCTTCGGACAAGATGGCCGACTCCACGCCTGTGTCTTCGGACAAGATGGCCACCGTATCCCCTGAGCCCGTTCATGTTCCTGAACCGTTGGATCCACCAAGTATGTCTCCTCCCTGGCCGCCTGCACAGCCTGCTCCGCCCTGGCCGCCTGCTCTGCCCTGGCCGCCTGCACAGCCTGCTCCGCCCTGGCCGCCTGCTCCGCCCTGGCCGCCTGCACAGCCTGCTCCGCCCTGGCCGCCTGCACAGCCTGCTCCGCCCTGGCCGCCTGCACAGCCTGCTCCGCCCTGGCCGCCTGCACAGCCTGCTCCGCCCTGGCCGCCTGCACAGCCTGCTCCGCCCTGGTCACCTGCACAGCCTGCTCCACCGCAGTCTCCAGGTCCTCTTCTGCTCCACGGGCCTGGCCCTCCATCCCGCCCCCGGATCCGCCTCCATGCCACCACCCACCTGGACAGTTTTGGAGCGTCTGGAAGCCGCTCATTGGGGGGGGGGCTATGTAACGATCACCAGCTAGAGTGCCCTTGAGAGCCACCTGAGGGCACTCCACATCAGACTATCATTATTCACACTCAAACTACATTTCCCATAACTCACTGCCTGGACTCATCATCACTGATCACATTCACCTGTACCTCATTATCACTGATTGCATTCACCTGTCTCTCGTCATCCTGCTAGTCTCAGTCTATTTATACCTTGTTCATTCATTCACTCACCGCGAAGTCTTGTTTAAGTGTTACACTGCATTTTTGAGCAATCTCATGGTTTTCTTGTCTCTTGGTTTTGGATTTCTTGCCGTGTTCCCTGGATTACTCTCTTGCCTCTGGTCCTTGCCTGTTTTGTTTGTTGCTCTGTTTTGGACTGCCTGTCTGTGTATGACCCTTGCCTGTACACTGGATTACGCCTCTGGATTGCCCTCAAATAAAGCTGCATTTGGATCTCAACTTCCCAGTCTCTGAGCAGATTCGTAACAAAGACACTATATGATGTTACCAGTCAAATTAAATCTGTATCCAACATCCATTTGTACACTGCAGAATTGGCACATAACCTGCATCTAAATCAGCATTTAGATAAATGTACACTGCAATTAAAAATTGCATAATAATGCTCTGAGATTAATGTTTAAAAAATAATGTTATGAATATTAAAATATTAAATTATTTTAGAAAGTTTAATATAAAAAAACAAACCTTCAAGGTGGCTGCAAGTCACTTATTGATGAGTCATTGAGTTATTTATTCCACCAGTTTGTTCAAACAGCTGGTTAATTAAGGAAAGAAGGAAGTGACTTTAAAAAATGGATTAAAATATATATATATAAAATAAAAAGTTGGGATAATTGGATTGGTGTGCTAATAATTAGTTGAAGCACTCTTTGATTTTATTACAACACTTGATGTGATTGGATTGGAGTCTTTCAGCTCAGCATTTTTGATTAGGGATTATTTTCTCACTCTTCTTTGTAAAAACATTCCAGATCTGTTAAATTGCGAGGACATCTCCTGTGCATGGCCCTCTTCAGGTCCCCCTCAGATTTACTATTCAGGTCTAAACTCTGGCTAGGCCATTCCAAAACATTAATCTTTCTTTGCTGAAGCCATTCCTTTGTTGATTTAGATGTGTTTTGGATCATTGTCATGCAGAAAGTTGAAAGTTCTCTTCATTTTCATCTTTTTAGCAGACACCAGAAGAAAAATCCACTGGTACTTGTAGCTATTTATTTATAGGGGGGTTAGAAAATGCTTCCGTCCTGCTACCCTGCCCCATAGCCCAGACAGACTGAGAATATTGGAAATAGGCTAGTTGTCACATGTAGGGCGCAACCAGTAATTGGCAGAAAGAGCTGCAACTATTTTAATGTTTCTGTAGGACTCTTGACAGCCTCCCTCACTAGTTTTCTCTTTGTCTTCTCATCAATTGTGGAGGGAGACCCTTTTCTTGGTTACACTTTATTTTACAGTACATGTACAGTGTACTTACCCATACAATTATTGGTAATATAAAGTAACCACATGTGTCAAGGCTAGGTTTAGGTAGGTTCAGGGTTAGTACCTAGTTATAACCCAGTTATTGTAATTGCTATAAGTAGTGTGTACATGCGGAACATGACTGCAAAATAAAGTGCTACCCTGTTCTTGATAATGTCGCTGTTGTTTTTTGTAGCCCTAATCTGAGCAGTACCTTTCAACACTGAGACCCTTTTGATGATTCTTAAGCTCTTGTGTGGTCCATGGCTCTGTAGTAGAGCCTATTTACATTTGTCACTATGCAGTTTTACTGATCAGATAGGTATCCAATTTGTTAAAACTGTTCCATTTACACTTGAAAACATAAATGTGCCACTGCAAAACTATACTGTAAATCCAATCTTCAATTCCCACACTATATGCAAATTCAACTGAGTTCACATAAACGAAAGCAACAGATATGAACTGCATTGTATTTATCATCAGCTAATTTCAAGATCAAAAGCTACAATAGGAGAGAAAGCTTTCAGCATCCATATCACCCTGTAGCCCAAGACTGGTTCCCCTTTGAAGCTAAGCAGGGCTGAGTCTGGTCACCTGGATGGGAGACCTCCTAGGAAAACTAGGTTGCTGGTGGAAGAGGTTTTAGTGAGGCTAGCAGGGGGTGCTCACCCTGTGGTCTGTGTGGGTCCTATAGCTCCAGTATGATGGGGACACTTATACTGAACCGAGGTCCTTGACTCTCTGTGGTCATAAAAAAATCCCAAAATTTGCCCACTAGCCTCTGTCCATAATGGCCTCCTAATCATCCCCATGTACTAATTGGCTTCACCACTCTGTCTCCTCTCCACCAGTTAGCTGGTGTGTGGTAGGTGTTCTGGTGCAGTATGGCTGCACATTGGTGGTGGTTGAAGAGATTCCCCCCTTTCATATGTAAAGCGCTTTGAGTGCAGAGAAAAGTGCTATATAAATGTAGCAAATTTTTATTAGTTATTATTAAAGTGACATCTGCACAGGTACACTCTCTTTCTAAAAAGGACTTTCTAAAGAGATAGGCTACTCGCCTGCGGCGGCCCATATCTGTGGTGATGTTGCAGTAGCACTGTGATGACTGTATGTTGCAGTAGCACTGTGGTAGACTACTTGGAGTTGGTATATCATGCTCTCACACTTTTGTTTTTTTACCGTTTTGGGTGGAGTAAAATTAAAGTCCAATTCACACTGCACAGACAAATGCAAATGCCAGCATACACATTTGTTGGGTTTTGTCGGATCAGTGTGTTACCCCTGTCAGCGTTGGTCTGGGTTTGTTTTCACCCGACTGAACATGTTTCATCAGCGTTTGTCAGTGTCTGCTGGGGCAGTGTGAATATAACAGTTATTTTTCATAAAATTCTAAATTCAACGGCCAACTTGTTTGTTGGTGTTTGTTGCCATTTGTCTTTTCGGTGTGAACTGTCCTTTACATATATGGCTTCAACTACCAGAGGCATTTACACTGGTCCAGTTGCAGTTCCATTTACACCTGTTCTTTTCACAATTGGAAACTATCCGATAAAAAAAATGCATGAAGTAGCATGCAACCAAGAAAATGTCAGAAAAATCTTACTAGAACAGCTGAGATTTATTTGGTGTCACTTCAAGCGAAGACAGGCAGGCTCCCATTAAGAACACATAGGACCCTAGGGCTATAGCAACCCCGAGGGCCCCCTTCATACTAGCGTACATTTCCTACTGCAGAAATAATTAGTAGCCTATTTTAAAAAGTCATATTTTTATCACAGAGATACTGTGTATTGTATCTATATAAAATATTTTAAAAAATTCCAGGCTAAAACACATTAAAAGCATAAATGCGTTAACACCCAATATGAGGTCAAAGCAAACAGGTATCCAGAAAAAGCAACAACCTTTGCGCATATACGACTGCCTTAGGAAGTTTACATTTAAATAGTTTTAATATTAGAATGTCATCTTTCTATACCTAGAAGAAGAGAATCATCGGGGCTGGACTGGTGCTAAAATTCTGCCCATCCGTCCCACATGTGTCCCCATTAATGTGTTGCTGGGGTAAGTCCTTTAAATTTGAAAAAAAGAATACATTAATGAATAAATAATGGACAGAAACAAATATTTTTGAATATATTCTAAATATGTTTAACAATATTAATATTGCATTATATTGCAAGTGCAACACACTTAATTATTGAATTATGAGACCAGCGATAGCCATTTGTCGCTGATCTCATTTGAATTCGACACAAGAGCAACATCATGATATGTGAACATTTAAAGGCTCTGTGGTAAACCTAAGCACTAAGCGAAATGCACAAGCTGCGACTGCTGGATGCATGTGCGGTTTAATCAGGTAGTGCCGTTTCATCGCTGGGCTTTTGGTCTTTGTTTCCCAGGTGCTCCACTAAATATGCTCCACAAAATGGCAGCTCTTAAAATGGGGAGCCATGGTGGGGTATTGCCGATCGGCCCACTGGGAAAAGTTCAGGTGCTCCTGATGGCCAGTCAATCTACTCCACAGCCAATCACGGGCCCCCTCCTTGCTCGGGCCCTGGGGCTTCAGCTCCACCTAGCCCTGTTGTTAATGCAGCCCTGAAGACAGTTGTGAAATATTTCACATGAACTTGATGATTAGTTCATTCTGAACAGGCACATACTCAATTATAAAAAGGTTAGCGTTTATTTTTATCTTTTTTTCTCTGTAATGTGTCACTGGTTTTTTAGCGGCATTCATTTTTTACATTACAAAAACCAGCTGTTTTAACAGGGGTGTGTAGATTTTTTTTTTTCAAATCTATGACTAGCCATAGAGAAAGTGACTAAAGTAATACCAAAGATGGTGATGTAAATAAAACTGTTAATTCTAGCAGAAAGATATAAAAAGGAAGTGATCAGATTAGTTTAAAGTGTTACTTTGAAATGATGGCATAAGATTATTTGAGAAATTATTCATTTAGAATTTCTAACATGTGTTACTCACTTGTCAACTGAAGATTTCCATCCGGTCTGGGCCCCATATCTTGATTGTATTGATGTTTCTTTAAGTAATATTTTGAGGTTTGGTATATTATAATGCTCCTGTTTCCTTTTTATTTTATTTCCTCCTTTTTTTGCACTGTAAATTCTGGGCTTTCATTGCTTGGTTGTTTCTTTGGTTTTTGCTTAGGTTGTTAATGATTGAATGATTGAAATTACAATAGGAATTAATCATATTGATTGATATCCATGTTCCTTAAACACTTTTTAAATAGCAAACAAGCATTTGATTCTTCATCAAAAAATTTCCATCACAATATGTTGTGTACTTCACACTTGCTGTATCATTGAACTGTACACTAACATGTCATGTCACATTCTGTTATGTTCCTTCTTTTACTGTCTATGGTTATGTTGCCTCAACCCTTTAAAGACATTGGTTTGGTTGAATTGTGATTCCCTGTGTCCCCCTGCAGGTTCGGAGGGGTCCGCGCACAGTTCAGAGTGAAACAAAGTATGTAGAGTTACTAGTGGTCAATGATTACGAACTGGTAAGATCCGAAAAAAGTTTATTTATTCAAGTTATTCTTTTCTGTATTTCTTTTTGCATGTGGTGTGTAATATTTTTCTTGATGTTTCTCTCTGTAGTTTGTACAGATGCGAAGATCGGCCTCTCAGACGAGAAACTTTGCTAAAGCTGTAGTGAACATGGCTGATGCTGTACGTCCTGAAGTTTGACAGACATATTCACGATTTTTTCTCATGATGTTTTCCTTGAGTAAGTACTGTAGCAATTTTTATACTTAAAACATCCTATTAAATTCCAGATTTACAAGGAGCAGCTGAACACTAGAATAGTGCTTGTCGCCATGGAGACATGGTCAACTCAGAACATGGTTTCTGTTGGCGACGACCCTTTGGTGACCCTGCGTGACTTTATGAAATACAGGAAGGAGAATATCAAAGAGAAGAGTGATGCAGCTCACCTGCTCTCGTATGTTATGCTTCCTTCTTAGACGACACATTTTTTACACGCTCGGTCATTGCATTTGACACATGCAATATATAGAATGTAAATATCCATTCAATATAATTAAAGCCCCATGAAATCAACTTTATTTGTGTTTTTTTAGCCTATATGCTAGTGTACTACAAACAGTATTTAAAACCTCTCTTCCTAATAAATGGACTGAAAATATGTAATTGTCTCCTGTTTAGTGGCATCTACAATTTTTTGCTCCTGAGAATGAAAATATCCTTCCCCCTAAAAACTTTTGGTTTCAATCGGAAATGCATAAACAGAGGAAAGAAAAAAATTTACTTTGTCAAACCATTTCATGGGGCCTTATGCCACACATTTGCATCACACCAGTGCCATTGCAATTTAAGATTGCATATGACTTTCATGATAACCAACTCTGTAAGAAGTTCAAAACCTTTGTAAGGTAAATATTCTGTGAACTATTTGACCCGTAGGGGACGCACGTTTCAGAGCAGTCGCAGTGGCACTGCGTACATCGAGGGGATCTGCTCACCAACACGAGGTGGAGGAGTCAATGAGGTGAGAGCTCAATGGCTAAAGCTCAGAGCTACATTTGCTAAAACTTTATTTCCATAGTCCACTTTAGACATTCTACTAACTATAAGTAACTTTGCACCTACATATCAGCTACCAGCCATTAGAGTATTAGTAGACTGTTTAAAGGTAGGGTTGGGTTAAAAAAAACCACTTTTTGTTATACGGTCCAAATGTAATGATAGGATGTCCTACCTGCCTGTCAAACTATGTATTCTCATACCTCTGCGCACTCTGCACTATGCAGAGTTGTAGACAGACAGTCAACGAGCACCGCAAACAAACAGTAGACACATTTTACCGTTCCTTCTGAACCCAAACAATGAGCTTATGCTGCATTCACGCCATATCGTATTGTGACAATCTACTCGGAGATATGCGTTTCTATGGCAACACTATCAATGGCGAAATGAATCTGCTGCAGTCAGTTGGTAAAAGTCAGAGCTCTTTAACTTGTTTACGTTTATTTTTATTATGATGTTGTGTGCTTTGAAACGGGACTTAATTTAAAGCTGTCTCTCGTGACGCTTTGCTTACTCTGCGCTGGCTGTGCGTGTTCATGTGTTTTGGAGGAGGCGTGGCTTTGGAAAGTGCTCTGAAAGGAGTGAGGGATCTTATGTTTTCAAAACTAGCTTCCTATTGCTAGCCTCTCTGAAATTGCCTATCCTACCTTTAATATCTGTTAACACTTTATTTTGATGGTCCCACAACACATTCTACTGACTATAGGTAACTTTGCAAGCCAGCTTATTCTACTAACCTGAACCCTAAGCAAACAGTCTACTAATATTCTATTGAGAGATAGTTGACATGTAGTTGCAAAGTTACTTATAGTTAATAGAATGTCTAAAATGGACTATCGAAATAAAGTGTAACGTCTTGGTTACCGACGTAACCTCCGTTCCCTGTTAGAGGGAACGAGACATTGTGTTGATGTACTGACATTAGGGGTCGCACTTGAGAGCCACAAATACCTCTGACACTTTAGAAAAGGCTAATGAGAATTGGCGAGTAGAATTTGCATGCCACTCCCCCAGACATATGGGTATAAAATTAGATGGCATGCATCCACTCATTCAGTTTTGTGCTGAGGAGCCGAAACTGTGTCCTAGCCATTTTACCGGGTAATTCAGTGTTGGGGCAGGAGGCAAACAAGTCTTTTTGAGCTTAGACTAATCGACTCCAAATCAGCTGGACTACCCAGGGATGGATTCTCTACTCTCTTTAAAGCTTGTCCAATAATGACCGTGCATTCACTGCATTATTGAGTTTTTCTGTTTTCTGTCTGAATAACTTCCGATAGTTCTGTGCTATCCCCCCAACAAATGCGTTTCAGCTTTAAAATTGGTTGCAACCCACCAATTATCTCCATTATGATCGAGGGAGGTGACCCTCTCCTTATCTTGATTGGTGAAAACAGGCTCAACACAACTTTTGTGAAACTGGTTTCTGAACTGAATCGCGTTGTTGAGTCTGATTGGTCTATTGAGCCAGCACAAGGGGTTGGGAGCGCTAATCGCACCCATCAGAAGACCTTCCATTCGTGCCCTCAGCGCCACGGCCTTGTGCATGATTGTAGATATTCCACTCGCCAATTCTCATTGGCCTTCTCTGAAGTATCAGAGGTGTTTGGGGCTCCCAAGAGCGACCCCTAGTGTCACTACATCGACACAACTCCGAAGTAATTGACAGATAGGGAACCCTACTTTCTTATTACACATTACTGGTGTTACTGTGCCTGATTTATCAAAAAAAAAAAGGTTTCTACCTAATCTTATTCAAATAACTGACTGCATAGTCACTTTTATATATATGTGTGTGTCTCTCTCTCTCTCTCTCTCTCTCTCTCTCTCTCTCTCTCTCTCTCTCTCTCTCTCTCTCTCTCTCTCTCTCTATATATATATATATATATATATATATAATAAGCATACTGTAAGTTCCTTTGTATTAAAGCATCTGCTAAATGAGTGCTAACATACCATCTACCATCTCTGTGTTAATGTCAGTATGGAAATGTGGGACCCATGGCTATCACATTATGTCAGAGTTTAGGACAGAACCTTGGAATGATGTGGAATAAAGACCGTGCTACTGCAGGTAACCAGCCTTCCACTCCTGACAAAATATAACAAAAAAGGGGGACTGTTGTTTTAGTGTGTGTGTGTGTGTGTGTGGTAGGAGACTGCAGATGTCCAGATCCGTGGTTAGGCTGCATCATGGAGGATACTGGGTGAGTCAAGTTTTTGGGTCTTTGTGTAAGTATATTTTTATTGCAACATTCATGCTGGAAACATACACTATGCAAGTACAGTCACAAATGTTTGGCAAATGGATTGCAAGCATGAGGCATTATTGTATATGATGTGAATTCTTGCCAGAGTAAGCAAAATTCAGAATTGAGGATTTTTTTATTGACCATGACCCACAGGATAACTTAAAGAGGAATTAATTAATTGCAATTCAAAGAAATTCAACACAGGTAAAGCGCTCTATAAGCATTCTCCCACCATGGTCCACAAAAGCTAAATAATTGAATACAATGAAATTATATTTGTATAATTATTTATTTTGGCCATAGTTAATTAGTTACAGTTACAGTATGTGAATGTCTTTTGAATTTCAGTTCATTCTACTTCCTTACATTGAAATTTGAATGGAATCATGTATTCAATCTTCATCCTTATTCAAATTTACTTCAAATACAGAAATGGAATTTAAAATTTTAAAAGCATTCTCAATTAATTTCTGAATTGCATACAACCTTGCTTCTTGCTTTACTGTAATCTCACTTCTCAAATTAGTGATGGACATCAATTGTCTTTAATTTTACTAAGTTACTATTAAGATTGCTAGCTAACTTGCTCTGTAAGATTCTTTTTAAACTTGCTTCACCATGGAGAGTATTTTTCAAGGCTTTTCAAGTCAGCTAAATAGTTTAGCTCTACCAGCACAACTATATATTGACTGATATATTCGATTCTCATGATCACTCATAATGTATACTTGAATGCACTGTAAAGGCCAATTCACACACTGCACCGACAGACACCGACCAATGTCGACAGTCATCAAATTACAGTGTCACATTTTCAAGACCTGACAAATGTAGATTCAGCAAAATTAAGAGCCAACCAATGCCGAAAGGTGTAACTCACTGATCCGACCAAAACCTGACGAATGTGGCTCATGTTAGTGCAGTGTGAATTGGCCTCAAGTTGCTTTGAATAAAAGTATCTGTCAAATATAAATTACATTTTGCTGTTCCCTCTCTAATAGTTTTACACACTGTTTCCATGTAAGGGTAACTGAACAGTATTAACTCTATTAATACTGCTAATTATATGTGATCCTGACAGATACTATCTACCCAGAAAGTTTTCACGGTGCAGTATAGAGGAGTACATTCAGTTCCTCCAGCAAGGAGGAGGGAGCTGCCTCTTCAATAAACCTAACAAGGTTTGTCTGGAACATCCACTTAAATGTAAAAAAAAAAAAAGAATAGACTCCGCAATTTTCACAAAAGTTTCATGGCCCCCAGAATATTTTGTTGTATGAATATAAATCAAAAGAAAGAACAGACTGTCTGCTTTTAAACAACAACAACAAAATTGTTTTATTCTAGCTTCATGCATTCCTTTTTTAACAACACTTGCATGTGGGTAAGTTTAAAAAAAATGCAACATTTTGAGCAAAAAGCTGAGAAAATCGCGTTTTTGTCAAAGACTACATCCAGATCGAGATTCAGATTCAGAACAATGATCAAAACATACAGTAGATGCAGTAGATCAAATCCATTAACACCCCCAAAGCTTGCACAGTCCTATAGTTCCTCCTGGGTTGACATTTCATTCTGTAACTTTTGGCAGTTTTTATTTATATGCCGTTTAATTTTTGTTATTTTACATATGCATCTGCTTATGTATGATATTGCTTGTTTCTGCACAGTTGAGCACACAAGCCTTTTAATGTATACTCTTTTGACCGTGAGCGTGTAGAGGCATATTCTAGTGGACCGTCCTTTTTAAGTGCTCAAATCACTTGCACATGCTCTGTTGTCTGCTCACAAGTCAACAGACAACGGATACAAAAATCTGGCTGCATGCGGACATGTGGACAGACATCAGCGAACTGTGTTGATGACGAAAATACGTCACATGGACTGTCTGCGAACCAGAGCAGAACGCGGACAAGGGAAGTATACTTTAGGCTTTAGAGCTTAGCAATCCCACACTCCCATACATATACTTGGTACATGGTGTCCACTGCTGTAGGCTCATAAGTTGAGTCCACAGTCTTAGATAGACCTCGATCAGGGGCTGCTTTTCCCAGAAGCATCAACTATCTACTTAAACTAACAATGCTTCTGGGATATGCAGCCATGGGCATGTAGTAGTAACTTTCTGGATGCAATTAAAATGTTAGTTGAACATGGTAAGCCATGCCTGAGATCCATTCTACAACTTCTCAAGGCTCCTCCACTGGAAATTCTTTCTTGGTAGTACACCAATACCATGTTTCCAAGGGCAAAATCTTTCCCTTTATTGAAAACCTTTTTTCTTGCCGGCATAAGCCAAGGACCTGAACTGCTTTCAGAGTTGGATGAAGCACTCCTCCTTTGCTTCCAGTGGTAAAGTACATCTGGCTGTAGTGGTAACCCAAACACTGAATGTGGTAGTAACCCAAAGTGGTAACCCAAAGTGTCTGAATGTCTTGTCCAAACATGAGGGATGTTGAGGTGTATTTTCTGGATTCCTGCACTGTCAAACAAAACGAAATGCCCACAGGACCAGGGGGGATAGTAGGCCCAGTCACGCTGATGTTGTTCAACCAAGATGCCAAGCTAGGTGGTTAGGGTACAGTTGAAATGCTCTACCAGTCCATCACTTTGTCTAGTTTAGGTCTCCTTGGCTTCAAGCTCTTAACAGACCTTTCATGAACACCTGTGCTTCAAAGTTCCTCCCCTGGACCCTGTGCAGCTCCTCGTGTACTCCCCGTGTTAACTGGATGGAGGCCAGGATGTCCACCCCTACAGTACATGCCCCAGTGGGGACCCACCTGCACTTAGTCCCTTTTGGGATGTGTGGAGGTCACAGCAGTAGACAAATTGTTCTGTAGCCTGAAAACACCATAGTTTGTAAAAATGTCCAGAGGGGTGCTACAGTATCTCGAACACTCCTGCTCTCACAAGTCTTGATCCTTGTAATGGCCAGTGCAAATTATGCACAAAATGCCGCATTGCATTATCGGAAAAGGAACCTCGCCTCCAAAAACACAGACATAACAATACATATATGAAGTAGCTTGTATTTAGCTACTTTTACTGTGTAGCTTATTGTGGAATTAGCTCCTTACTCTAAAGGATATATTTTATCTTAATTGATAGAGAGCTTGATGCATTTTTGAGTAGCTTCTTAACACTGCATATCTTTTATGAATATCTGGCAGTGACATGATATTTTCTGTCGCTACAGTTGTTGGATCCTCCTGAATGTGGCAATGGTTTTGTGGAACAGGGAGAAGAATGCGACTGTGGCTCTCAAGTGGTGGGTGACAAGATAACTTAACACAAATTTCCTTTGAGAATCCAACAGAAACAGAAATAATTCTCTGAGTATTAATTAATTAAATCTTGAAGTGATGCCTGCCTTGAAGTGTGTTCGTACAAGAGAACAGGAAGGTGACGGTTGCAATGCTTTTTTTAAGCTAACAGGTTGTTTTTATTGGTTGTGCACTCTTGTAGGATTGCTCTCGTGCTGGGGGTGCATGCTGTAAAAAATGCACTTTGACCCATGATGCAATGTGTAGCAATGGACTCTGTTGTAGTCGTTGCAAGGTAAGTTTCATTATAATTGTTCACCCAAAACTTGTATGCCATCATTTACTTCATTTATGCCATTATTCACTTATGATGTGCCCAATGGTGGTCAGTTCTTTCCCCTGTCTTCGGCCTAGGATACTGGGATAGGCTCCAGCCCTTTGACCCTTCAAGTCAAATCAAGTCATCTTTATTTATATAGCGCTTTTTACAATACAAATTGTTTCAAAGCAGCTTTACAGAGATAACATGAAAATAATGTTGAAATAGTATTGTTAAATTCAAAATTAAATGTCCCCAACTAAGCAAGCCAAAAGCCAATGGCGATAAAGGCGAAGAAGGAAGTGAGAGTAGGGCTTTCAAGCTCCAAAAACAAGCAAAGTACCTTCATAATGGTTGTTTTTGTTCCGTTTTAGATCTTGGTCCTTAGTCATTAGGCATCATAAAAGTTGTCCTTAATTAGGAGCGAATCTACCAGAGTGGCAAATGCCACCCGAAGAAAAAGCAATGCCACCTCAGAATTATCCCAGTATAAAATAAAAATGTAAGCAGTGTTTTCTGTACCACTTTTCAGCAGTGGCGCTTCAATTCAAGTATATCGTGAAATAATGGCAAATAAAACACGTATTTTTTAGAAATTGTCCTAGCGGGTTGCACATGGATGCAGCGCACACAGTGTAGTCGGCTTCATTAACAAATGACTCTTATGAACCAGTTCTTTGTGAGTCAAAAAGTGAGTGCTGCCCAGTTACAAATTGACTGTGTTTCTATTTCTTCGTGAATTGTTCAGAAATTTACTGTGAAATGAATGCTTGCTGGGTCATTTTCTTTCAAATGACTGTGAATCAACAGCAGACTGATGCTAACATCTCAGTAATTTGCTGCTCTTTTTTTACTGTGAATTCACATTATAATTTTAAGTCAAGCTATTCTTAGCATGAATATGAACATTGTATTTTAAGCATGAAGATTTACCAATATCTTATTTTAAATTCATAACTGTACATGGATCTTTCATAAGCACCTGCTGAGATGCATCTTAGAAAGATGTTATATCGTCTTGCAACTTAAATAAACACCAGCAAATATCTTCAGTTTGACAACACAAGTGCTGCAAATACTCACAACGCAACCAAATACAGAAATTCCCAGCAAATAGCAAGAAAATGTTTCAAGGGGACCTCAACAAGTGACAAACCTGGCTGGCGCAAGCTTATTGTTCAATGTCTACTTGTCTTTGGTGTTGTCGATGACCTAAAAGGTGATTTATTTTTTTGTGTGTTTATTTTAACACCCTGATAATGTGCATATGTGCGTTGTTAGTATTTGTAGCACGTCTCTGTATTTGGTTGCATTGTGAGTATTTGCAGCACATGGTTTCCTATGATGTTTTCATAATTTGCTGTTTTTTTTTGTATTTGCATGTTTTCTTCAGTTGCAGCGCATTGAGCTCTCTCGGCCACCGTAATCTATTCATGCTGCATGCTGCATTTATTCACCTTTATAGTAGCCTACATATGCACTGTAGAAATGTAGTATGATATTGTTTGTTTATAGTAATTTTTGTGTTTTCTAATCATATTAACTCACAGTAAAACCATGCTTTTTTTACAGTACAATTCTAAAATGTTGACCTTTTAAAAAAAAAAAAAGATACTGTAGGTTTTACAAAAAGTCAAGTCGCCTTTATTTATATAGCGCTTTTTACAATACAGATTGTTTCAAAGCAGCTTTACAGTGATAACAGGAAAATAATGCAACAAAGTTTGTTTCGGCTGTCCAGCAGATCTAGATAATAGTGTCATAGTCCAGCTTAAAAGTAGCCTGGCTCCGTCCTCCTACGCACTTCCGCTCAATTTCATTTTCCTTCAGTACTACGTCTGGGATTGTGCTGTAGACTTCGGTTTCCAGAAATCATTTTTTTGTAGGACCAATCAGCGAACAGAGGGAGTGGCTGAGAACGATGACGTTGATGTCGACTCGTGCATTATTTTGAGTTGTAGTTCAAAATAAGAAAGATGCGAGCGAAGCCATTTGGCCCGTTGTGGCGACGCTGGCGAATATCAAGAAGTTAAAGCCGGAGCAAGAACAATCTTTGCTTAGTTTTGTGTTTATGGCCATCCTCCCACGGGGTTCGGGAAAAGACCTATGTCACGACCAAACTTTAGCGATTGGTTATGGCAGATAGAGTGACTCTGGGCAGATCCAATAGTTTTAGACTTCAATAGAGTTCCCGCCTACAAGGAAGTTAACGTTTGTCAATGGAGCGGTGCCAGACTCTATGTACAAATGAAATGTACGAGAGTCTGGTAGAACCAGGCTAGCTTAAAGGTGCTCTGTGTATTTTTTTATCGGCCTCTAGTGGTGATGTTTCAGATTGCAACAAGAGCGCTCGTGCTCGTGTGCGTGTGCGATCTCAAGAGCGAGCATTCACTACCAGCCACACTGAGACTTTCAACGCAACGGCGAAAGCATCACACAACATGCTGGAAACTCATGTAAACTCCCACTGCAACGTTACAATAATATGCTACTTTTAACAGCTTGACGTTGAACTAATGCTCCATGCTCGTACCATGATAACGTTACATTGACTGCATTTAGCAGACATGTGATGTTATCTAGCGTAAGGCATTTCACTAACTATTCGTGTATGTTAATGAAAAGAAACAAAAGTAAATACAGCGTGCTTGTTCAGCAAATCGTTCACGAGATGGCCGTTGCCAAATCACTCAAACATAAACAAACGTCCACGTGAATCACGTGCCTTTCACCAGTGCTCAATGCATCTTGGGAAATGAAGTCAATTCACAAATCATAATTACACATGAATGTTTTTAACCACATATGCATCTGAAACATGAACTGTTAATCTTAGTGTTATGTATTAAATGTTAACTTAATTATTTTAACTTAGTAATCTTAACTTTCATAACTATTCAAATAGTCTTCTAACAAATAAATTCTCAACAATGATAGTAGTGGTATGAGTAACGTTAGACAGTAGTTCGAGTACATAAAACAAGTATACATCCTAAAGCACCTTTTCTTATCCTGGAACAGTCTTTTGTATTAATTTCATGTCTCATGTAGTTTACCTTGTTATTTCATTAGTCTACTAATAATTCAAACGCTCTGCCGATGTTGATCCGTGTTTTCGTCCTGAGTCGATTAGAATCACGTTTGGCCTGACGAGCTTCAGCAGATAAAACTTTGTTTTGTTTTTTATATTTTTGTGGAGTGTGTGTTGTGCTGGAGGCAGGTCTTTTTGGGGTGTTATCAGACTCCATGTCGTTAGCTGAAGTGCCGTCGGTCGCATAGACTGTATAAGGAGAGAGGCTCGGGAGCACGCATACACGTCACATCCGATGGATTTCGCGGTAAATCCGACCCGGAGCCTTCACATATAAATATGAATATTGGCCTAAGTTCAGAGGTAATAGCAAAACCCGACAAGTGGATCATTGTAATGTGTGATTACAACCCCTTTTTTTAAAAAAAAAATTTTTATTGCCCACAGGCAATAAAAAAAGGATTCATTTTAGAAAAAAAGCTACATAGAGCACCTTTAAGTGATGGTTCATTTCTGTTGTAGAAAAGTTATTAATTTAGTTCATTTATATATATACAGCAGCTCTGGAGAAAGTTCTCATCGTCCAGCTCAGTTCAGTTCTCATATAATGTTGTCAATACAGGCAGATCAATATTTTTGTTGAATATTGTGTCCCCAACTAAGCAAGGCAAAAGCCAAAGGCAACAGAGACAGAGAGTGTTGTTAGATACAAGAGTACTACTGTGAAATAACTGTGAAAGTAATGTGGTTATTAAAGGGATAGTTCGGCCAAAAATGATATTTAAACCATGCATTACTCACCCTCAAGCCGTTCGAGATGCATATGTCAATCTTGTTTCAGACGAACACATTTTCAGTTATTTTAGAAAATGTCTTAGACCCTTCAGTGGATATAATGTGAAGCTACGGGGTCCACCTCCTTCAAGTCCCAAAATGTGCACACATCCTTCACAAAAGGAATCCATCCGGCTCCAGGGGGATAAACGAAGGCCTTCTGAGGGTAATCCGTGCGGTTTTGTCGTAAAAATATACATATTTAAAACTTTATAGATGAAAATATCTGACTTCCGGCAACGATCCGGCAACGATCGACGCGCGTTCACGGGTGATGGTAGTCGGCGTACGAGGTAGACGTAGCGTAGGATACGTTGTGACGTAGTGTAGCGTAGGACGTAGTGTAGGAAACGACGTGACGTTTGCTCTGCTCTCTGGCTGCACTGGCGCGTTCGTTCTACGTCACGTTACGTCTGGAATATACTGTAATTCCATATGTAACCCATCCAAAGTACCAAGAAAGGGTTAACGTAAGTGGTGGGCGTGGTTTAGGAATGCAGCTTGTTGGTACGCAGATGAGCAGTCACAAGAGAAACGGTTAGGAGATTGCTGGGTTGAATTCTCCTGTGGAAAAGGTTACGTGATGCATGATATGCTCAGAGGAAACCGAGTTCTTCGTTATTTTTTTCCTTTCTAGTCACGAACTCTGATTGTTTTTTTTTTCCCTTGCACGTTCCCTGTGGTTATCGACACCACGAGGTTATTGGATTAAAGATGGCGAGCCAGTGAAACTCCGGATAAGAAATTTTGTGAGCCAGTGACGTTTTGACGTTCTATTACATCGGTGAATTCAAGGATCTTCAGTCGTTGAACTTTTCCTGAGTGAACCTGCAAAAGTATCAGATAAGAACTTTTGATTGTTTATACTACCCGGGTAGATGCTAAAGAAAAGACTATTTCCTTTTCCTGTTTTTTTTATGGGCCCAAAGTTTATTTTGTTTATTTTCTATTATTGAATTGTGATTTCCTTTTACTCAACAAAATTGCACTTTCATATTTTAAGAGAAATTGTGCAATAAAACTGCAGTAGTTCAAATCTGATTGATGTGTTGTTGTTGTTGTGACTCCCCACATACTGCCTCCTAGAGCCTAGATCTTGAATTTCAGTGTTTCTAATATCTTGAGCTAGAATTAAGTAGAGGCGCTACATAAAAACTTGGCGAGCCCAGCCAGGAGGCGGTGTGTGTGTGTGTAATCACAGCAACAAAGTATACAGTCATTAGGTCATCTGGTGTTTAACACGTGACTGAACATGGATGTTGTAATTATTGAAAATGTTAAGGTACCCAATTCTCTTCTGGTCATGGGCTTATCTGAAACGGAAGCAGATGAAGAGTTGGTTGATTTTCTGAAACAGTATGGTTCTATAGAGAGGGTACTTAAAGTCGATAGCTCTGACCCCAAATTTCAAAATGCAGCCATAGTTGAATTTCAGAGTGGGGCTGCCATTCAGGGATTAAAAAGTCAGCTGCCATTAAACAAGAAAATTTCTGCCACTCCAAATGTTGTATGTCACATTCAGCTTTTATCTGAAGTGTATGCTGACAGACGTGGTACTGGTTTAACTACTGGTTATCTTACTGAACTGAGGGATGTAGCTAAACAGAGTGGCATTGATTTTGAAAAGTTGTTGCTAGATGAACTAGAAAAGATTAAGGACTCCACTAGAGCTGAAAGTCCACGTGAACCTGAGAATATGGACATTGAACCTGATCCTCTGCGCAACTTTAGCGCTTTGACGGCTGCATCGCCAGGGAAGGCAGATGATCTGCTCTTAGGAAAAACTGAGATGCATGCCCCTGATGACTTTCTATCTCACATTTCAGAGGGAGCTGGTCTTCCCTCTCCAAGAAAGAAGCCAGCTTTTTCACTCTTACCTGAGCAGCTCAGTCCTTCCGAAGTTCAGAGAGTAGTAGTGGAGCATGTCGTAAAGAGCACTGATATCTCTGCACAGTACCAGGGCCCAAAGCTGAGAAGCTTTTCTGGCAGAGCCCCTTGTTCACCAATGGAGGTGGATTATGACACCTGGCGAAACAATATTGAGTTTTATCTCAATGACTCCACATTCTCTAATGTGCAGATAGTCAGGAAAATTGTTGAATCCCTCTTACCTCCTGCGGCTAATATTGTTAAACATTTAGGGCCCCAGACTGATCCTAGAACTTACCTCAGTCTACTCGATTCTGCCTATGCTGCTGTAGAAGATGGAGATGAACTCTTTGCTAAATTTCTAAACACAAACCAGAATGCCGGGGAGAAAGCATCTGCTTATCTACAGCGACTACAGTCCGCTCTTAGCAATGTGATAAGAAGGGGTGGTATTACCCTTGCTGATATGGATCGCCAATTGCTAAAACAGTTCTGCCGCGGATGCTGGAATAATAGTTTAATCAGCAGCCTGCAGTTAGAGCAGAGAAAGGCTAATCCATTTTCGTTTTCTGAGCTTTTGCTCCTCATAAGGACAGAAGAGGACAAGCAAGCGTCGAAATCCCTCCGAATGAAGCAGCATCTAGGCTTTCCGAAAGCCAAAGTTCAGTCACATCTGCAAAGTGTAGAGTGTTACACAGATGAAATTGACCCTTTTCAGGATGTTTCAAGCTCAGCTGCCATAACAAAGAGGATGCAAAAGCAGATAGCGGAGTTGCAAATGCAGTTAGCGACCCTCAGAGCAACAAAGAGTGAGAAATCAGTGAAACCGGATTCAATTGGAGCTAAACTCAAGAAAGCTAAGGGTAAAATGATGGAAAAGTCTGCCCAGCCATATGAAGGGAAAGCTAACAAGAAGCCCAGACCGTGGTACTGTTTCCGCTGCGGTGAAGATGGGCACATTGCCCCAGCTTGCAGTGGTGATCCAAATCCTGAGCTTGTAGAAGCTAAAAAGAAAGAGTTCAAAGAAAAGTTGCGACTGTGGGAGAAAGCTAACAATGAGTCTGAGAATCCTTCTTTAAACTGAGTTTCGTTTCTGTTGGGGGACAGACAGGAACGAGAATTATGACGTGTCCCAACTCCAGACTTAAAACCAAAGCTGACAACTATTCACAAAGTGTTGATAAAGTCCAAACAGCTAAAAAGTTAGTGGGTGAGAAATGTACTGCCACAGTTACAATCGCTGGAAAAACCTGTAATGTTTTACTTGACACTGGTTCTCAGGTGACCACTATATCCGAGTCATTTTACAATGAAAACCTGTCTGAGCATCCCATTCAACCGATCGAAAATCTTCTTGAAGTAAGGAGTGCTAATGGCCAGCATGTCCCATATTTGGGTTTTGTGGAAATTAGTGTAGTCTTTCCTAAAGAATTTGTGGCCAGTGAACCTGAAATCGCCTCTTTAGCTTTAGTCATACCCAATAATGGCTCCAACAGTGATGTTCCCGTTTTGATAGGTACAAACCTGCTCGATGTGCTTTACAGTGAGTACAGTGTAAATGCTAAATCTGCCAATTACTCAAAGTCCTTTGGTTATGATCAAATCTTCAGAGTGCTTAAAGTGAGACACAAGCAGAGTGAAACTGGAAGAGTTGGTTTGATGATGCTAAAAGGCAAAGTCCAGAATGTCATACCAGCAGGCCAGAAAGTTCCTCTTGAAGGTTATGTAAGTGTGAATACCATTCACAGCCAAAATGAGGTATTACTGGAACAGCCTTCCAACTCAGTTTTGCCTGGAGGGCTTTTTGTGGATTGTTGTCTCATTGTGCTGCCTAAACAACCTCCATATAAACTACCTGTTTGGGTCAGAAATGAGAATGATCATGATGTGACTCTTCCTGCCAGCTGTGTTATCGCAGAGTTAAGCATGCCACAGCAGGTCATTGAAACTACTTCCTCTTCTGACAGTCAAAAAGACCCCACAGTCCAACCAAACCAAGACGATACCAACCTAAAATTTGACTTTGGTGATTCACCAATTTGCAAGGAATGGAGAAATCGGATCACAAAGAAGCTAAATGCTTACAGAGATGTGTTTGCCCATCATGATTTGGATTTTGGCCATGCCACTAAAGTGAAACATCATATCAAATTGAATGATGATACACCCTTTAAGCAGAAGTCCAGACCAATACACCCTCATGACTTTGAAGCTGTAAAGAAGCATCTTCAAACCTTACTTGAAGCGGGGATAATAAGAGAATCTGAATCACCGTTCTCATCCCCAATTGTAGTGGTAAGAAAGAAAAACGGTGATAATCGACTTTGTGTTGATTATCGTAAATTAAATTCCCGTACTGTCAAAGATGCTTATGCTCTTCCAAATGTAGAAGAAGCTTTTTCAGCACTTACCGGTTCACAGTGGTTCTCGGTAATGGATTTAAAGTCCGGATATTACCAAATTGAAATGGAGGAGGAAGACAAACCGAAGACAGCCTTTGTGTGTCCCCTGGGCTTTTGGGAATTTCATTGTATGCCTCAGGGCACTACAAATGCTCCTAGCACCTTCCAAAGGTTAATGGAGAAGTGTATGAGTGATATAAATCTGAAGGAGGTGCTAGTGTTTTTAGACGATCTCATAGTGTTCTCAAATTCCTTGGAAGAACATGAGGCTAGGCTTTTACACGTGCTGCAACGTTTACGTGAGAATGGTCTTAAATTGTCTCCTACTAAGTGTAAATTTTTCCAGACACGAGTACGCTATCTTGGGCACGTTGTGTCCAAAGATGGCATTGAAACGGATCCCGAGAAGGTCCGTGCTCTCAAAACATGGCCGGTACCTCAAAACCTCAAGGAACTTCGCTCATTTCTTGGATTCTCCGGATACTACCGCCGCTTTGTAAAAGATTATTCCAGAATAGTCAAACCTTTAAATGATCTTACCGCTGGATATCCGCCCACCAGAAAGGATTCCAAGCCTGCGGAGAAGGGCGCAGTATATTTGAATCCAAGAGAGCCTTTTGCTGAACGATGGTCTTCTTCTTGCCAAGCGGCTTTTGACTGCATCATTGCAAAACTTACTTCCTCTCCAGTACTTGGTTTTGCTAACCCAAAATTGCCCTACGAACTCCACACTGACGCTAGTACTACTGGTCTCGGAGCAGCGTTGTACCAACAGCAAGAGGGTCAAACCAGAGTCATCGCCTATGCAAGTAGGGGTTTATCAAAAAGTGAAGCCAGATACCCAGCACACAAATTGGAGTATTTAGCTCTAAAGTGGGCCATTGTAGACAAATTTCAAGATTATTTGTATGGGAACACCTTCACTGTTGTTACGGATAATAATCCGTTAACATATATACTTACATCTGCGAAGCTTGATGCAGCTGGTTCTCGCTGGTTAGCAGCCCTCTCCACTTTCGACTTCAACATCGTGTACAGGGCTGGAAAGCATAATCAAGATGCGGATGGTCTTTCTAGACGACCACATGGGTTACTGTTTGAAGATTCTGAGTCTTTGGAAGAAGCAGAAAGAGTGAAGAAATTCACTTCGCATCACTTATCAACATCTCTTAAACAGGTAAATCTTCCTGATGATGTTGTTAAAGCTGCATGTTGTAAGCACTTCATAGGACCTGATGACTTACCTTCATTTACTACAGTTGAGTCTCTAGCTCTTAATGCTGACGCTGTCCCAGATGTCTTTGAGCAGGACACACAGGATAGGCATGAATCTGTTGCAACCTACAGTAATGAAGAATTGATCAGAGAACAACAATCTGATTCCACCATTAGTCAAGTGATACAGCTGTTGAACACCTTGGGACATTCACCTCATAATGTTCATACAGACTCTCCTAGTCTTAGACTAATGTTCAAGGAATGGAGTCGCCTGGAGTTCAAAAACGGTCTGTTGTACCGGGCAAGACAATGTGATGGTAAAGTTGTACATCAGCTTGTGCTCCCAGAGTCACTGAGGCCAAATGTCCTCAAATACCTACATGATGATATGGGTCACATGGGGATTGAGCGTACGCTTGATCTAGTTAGGTCTAGATTCTATTGGCCTAAGATGTCCCAAGATGTAGAAAATAAGATCAAGATGTGTGGGCGTTGCGTAAGACGAAAAACTCAACCTGAGAAGGCTGCCCCTCTTGTAAATATTCACACCACGCGACCGATGGAACTAGTCTGTATTGACTTTTTGTCACTTGAACCTGACAGCCAAAATACCAAAGACATTCTAGTGATTACTGATCACTTCACACGATATGCTGTCGCCATCCCAACCAAAGATCAGAAGGCAAATACTGTCGCTAAATGTCTTTGGGAGCAATTCCTAATTCATTATGGATTCCCTGAACGGCTGCATAGCGACCAAGGAAGGGATTTCGAATCCTATGTCATCAAGGAGTTGTGTGCAGTCCCTGGGATCAAGAAAGTTAGGACTAGCCCTTATCATCCGAGAGGTAACCCTGTCGAACGATTTAATCGTACACTTTTAGGCATGTTAGGTACTCTCAAAGATAAGGAGAAAAGTCATTGGCGTGATTTTGTAAAGCCACTGACACACGCCTATAATTGCACCAAAAACGACGCCACTGGCTATAGTCCGTATGAGCTAATGTTTGGACGTCAGCCAAGGCTACCAGTTGACATGGCCTTCAACTTGCCTGTCCGAGAAAATATGCAACAATCTCATTCTCAATATGTGAGAGCACTCAAGTGCCGTCTAGAAGAGAGCTATAAGATTGCACTTGAGAACGCCAATAAATTAGCCCATCGGAACAAGTGTCGTTTTGATATCAAGGTGCGGGAATCAGTGCTGGAGGAAGGAGACCGTGTTCTTGTGAGGAATCTCAGGTTGAGGAACAAACACAAGTTAGCTGATAAGTGGGAATCCACCGTCTATCATGTACTTAAACGGATGGGAGACTCACCTGTTTACATGGTTCAGCCAATCGATGTAGATGGTCCCACCAGAACTCTACATCGTGATCATCTTCTGCCGTGTGGGTATCTGTCTGAAGGGGAGGAGGAGGAGGAGAAGCCTCCCAAGCCAGTGCTTCGGCGTCCTAAAACACGACAGAGCTCCCAGCTCTATACAGATGAGTATTCAAATTCTGGCGATGAGGATACTTGCATTCCCTTGCAGCCTTCTGCAATTCCTGAGCAGAGATTTACCAAAGTATATGAAATTCCAGTCTCAGCTGATAATGCTTTCACTGTTCCAGCCGATCATCAAACTTGTTCAAATCAGTCATATTCACCTGTCCTCACTACTTCATCATCCACCAAGGATGTGCAAACTCCACATAATGAAGTTTTGGATGGAAAGTGTGATAATATTTCAGAAGAGTCCAGGAAGAAAGGTCCTGAATCAATCAGTCATGACAAAGATGTTTCAGTCGTGGCCGACGAAGATGATGATGTGCCGCTTCTGGACTTGAGTGAACCAGAAAATGTTACTGATAAAGAAACGATAGCTGGAAATTCCAGTGGTCCTGAGTACCAGAGTAACCGAAATGAAGTAACCACAGATGATAGTAGTACCGATGCAGTGCGCAGGTCTGAAAGGTCAAGGCGTCCGCCAGGTCGTTTTCATTATCCTCAGCTGGGAAAGCCATTGATTTCTTTTGCTCAAACTATTTTGGGAAGTTTTACTAAAGCTCTGGAGCAATTAAGTGACTATGAGGATAACCAAATCATACAATTTAGGTTGATTTTAACTCATGAAGGGACTCATGATGATTTAGAGAGGGAGTGTGTAACCCATCCAAAGTACCAAGAAAGGGTTAACGTAAGTGGTGGGCGTGGTTTAGGAATGCAGCTTGTTGGTACGCAGATGAGCAGTCTCAAGAGAAACGGTTAGGAGATTGCTGGGTTGAATTCTCCTGTGGAAAAGGTTACGTGATGCATGATATGCTCAGAGGAAACCGAGTTCTTCGTTATTTTTTTCCTTTCTAGTCACGAACTCTGATTGGTTTTTTTTTTCCCTTGCACGTTCCCTGTGGTTATCGACACCACGAGGTTATTGGATTAAAGATGGCGAGCCAGTGAAACTCCGGAGAAGAAATTTCGTGAGCCAGTGACGTTTTGACGTTCTATTACATCGGTGAATTCAAGGATCTTCAGTCGTTGAACTTTTCCTGAGTGAACCTGCAAAAGTATCAGATAAGAACTTTTGATTGTTTATACTACCCGGGTAGATGCTAAAGAAAAGACTATTTCCTTTTCCTGGTTTTTTTTATGGGCCCAAAGTTTATTTTGTTTATTTTCTATTATTGAATTGTGATTTCCTTTTACTCAACAAAATTGCACTTTCATATTTTAAGAGAAATTGTGCAATAAAACTGCAGTAGTTCAAATCTGATTGATGTGTTGTTGTTGTTGTGACTCCCCACATACTGCCTCCTAGAGCCTAGATCTTGAATTTCAGTCTTTCTAATATCTTGAGCTAGAATTAAGTAGAGGCGCTACACATACTAAAATGTTTAAAAGTTAAATGATACAAGCTCAGAGACATTTAGACTCTGTTGATGTTTTTGATAATACAGTGTCTTGATTTGATGCCCTGGATGTTGACATTTTGTTATTTATTTTTAATCCTTTTTTAACAGTATAGATGATTACTTTTTGGTAATGTAACCTTTTTACATATTCGTGAACACGATTGTGCATGTCAGGCCATGTTTGCTTTGGTGTTGCCACCCCTCATAGTCCTCATTCCACCCCTTTGCCACCCTATAAATAATTTACTAGATCTGCCCCTGGTGTAAATAGTAATAAAGGGATGTTTCTGTCTCTGTCAATATCAGCTCTCTCTGTTTAATGATAGCTGTCAGTATAGTTGTCCTCTGTTGGCTGCTCTCTCTCTCCCTTTTTAAAGCTGGTGAGCAGAATCCAGATAGTGTTATCATATACTGTAACTATGCCAGGAAGGAAAAAAATGAATGCATCTTTTTAGCATGTTAAACGAAATATTAATCAGTCAAATTAACACGTTATTTTTGACAGCCCTATCAATAATAAACTGACATGTATATGTCATGCTTTGGGTTTTGTTTCTTGTTCCTGGTTCTTGTCTGTCATGTGATCCCCTGTTCTAGTCATGTGATCTTGCCTTGTGTTCCCCTGTCTGTTGTGTCATGTTGTCATTGGTTGATTGTTTAAATGGTCACAGGTGTCCCTTGACTCGTCGTTAGTCCAGTATGTATTTAAGCCCTGTGTCTAGTTCACTCTTTGTGAGTTCTTGATGTTGTTATGTTGATTGTTCTGTTCATGAGTTCTGTTCCAGAGTCTTAGTCTGTCAAAGTTCTAGTCTTTATTTAATAAAAACACTGCTGTACTTGGATACTGCTTCCTGCTGCTTCGTGACAGTATATTTACACAAATGCTTTGATTCTTTAAAAGAACCAGAGTGATTTAGTTGAGATGTTACCTGAGGGCTACACTGGTTGAATTGTATGTTTTTATTCACTAAATATAACTGGTTCATTAGAGTCATTTGTTTGGACTAGATTGGGTGAACTGCATGAGCCATTGAGAATATTTTTTTGTCATTATTTCGCAACTCAATGTCTTTTCATCTTATCACACTGGAGCTCCACTGCCGTAAATCGGTCCAAGAAACTACTTACATTTATATTTTATACATTGGGATACCATTTTAATTTTTTTTTTTACCACTGTAACAGTTGATCTGGTTTATAAAACAGCCTGATTGATTTAGTCACTTATCAGACTCTATTCAGTCAGGTGACTCCATTATCCAGTCACAGTGGTTCTTGAGCTGTGCGCTCACTAGAAAAAAAGGATTATCTGTGAATAACTTTCTTTTACATTTGTAAAATTTTGTTTAGAATTTATCTTATTGTGTTCCACAGAGGAAAGTAAGTCATACGGGTTTGAAACCACATGAACGTGACTTTTTTTATTTTCAAAGGGACAAATCCCAATTCAACAGTCAAAACTATTTATTTGTTTGCGTTATTAATTGTGTATATTTTTGTTGTGTATTTAACTCACTGAAAGATTGTGTGTTTCAGTATGAGCAGAGAGGAGTGGTCTGCAGGGATGCAGTGAATGACTGTGATGTGCCAGAAACGTGCACTGGCGATTCGAGTAAAGTAATGATACATTTATATAAAACCATCATTACCATCACCTAATAGTGTCAGAGATTTACATGTGCTTCTCATTCATTTCTCAAACAGTGTCCAAATAACGTCCACAAACTGGATGGTTACATGTGCGATGCTGGACTGGTAAAATATTCTGTTTTTCTATCTAATTTGAACATTTCTTACTACAATAGTACAGTACTTACCATTGACACTGTATTTTGCTTGCATGAATTATTGTATAACACTGGCAGGCTTATTTTTTTAAACTATTACTGTACACGAACTCTGGTTTAAATAGAATGAAAATCTTTCAGTGATTAAAAGGGCAGTCTGCAATTTTATTTATTTTTTGTTTTTTGATTGTGCTGGCTGATTTAGGCCTTTTATAGCTACACTTAGTTGTGTGTAGATACATAAGTGTTCAGTTCCCGATGTCATCAATTGTAGAAATGTGGTGTTTACACTATACATTATTTACTTTTTATTTATCCCACAAGCAAATCTCTCTAATAACAAAGTTGTTTCAGACTGGTTTTGTGACCTCAGCTTGTCTGCACACATGAGGCTATTGTTATTAGGCTACTGATATAACTGCAATAAGTTTATATGCTTTTAAAGGTATTTTATTATTATTGTTTTATTAATTATTTGTTATGTAAGGTATTTTTACGTATTCATTTCATTCACCTTTATTCTTTTATGTGACTGTAGTCACAGAGAACGTCAGCCAAGTGTCTTTTTTGGTTAGGCTTTGTGTGTGTGTGTGTGTGTGTGTGTGTGTGTGTGTGTGTGTGTGTGTGTGTGTGTGTGTGTGTGTGTGTGTGTGTGTGTGTGTGTGTGTGTGTGTGTGTGTGTGTGTGTGTGTGTGTGTGTGTGTGTGTGTGTGTGTGTGTGTGTGTGTGTGTGTGTGTGTGTGTGTGTGTGTGTGTGTGTGTGTGTGTGTGTGTGTGTGTGTTGTATGCATATTATAAGCTGATGTACTCTCTTCTGGCTCTCTCAGGGCCGCTGCTATGGGGGCCGCTGTAAGACCAGAGATGCCCAGTGTCAGGCGCTCTGGGGCCACAGTGAGTAATATTGTACAGTATCGTGTTTAAAAACCTCAAACAAATAATAATGAATATTATTTACAGATGTAGACAGTATAGTTGGTATTGGTTTTTGTTAGTATAAATCTGTAGTTTAAAATTAAAAAGTAGAATAGTGTTTGTAATTAAATGTCCAGTTTTGAATTTTACATGCTTCAAGTAATGCTTCATCAGGAATTAAATCAGCTGACAGGCCAAAATCGAGCTGCATTTCCACTGTTGTGCCAGTAGCCCTGCAGCACTACACTAAAACCCACCTTCAACAAACCCCTATAGAACAACGTCATATATGACGTTACACCATTTCACCAGCATCGGGCTAGCTGACTGAAAACTAGCTAGAGCATGATAGAAGCGAACGTTTCGTCTTTACTCAAAGACTTAAGACTCCAGCATCGATATTTGACCAATGATTAACAATAAAAAATGTTCGTGACAGTAATTTATTAATTTGTGTCAGGAGTGCACATCAATAATTCTGAATCAAACTGGTATTTATTAGCTCAAATAAAATGAGAATTGTGATCACATGACTGCACAAAACAACTCCATGAAGGCTTTTAAGTTTGAAGGCTTACGCATTTAGAAAAAGAATATTGACAAAATATCAAATGTTTTCATCACATTCCTTTAGAAAGAATGAGCTTTTCTATTTTCCACAAAATTCTGCGATCTGAAGAGAACACATAGCACCCTCGATTTTGGCTCTGCAGTGAAAATACGGCTAATGGCTGCCCACGAACAATGTCTGTTCAGACACACAATGTCTGTGTCTGCTTCCCAAACAAAGCTAGAAAGACTAGCACTAAAAAGTAGAAAAGGATCTTCCGCTACCATTATCAATTGGCCTGAATTTTGAGATAGACGTGAATGACTATAAGGCGTTAAGAGCTCGCTCAAGTACTGAGGAGCTAAACCATTTAGTGCTTTGTAAGTAAATTAGCAAGATAAAAAAAAAATGTATGCAATGTTTAATAGAAAGCCAATGTACTGTTGACAGAACCGTGCTAAAATGGTCATACTTCCTAAGAACTCGAGCTGCTGCATTTTGGACCAGCTGGAATTTGTTTATTAAGCGTGCAGGGCAACCACCCAGTAGAGCATTACAATAATCTAGCTTTGAGGTCATGAACGCATGAACTATCTGTTATGCATTTTTCATTGAATGTATATGTTGTAATTTATATATATTTTTAAGCTAGAAAGATGCGGTTTTAAAGATGCTAGAAATGTGGCTTTCAAATGAAAGATTAGTATCAAAGAGCACACCCAAGTTCCTAACCGACAATGACGACTTAACAGAGCAGCCATCAAGTGTTAGACAGTATTCTAGGTTATTACATACAGAGGTTTATGGTCCAATTATTAAAACCTTGTTTTTTTTTTTCAGATTTAAGTATTAGGAAATTACTAGACATCCATTTTTTTTTTTTACCAATTATGCATTCTGTCAATTTTGTGAATTTGTATGTTTTGTCAGGGCAAAGAAATATACAGCTGAGTATCATCAGCTTAACAGTCAAAAATTACGCTATGCTTCCTAATGATATCATACAAGAATAGCATGTACAGAATGAAAAGCAACAGTCCTACTGAGCCTTTCTGTACTCCATACTGAACTTGTGATCAATATGACATCTCTTCATTTACTGCTACAAATGAATACTGGTCAGATAAGTATGATTTGAGCCATGCCAATGCAATTCCACTATTGCCAGTGTAATTTCTGAGTCTATTCAAAAGAATGTTGTGTTCCATAGTATCAAATGCATCACAAAGATCCAGTAACACTAATACAGAGATACAGCCACGATCGGATGATAAGAGCAAATCATTTGTAACTCTAATAAGAGCAGTCTCATAGCAGTACTATGATACGGTCTAAATCCTGACTGGAAATCTTTGCAGATTTCGCCATTTCTTTCTACAAAATTTCGCCATTTCTTTCTACAAAAGGAACACAGTTGTGAGGATACTGCCTTGTCTAGCATGTTTTATGTCAATTTAATAAATCTCATGTTATGCCCAGTACTTAAAAAGGGTAATGTATCAATTTAGTTAACATACATTTTGTACATGATGATTATGGCTGTTGTCTATAAAATCAAATCATTGTCAAATGCAGTAGCTGTAAATAATTAAGAAATGTATATCTCTGAGACAGAGACAGTAAAGGCATAACAAACCTAATAGCTACATGTCACTACTCTGTCTGCAGAAACATTGAACTACTAATAAACCCATCACTAGAATAAAATATTATGAAACATATGAAAGGTGAAATAAAATCAGACAAATTCACTATAGGGATATTTTTGCCCTGGAATTTGACATTTCTCAGACATATTTTGGTAGCGATTTCGTCCCTGCTCCCTGGTTCATTTTTTTTAATCCTGGATAAGACCGTTAAAAGATGAATTTAAATTTTATCTGTAATTGTAACCAAAAAAACTAAAAAGGCTACTGTAGAAACCTTTCCTATAAGTTTTGACATGTTTACAGTATATTTTATATAAATAATTTAGTTTCTTCTTATTTTTGTTATTAGTAATGTACATTTAGGGTGTTTTGTGTTACAGTTTCTGTTATTTAGTTAATGTTTATTGCATTATTTTCATCTCATGTATGTTACCCTAATGATATTTTGTCTTTGTGTGCATGACACTGTGCAGCGATTAGCCCATGTTTTATGTTCTTATTCATCATGTGCCTGTTCTGTTGTACTTTCTGTTGTAATAGTAGTTTTCAGTAAATTTTAAGGTAAAAAGATATTTTTGTGGCTTGGTTATTTGTAAAATATACACTGTCATCCCATAATTCTGGATAAAACATTTTTTTAAAGTGAAATTCTGGCAACCAAAGTGGCCATTTTGTTTTTACTGCACATTTACCATATATATATATTATATATATATATATATATATATATATATATATATATATATATATATAAAATTGTGACAATAATAGAAAGATCTATGAAAAAATCCAAATCCATAAGTCATTTAGAGAAAAATGGAAACTTTTCTTCCAAACTACAGAAAAATTATATATTTTAACCACACATTAAGGTATAAGTGCCTATGTGAATCATGTACACATCACTTGTTTAATTCTAATACTGAAATTGCACATGCACAATGCTCAGTTATTTGACCGTGTGTGCCGTTAGATGCAGCAGATCGCATGTGTTATGAGAAGCTGAACATCGAGGGTACGGAGCGTGGCAACTGTGGTCAGGACAGCAGCTCGCGCAACTGGATTCAGTGCAATAAACAGTGAGTAACTACCAGAACACAGCTTCATAACCTTTTCAGTGGCATCGTTTCTCTTTGCTGGAACAATCCTTCTCTTTCCTCTTTATCTGTCTTTCACTGTCGTGTGTTTTCTTTCACAGGGATGTGTTGTGCGGATTTTTATTGTGCACTAATATCACGGTGAAACCACGGTATGGAGACTCACATGGTGAAATCACAAGTCTCACCATCTACCATCAGAACAAGTACCTGGATTGTCGGTAAATGCATATATTTTCTTCTTTGGTATAATTGATTTAGTTTATTTGCCTAAACAGTGGATGCGATTGGATATCTGGACTAACCAGCAGACTCATTTTATTGCACAATGCAATATCTCTAATGTTGGTTTGATGATTCTGAAATGCCTGAGCCAAAGTCTGTCATCAGAATGATTTGGTATAAAGACCTCCCAGAACTGTCTCGCATGACAAAATCCCGTTTGCAGTGTGTGTTTGTGTGTCACACTGAGCTGTTGTTTGCGTGTGTTCAGTGGGGGTCATGCAGTGCTAGATGACGGCACTGATCTCGGGTACGTAGAGGACGGCACACCGTGTGGTCCTAATATGATGTGCCTGGACCATCGTTGTCTGCCGGTAACCACCTTCAACCTGTCATCCTGTCCCGGTTCCACTTTCTCTCAAGTGTGCTCTGATCATGGGGTGAGCTACTCATCTTTGACAAATCTAATATTACAGTCACATATACTGTCTGTTTTGAGGTCAGTGCTGTTTTTTAAATGAGACGCAGTGACACGGATAAAATGTGCAACGTTACATTTGCCATAGGCTGGTACATTTGACAAAACGGGAGACTCATTCTTAAAGGGATTGTTTACTCACTCTCATGTCATCCCAAACCCACAAGATTGTCGTTCATCTTCAAAACACAAAAACATATATTTTTAATAATTTTCCATCCATTGAAAGTCTATGTAATCAACATTTTTTTAGGCTTAAATAAGTACATAAAGACAACATAAACCTGCGTGCTTGACGTGAGAATCAGTGAGGTTTGTTCTTGTGTGTTATGCAAGCACACATTTGATGTTCTCCATTTATGCGCGTCAATCAATGTTTATATGTGAACAAACACTAAACTAAATCTGGTCATCATGTAAAGCGATTGTGTATATTGGTTAAACAACTTGATGCATATGGATTACTTTTTCAATGTCTTTATGAACCTTTTATGTTCTTTCAATGGATGGACAAAAATTATGTGAGAATATTAAAAATATTTTCATTTGTGTTCCTAAGATGGTAAAGTGATTAAGCGATGACAAAGTAATTAAGCGATTTAGACAACGGTTGGTTTTGTTGTAAGCAGAAAACATCTATGGGAAAAATAGCCGATTGTCAAAAAGTCTGTGAATTTAACATTTTCCACATTTAATTTATCAGTCTTTTAAGTGACAATGTTGACCCTGTTCACCATGTGACATAATGTAACAAACCGTCATTCGTTCTTAATTCTCATTGTAACTTTGACTGCTATTCCAGAAAGTTTTGTTAGACTGTAATAATGTGAGCCAAGATGTTTTTTCCCAGGTTTTGGCTTGTCTAGAAATGTTCTGCCTCTCCTTTCCAGACGTGCAGTAATGAGGTGAAGTGTATCTGTGACTCCGACTACACTGGGAAGGACTGCAGTGTGTATGACCCCATTCCAGACCCCCAGCCTCTAGACGGTCCTGAGAAATACAAAGGTTCATAACACCACACATTCAGTGTTCAGAATGTAATACTAGCATGTTTAGTGGTGTAACTGGCATCGTAGGGGCCCCAGGTGACTATTTAACTTAAAATAAACATAAAATGTAAGGATAAATCGTGTCCATGGGAAAAGTGTCCAAAGAAAAGGGGGGATTCGTTGTCCTTGTTGTGAATGCAGAGGGGAGTTTGGTTCAGGTGAGGATGGGGTCCGGTGGACACTAAACAATTGAGAGAACCACTAACTTCATTTTTTATTCAGATGGACGTGTAGCGCTCACCATACCATAGCAAGTGCTTGGGAGCACTTCGACTCGGCGCAGTAATATCATCTCTCGTGTAAAGTCGTCCCCCCATGGGGCTCCCTCTCCTCCTCCCTCTCATTTCAACGGGAGCGGACTTTTCACAAGAGATGATATTACTGCGCCGAGTTGAAGTGCTCCCAAGCACTTGCTATGGTATTCTGCCATACAATATAGTTATCCATTTTACACGCTTAGAAAAGCGCAACGTTTTAATTTGTGTCACCGTCCTAGGTCGAGTTACACTACTCTAGTAACTGTATTTAAATAGGGAAAACGTGGAGGTGTTTGGTCGCTTCTCTTCTTGGCACGTATTGAATGAACAGGGCTGAGATAAGATCTAACAAAGTTTCGCGGCAAGACAGCGATTTAGTGCACGCACTGAGACGAGAGAGTTATGTATCAACAACTCGTCTTAGTTAAGGGAATAATATGGCGGCAAATCAATGACAATAATAAACGAGCGCACAGCTGATGCTGGCGCGCGCGGTAAATGACTTTCGCGAGCGAATAACAGATCTACACGCGAGGAAACGGGAACTCGCGAGCTCATTCAAGCCCTGCGCGCGCTCATGACATCTCCTCTGCACGCAATACAAGCCCTCGCGCGCCGCGATTGATCATTCCACACGCTCTCGCGCTTGATCTGCTCTCGCCTGCTCCTTTTGCTCGCTCGAACAATTTTATTTTTGACAGTTGAGGGGCAGGACTCCCCTTTTCCGGAAGTCAGTTGTGATTGGACGCCTGTCCAATGACTTGTAATTCACTTGACTTGAGACATCACTAATTTTTATTTATTTATTGTGGTTAATTAATGTGTAATGTGATTTAATGCATTGTTAATATAGAATATATTCTTTTAACAAAGTATTACTAGTGATTGCATTGTGTTGTTAAGAGATATTTACAGACTGTAATGACACATTTCCATGGTTATTAGCATTGTAAATCATGAAAATTCTTATACATTTTTACATTTTATATTTAAAAGACTATGTGATTTGTGTTGGCTTAAAATATCTAAAATAAATTGGAGAAAAAGTCATATTTGCTATAGTTCCCCTAGACCCCCAATTTACCATATATTTACGTTTATCCGACCAAAATTAAGACTAGTAATTATTACTAGTAATTGCCTAGTAGTACTAGTACTACTAGTAATTTTAGTAATACTAAAATTATTACTAGTAATTGCGCCACTAGTTCTGGCGCAATATGGCTGCCGTCGCATCATCCAGGTGGATGCTGCACATTGGTGGTGGTTGAGGAGATTCCCCCCTTCTATGTAAAGCGCTTTGAGTGTCCAGAAAAGCGCTATATAAATGTAATGAATTATTATTATTAAAATTAAAGTGGATCTGAGAGCCTCAGAATGTAAAAAGTGTCCATTAAATAGTTGTAAATATAACAAGGGCTTTGGATCAAAGATAAATTACTTGTTTATATTAATAAGCAAGAGTTGTTGTGTAAGCTTTTTGTTTTCATCCTGTGTATTACTATTATGTCAATTTTGAGTGGTTCATTATATTTTCTATTAAATGTAAAAGGTGTTCTGGCAGCATGAATGTATTTAATTTTCTATGTAACATAATAAGATATGTTATGTGCAGATGGGGTTTAATCATTTATGCTGTGTACACTACTTGCCTCATACTTTCTCTTAAGTTATTAGCTTACAAAAAGTTAGATGATTAAGATCACTATATAATGATGTAATAGCTTTGCTGGGTTTAATAATTAGCTGGATTTAATATTGTTTCTCTTTATTCGGTAGCAAATCCTGGAAAGGCTTTTAAAGCTATAATTAATGCTGTGTACTGTATCTTAACATGAGAATCCAGAACCCCTTTTTCATTTAATAGAAAATATAATGAACCATTTATATTATGTAAAAATTCATACAAAATTTGGTAGATTTACAATGCTAATAACCATGGAAATGTGTCATTACAGTCTGTAAATTATTTCTTAACAACACAATGCAATCACTAGTAATACTTTCTGTTAAAAAAAAATATCTGGTAAGAATATATTCTAAATTAACAATGCATTGAATCACATTACACAATAATTAACCACAATAAATAAAACAAATTAAGTGATGTCTCAAGTCAAGTGAATTACAAGTCATTGGACAGGCGTCCAATCACAACTGACTTCCGGAAAAGGGGAGTCCCGCCCCTCAGCTGTCAAAAATAAAATTGTTCGAGCGAGCAAAAGGAGCAGGCGAGAGCAGATCAAGCGCGAGAGCGTGTGTAGGGCTGTTCGATTCCGGATTTTTTGGAATCGATTCCGATTCCAATTCCTGTTTCTGGAATCGAAAAGAATCGATTCCAAGAATCGATTCCACACTGTTATTTTCGATTCTTTTTTTTTTTTTATTACCAACACCGTGTCAAACATTGTCACGTCTTTTACCGTGCCACGGTGCCACACAGCGAGCAACTTTGTACACCTGGCGTGACAAGCGAGACTTATTGCGTGCTGTTCTGTCATAAATAAAACGAGGCATTTACTTCGGGGATTTGTCACGCGTGCTTCCTACGTCAGGTGTAGACAGACACAGTGTAAAGACTATGAATATGTTCACCATATAGCCTACATGGTAGATTCTATTTATATACATAGGCCTACCTACACACATGTACACACGAGAGAAACCGAAGTGTCCGAGTATTAGAAATGAATTGGTACATGGTAATATATAATTACTGAAGTTCGATTTATGGACAACAATAATCAGTAGGCTACAAATGTCTTATTTAATAAATATAAATAATTCGAACACATACAACATTCAAATGGTGGATTAAATAAGATTGGATTTATGTAGTAAGATTTCATAACTAAACACTGCACCACAACCAGGTTTTACAGTTCTTAAGCATAAAAAAAACAATGACTCTGAATTTTATTCACTGACATCGGGATGTTGTCAGTGCAAGTCGGTATCACGAGAGCTGTGGAGTATCATTCTGCAATTAACCAGGGCAGTGTTGGGAAAGTTCATTTTCTACATGAACTAGTTCAAAGTTCAGTTCACAAATTTTTAAATAAACTAGTTCAGTTCATAGTTCATATACTTCAAAAAAATGAACTATAGTTCATAGTTCTTTTTTTCCATATGTTGCTGCGAGCAATTATTATTATTGCCACAGCCCATATACAACCACAGAGCAATTATTTTATCGACTGGCAAAGTTTGCACAGAAATGTAAGATTTTTCCCATCCTCACCGACCTTGTCATAAAACTCGTTTAAATGCGACGCCTCCTCGCTCGCTGCTTTGTCGACTGCTTTTTGTTTTGATGACGCATGCGGCGGTGCGCGACACTGGTGGCTGATGTTGCCAGATTGGGTGTTTTTTTCGCTACATATTAAGGCCTGTTTACGGTGTGTTTTAGCTGGGTTTTCGCCTGGAAGGCTCTAGAAATCTGGCACCCTATTGAACAAAGTTAAACTGAGAGAGCGCGCGTTCACAGACACCAGAATGAACGCGTTAACGTTCAGTAAGTTCAGTTCACATTCAGCACTGTTTGGTGGTTTGTAAAAGGCTGTGAACTAGCTGGCCTAATCATTTATTTAGTCTGAACTTTATTGCTTTACAGGTGACGTCTGAAGTGATTGTGTTGACAAATTAAACCGGCTACAGGCCGCGGTTTTTGTAAAAAAAAAAAAAAATCTTAGAGAGGAGTCGATTCCCCTTAATGGAATCGATTCCAACCTTTGGAATCGATTCTCAATTCCCAACGCCTCGGAATCGAGGAATCGATTCTTTTTGGAATCGATTCCCAGCCCTAAGCGTGTGGAATGATCAATTGCGCGCGCAGGGCTTGAATGAGCTCGCGAGTTCCCGTTTCCTCGCGTGTAGATCTGTTATTCGCTCGCGAAAGTCATTTACCGCGCGCGCCAGCATCAGCTGTGCGCTCGTTTATTATTGTCATTGATTTGCCGCCATAGAATAACATAGTTTAATATGAA
This sequence comes from Chrosomus eos, assembly GCA_036326025.1. Lineage (NCBI taxonomy): Eukaryota > Metazoa > Chordata > Actinopteri > Cypriniformes > Leuciscidae > Chrosomus > Chrosomus eos. Next base: position 12,514,241 of record CM070830.1, on the reverse strand, counting down.
AAACCAGTAGAGTATCCCTTTAAGAGCTCTTGTCTTGACCCACTTAAAGGGATAGTTCACTCACTAAAATGTCTGTCAACATTTACTCACCCTCAAGTTGTTCCAAACCTGTATGAACACAAAAGATTATATTTTGAAGAATATGGGTAACAAAACCCCCTTTGACTCCCATAGCTTGAAAAAATGAGTCCTGTTCCACTAAATGAAAGCAGATATTTATTGATTGCCTTTGAGAGGCAGGTTCTTCATATCTCAAATAAACAAACAACAAAACAAAATGTGACCACTAGATGTCACTGCCGCCTGTTCCAGGGAGCATGAAGTTAAAACTAGTCAATACCGGTTATAGGAAGATTGGTTTTCAAAATGAAAGCACATGCCAAAATAAAAGTCATGAATAAAAACACAAAACGAGAATATAACTGAAACCCACGTGACATATATGCCTTTACCTGTCTGTCCACAGGTCCGAGTGGTACAAACATCATCATTGGCTCCATAGCAGGAGCGATACTGTTGGCAGCTATAGTACTGGGAGGAACAGGCTGGGGCTTCAAGTAAGGCATCCACAACTAACTGCATTCAAAAATATTTATGTTCAAGTAGCAAATTATTTATGCTTTATTAATATATGCCTTTTAAGAAAGTTTTTTGTGTGGTTTTCTGTATTGTCCTATCAATTAAAATAGACTTAAACAATTTTAAAGGGGTCATAGGATGCTTGTGTAATGTATATGTTTGTGCATTTATAAGATCTTACAAAGCTCGTAGTAGACAGTCTCCCATAAAAGATTTAAACACTGATCCAGACCTGCCTAAAACGCCTTTATTAAAGTCTAGATATAAACGCTTTGTTTTTAGGATGCAAAAGCAAAACCAGTGTTTAAGATTTATTTATAAGGCTGTTCCCGAGCAGTACAATCTAAAAGTTAGCTTGTGTACAGCGCTTTTTACAGAATACAGATTCTGGCTGCGCACACCTAAATAAACTAGAAAATACACTTCAGTATTTTTGATTTAAAGGTGCTCTAAGCGATAAGCTTCGAAGTATTGTCAAACAAAATGGAGGCTAGCTAGACCCTCCCTCCTCCTCATCCGCGCACTAACCCCCCAAACCCACCCCCAAATCCTTCTTGTCGTTTATTGCCTGGAACAGTTTATGTTTCGTGGTGTGGGTTAGCCCTGTTTGTTTTGGAGCCTGGGGTGTCTGCAGGGACTTATAATTTATAATTAAAAAAAAAAGTGTTATAAGGGTTTATAATTGCTTAAAGGGTTAGTTCACCCACAAATGAAAATTCTATCATAGTTTACTTACCCTCAAGTTGTTCCAAACCTCTATGTGTTTATTTGTTCTGCTGAACACAAAGGAAGATATTTGGAAGAAAACAGATCTCATTCCCCATTGACTACCATAGTAGGAAAAAATACATACTATGGTAGTCAATGGGGAATGAAATCTGTTTTCTTCCAAATATCTTCCTTTGTGTTCAGCAGAACAAATAAACACATAGAGGTTTGGAACAACTTGAGGGTAAGTAAACTATGATAGAATTTTCATTTTTGGGTGAACTAACCCTTTAAAGCCTTGGAACCTGAAGCTCACAATTATGGTACGTTATATTTCTGACACGCATTCAAGGTTTTTGGCCAGTCACAGTGCACTGGCTCAGCTGGCCAATCAGAGCACTGTGGAGTTTTTGGAAGGCGGGGCTTTGTACTTGCATAAATAGGTACTGCAATAATGTACAGTATGTGCAAATAATGTGTTTTTTGAACATTAAAACATGTTACCCTATTCTATTAATAGCATCATATGACCCCTTTAATTATCTTGACTGCTTGTCTTATTTTTATGGTAAATGCAGCACAGTGTTTTAATGTGACAAATACAGTCCTATTCTCTCTGTTTTGTTTCTTGACTACAGAAATATCAGAAGAGGAAGGTATGAACCCGCCCAACAAGACATGTGATATCATACACCCATGTCCACCTAGCATATATCACACTAGCTGTTTTTTCACATCTTAGTTTCTCCATTTAGTTTGTTTTTATTTTATTTTTTAATAAAAGTGGTCCCACTTTATATTAAGTGTCTTTATATAAAATTATTAATTTAAATGGTAATGTACTTATCGTGTACATACGATTTTACGTTGTACTTGTATTTTTAAATGACCTGCATATAATTACAGCTATCATTATTTCTGCAACTATAATGTTAACCTTAACCTACCATAACCATACCACCAAACCTGTGTCTAACCTTACCCGTATCCCGCCTCAATAGCAGCAAGTGTTTTAAACTCAATAAGTCGTTGTTCTTAACATAAAATGTTTTATGTAAATACATAGCAATTAAAGACACCTAATGCAAAGTGTGACCAAAAATGTTTGCAATGCTTTTTTACATATTCATATCAATATACTAATAATTTAAATACACACCACATTTACTTACAAATTCCAGTTAGTAGATATAATGCAGACCTCATTGGATTACCAATACAGAAACAATCCCGTAACCTCATAAAACGTATATATTTGAGCTATGAACAATAAATGACCCTTGCCATTTTAATCGTATAGTTGCTTCAGTATCTTTTGAAGTATTTGAAGTTACTCGTGTGGTCTTCATTTAGGCAAATAAAGAATATAAACTTCAATACATGGTGAATTGTATCATCATTTAACATATTCTTTCTCTTCCTATATTTTCCTTCTTTTCTGTGTCTCTTCTTCAGATCTGGAGGGGGATAAAGCATGTCATCTGCTCTCCTGTGCTTCTGCACTGTGTTCTTTAAACTTTGAGGGAAACAGAAGAAACTACCAATGTCTTCCACTCTCTCACCAAACTCCAGTGTCACTCCCTTCTGTCACTTCCACTTCCTGTTACTGCCTGTCACCTGTTGCCTCGAAACACTCCAGTACATCCCATGGTAACAGTCTTAAACTGATTTCAGTTTTGAAGATGTTAGTTATTAGTAATCCGTTTTGGTCTTTTGAACCTAGCACAGAAAATGAAAAAAGTCATAATTTGCTCACCCTTATGTTGTTTTGAACACATACGACTTTCTTTTGTTTCTTTTGCGGAGCACAAAATGAGATGTTGAGCAGAAATGTCACATTGTTGAGTTCGGGAAAAGGACCATAGAGATTGCTTGTGCGCTATATGCAGATGGCGCCTCGAGACGCATCACTTCAGGTCAATAGTCAGAATTATCAGTTCATTATTGTTTTATACAAACACAAAGAAATGTTTATGTATTATACAGGTCCTAATCAGCGAGCTGCCACATTAATCGAAATAGACAACTGAGAAGCCGTGACTTTTCAAGATGTTCCATGCGGATAGACAGATTCTTCCCCAAACATTTTGGAGAAAATCTCTCAAAATATATATATGGATTTCCCAGTAGAAATCTACCTAAAAAATGTTTACCCTCATACGAGTCTGATATCTATACTCTTGCTGCTTTTAATATCATCCATAATAGTTAAAAAAACATGCATAACCATATGAATGTACTTTTATGTAACAAAAAATAAGGCATTGCTTGTATAAGTTTAATGTATTACTCATCATAAGCACATGAGTGAGGCAAGGCCAGGTAATTTTAGTAAAATATGTATAATTTGTAAATCTTATAAGAGGAACACTGAGCTGAGGATACATATGTATGTATATAATGTATATGACAACACTAGTTTGCCCTTACACCGTCAGATAAAAGCACAAACAAATTTATAGGGGTCGAGAATGAAGACAACGTTGACAAAACCACAATAGTCAAAGTCATATTTCCAATCATTTTTATGTTACAACAATCATGTTCACTATATAGTATATAAAGGTGCACTAAGTGACTTTGTTCTGCTGGCTGATGTCACAGAGCTCTTAGACTTTATATTGACATTTTTCAAATTATTAACTTTATTTTATTTTTCAAGTACTTTTAGTTACATGTAGTTTTGATAGATTCTAGATAATTAACATTAACAAACATTCAGAAACAAGCGAAACATTTTTATTTACAATATAAACAACATATAATTTCCATGCTGAATATTGATTCTCATGCACTGCCAGCAGAAAACCAGTAGGGTGGCAGTTCGTTTACACACAAAAGATGCAGAGTCAGACTGGGTCATTTCTACTCTCTTGTACGTTTTCATGTCGCCATTGTGTACATAATGAAATGTCAAACTCACAAATTGTACTGTTTGACATTACATTAGTTTTCTTCGATAATTTTCCATCCTGTTAGACTTTATAATAGTTCTTAAACGACATCATCCTTCAAGAAGTTTTGGTGGGAAAAATAGTACGTATTAGCAATGGATTTGATGATGCGATGCTCTGCACTCTTAGAAAAAAGGTTCAGTGGGGTTCTTGCGGAATTTTAAAGTATGCTCGGTTACACTTTATTTTAAAGTGCCCTTAGTGTAATTACAAATAAGTACTGAGTGATATTAATTAACAACATGTGCTTACTATGTATTTAGGATTAGTTGCTCATAATTATATATAATATAGCGTTATTACTATGTTATTACAAGATGTGTAACAGGAACAGTGTCAAATAAAGTGTTACAGAACGATTTATGCCAAAAAGGTTCTATATAAGGAGAAATGTCTCAATACATGTTACATGTTCATTTTTCATTAAAAGTGTTTACAAGCTGCTTAATTCATAAAAGTGAATTAAATATAAAAAAAAGAAAACTAAATCCATAAAATGATCCCATGACAGAACCCTTTTAAGGTTCTATATAGAACCCTTTCTTCTAAGAGTGTGTTACTGTAGCTCACTTACAGTTTCATTCTGAAAATCTCTATGATAATATAACAATTTAGTAAACTAACTTTTTAAAACCCTCTTATTAGCTAGCCCGCAGTGTCTCTCGGCTATGTCAAGAACTTTAACTTTATTTCTAACTTAGGCATGATGGAGACCCGTTCATGATTGTGTAAATAATCAAGCTGTGCTGAATGCTGTTTGAGAGACAGACGGATCAGTACATATTTGTAGAAGAGTCTAATATGCTTTATTATAGAACTACTTCCTTAAATTACAACTTAAGCATTTTTAACCTTTTCAAGTTTTAAAAATGAATAAAAGTACTGTAGAAGAGGAATGAGCCAGTTACTGAATACACAGTGGATACTTTACAGTGATGACAGGAATTTGGGTGCTTTTCCATAAAAACAAGCTTGCAAATATTGTCTCATCTTGGTCATTTAAAAAGTATCCATGCAGTAACGAGTAATTAGCTGTATTTATTTCTTCAGACTAAATGTTTGGTCATATGTGCCTTCAAAAATACTTCATAATCAAAGTTACATTCGCCAATGATCAGCCTGTTACTACAGTTACTATAGAGGTACATGTGGTCATGTGTAATGTTATCAAATACAGTGCAGCCAAAAATCAGATCTGAATATACAGTATTAAATTAAAGTCTTTAATTATCTGATAATGTAAATATATTGGGTCCTTTAAAAACACAATCACACATCTACACCAAATATAGAGCATGTGCAAGATTCCAAAGAATGGGTATTTTCATTTTCATTTATTGATTGGTTGATTTATGTATTTGGTTAAAAGCTGTAGTGGAGTCCACCCTACATCTTGAGCCATGTTTTCATCCAACTGATAGTTTAGGTTGCATGTTGTTGGACCACTAAAGAACCTCTGTGAAAAAAAAAAAAAACATCAACTTGATAGATGCTGAGAGGAATTTAAGGACAATCTATTAACGTAGCCAATAACGTGTTTTTAATGTATTGCCTTCAGTCACATTCCAACGTTTCATTAAAATCACTGTGTCTTTCATTCACTGAGTTCCAGTGTTTTAGAGGTTTTCTCTTTGAGTAATTTTTAAACTTCTTATAGATTTCTATGTCTATGGTTATTATGGAAATATTATACTTTGTAATACATTTTAGAAAATTTGATTGATAGATTGAATGACACTTAAGTAATATCAGGTTCAGCTAAAGCTCACTGCAAATAAGAATTTTCCTCAATGATGCGACACTATCTCGTTTCCAGTGGTTTGTAATAAACATCTCAATAACATCGATTAGCACTGTGGTAGAAAAAAAAAAAAAAAACCATCCCAGAAAAATGTTCTTCTTTTCACGACTTGCTTGATTTGTTGTATTGCCAAGAACAGGCTGCCAGCAAATTAAAGCTTTTTTTTTTTAATGTTTGGGAAGATCATTTTTTCAGAATGTATCAACTGTAAACGACGACATTAATGCCAACAGCAAGAGAGCAGAACAATGTTTCTTGTATGTATATTATTATTGTCTGTATGCAAAGGTCTAAATGTATTTGTAACACAGAAAACACAAATGTACTAGACAATTTTTGTCATTTGTCAAATTTCACATATACAAGTATCTACTGTGTATCAATATGTAGTTAAACAAAAAAAAAAAAACTTCGAAAGCATTCAAGAGTAGCAATGTTTAATTGTATATTTGTGTATAACAACTGCCATAAAAAACAAGAATTCCTGGAGAAATGTCTTCCGGGGTGTGAGACTGTGTGTACATTTTCTAATAGCTTACCTGAAGCTTAAACTAACTGAATGGAGGAGAGGTAGACAGACACATCATTGATTTTGTCTAAATTGCCATAAAAAAATAGAATCTACTGAGCATGCGTGTGAGTGAAATGTTGAAAACAACTCTGTTTCAAGTCCAACAAGTTCTTTTTCTCAGACGAGATGCAATGTAATTCTTTTTTTTTTAATCTTCAAAAAAGTTGCAATTTACTACGCTTAAATAAATAAAGACTTGAACATTTCTTGCATTGTTTTTAATAAACTATTTCAAGTATATGAAAACGCCACCTTTCTTTAGTCTCTCTAGAGCTTCATTTAGGAGCTCTTCCTTTTCCAACGTTCCTGTGCTAATGAGCCAATCACAGAAGACTAATGTCCATTAGTGGGAGGAGCTCCTGAATTAGGGAAGGAAAAGTTAGGTTAGTCAGGCACCTGAGAAGTAATGATGGGAGAGAGAAAAAAATGAACACAGAAATCCATGTCCACAGGCCTAACAATACATGTTCCAAGGTAGCTTTACAGATATTAGCATATAACTTGTCTGTTTAACTGAACTGGGTGATTGTTCAGTTTTGGGAGAAAGAACTTGTATAGTAAATTTACATAATTACATAAATACCTTTTCAGTTTTGGAAAGTAGAAATGTTCTACTGTATAGAGATGCATGGGAGACCAAAGCAAATATTATTTTGCCTTGAAAAGGCAAATAAAAAAGTCCAGTATTGCATTCCCTTGACTTTCCTAAAGAGGACAAAATATATAGAGAGAAGTATAATGGCAGTGAGAAAAGATGCCTGGTTTTTTTTCCCTCCATTCTGTCACCTGATGGAGGTTTGGTTTGGCTTGCTTAGTTGGGGACACTAAATATTCAACAATATTATTGATCTGCCTGCATTGACACCATTATACGAGTACTGAACCGAGCTGGACAATGACATCACTGTTTTTTCCCAGAGTGGCTATATATAAATGAACTAAATTAAGAACTTTTTTCGACAAAAAAATAACCATAACTGAACTGAACTTACTATGGTCTTCTAGATCTGCTGTACAGCAGAAACAATGACTGTTATGACTGCTGATCTGAAACAATCTGTATTGAAAACGAGTTCACACTTACATGTAATCATCAGATATAGTGTAAAATATGCGTATTTGACGTGATGTCCAAGACACTAGTCAATGTTATATAAAGCCCCATCACTTCAAAAGAACTATAAGTGCTTTATTAGAAATAGATCTAAAATTCATCAAGCTAAGCTTTATAAATTGTTCATTTGTATTATATTGCCCCTCCCTCTGTTTGCCACGGTGCGGTCCCACAAGTTTGCACCCAAGGCCGAACTATTTATCTCCTCTGTTTGGGGGCCAGAGGATATTCGGTGGACATCGTACTTGCAAGTTCACACACCACTTTAAATGTTAATTTTAGTGACATCTAACTGACGAAGTTTGACATCATTAGTGCCGAAATGGATGTTAGGCGCTCTGCACGGTTAGAAACAAAAGTTCAATGGGTTTCCATATAGATCCATAGGGTTCTTCACTCAATTTTATGCCAAAAAGGTTCTTTACGAGGTGAAATGTCTTAACCAGTTTAACATGAAAGTATTATGCAGTCATTTATTTCAATTTGTTTGACATTTGAATATAGTGGTTGGTAATCTCTCTGTTTTTATATTACAACTATATTCTACTACTCTAGGGTTTATATGGGCATGACGTCCACCAAAAATACGCAGGAATCGGCAAGAAATTCGATAATACTTTCCTAACAAACTTTTATCCAGTTCAGGACACAAACGCAACAATTGTCAAGAACTGAATTATTCATAAACTTCCAATATGCATGTATAATTTATTCAAACTTTTCTGTCTCTGAATATATTTACAGAAAACAGAGTTTAATTTAACAGAGGAAGTAGATGACATAGAAAAGGAATATGTATAAAACGGATGTCAAAAAAAACCATGGAATTTTATGACATTTTACATTTAAGGCATTTCACAATGTGAAAAGTGCTGTCCAGTAGTAAACACTGCATGTCATGATTAAATGTTTACACGTGTTTCGTGGTAGAGTTCAGATTACGTAGTCCAGAGATATTTCAATTTCAAATTTTTATTAAAATTGTCAAAAATAAAATATCCCTGAAAAAGTGTTGACTTCTGCATCCAAATCGATCATTGCACCTCAGAGACCTTACTTGTTACCCAGTTAGTGCCACGTTAACATCACATTCTAGAATAACAATTTTATACAGTTTTCTAGAATATAAAGCTCAGGTTATTCCCCAATTATCATGATATTTGATAAATGTGAGTTCATGTAATCTCTCAATAATGCTCTTCATTGAGTCTCTATATCCTAACACATCTAAAACGTGTATCACACAAACGTTCATTCAATAAAAATAAATCAAAAATCAATTAAATCCATGAAACCATTTTTACAGTTCATAATTTGAAAAACAAGAGATTTACAAGTAACGCATTTGCATGTAAGACAAAATGTTAAATTGTTGCATTATTTTTAAGTAAAACACATTGGGAAGCCAAAGTGCATAAAACAAAACTCTTCTGTGGTTGCATTTAGGACAGTGACACATATTCTTTGCATTTTAAGACTGGATCATCATAGCAAAGTACAAGAGCACTTGATGTGATCAGAACAGGTAAACAAAGTGCAAAAAGGTGCAAGACTTTGCAGGTGTGTTCCTAAAGAAAGCAGTGCTATAGAACTATTGCTTATGAAATACAGTCTTAAGTCTCAAAGTGGAAAAGCTAAAGATATTTTGAAAATCATCCATCCATTTCTGCCAGTCATAACAAACTTAGTGTTTCCTTCACTCATTCTATTCAAATCTCACTCAACATTTGAGCAAAAACTAATTAAACCTGCTCTGTTATGAAAAAATAAAAACTAGCTAAACAACTTAAACCAGTCACTTACACCATAAAATTTCATTTCTGGTTTAAAACAAATAAGAATAGAATATGCAGATACGCTCATTTTCCTTATACAAAATTCTTACTTTATTAAAAAAAATCATAGAATTTTTTTTTTTTTTAAATGTATACACACACACACACACGCACACACACACACATACATATACATATATATATATAAGCAATATAATAATATATAGAAGCAATAATAAATTAAATATACATATCTTGGGCAACAGTGGTCATGTTTAGGGTTAAAATATAAATTCACATGGGTCATAAATTCACATGGGAATATATGAGTTTATGACACATGGAAAAATACAGAATGAGAGCTTCCTGCAATTTTGGGAGCTTTCCATGGTTATGCTTGCTTATGTTCAGGCATGTGTTAAATATAACACCGGCTATTCACAAACAGTCATAATGGTTTAGATTTTTTTTCTGCCAGTGTTTTTATGACCCCTTGAACATGACATATGAGACAAAAAACATTTACAACCATTTATAAGTTTGTTAAAATGATCATTGTAAAGCGAGATGGAGCGGGTTAAGAAGAAGAGAAGAAAGCGGTGTTTCAGTGCCGTCCACATGTGTGCATAAAATATTCAAGCTGTAAACTTATGAATTTACTGTTGAACAAACAAAAAAACTCAAAATCAAGCCGAATTATAATTTTCCGTTTTTAAACTGTTATTTATTATTATTTTTTTACATGGAAAATGAAATGGCTAGAAGGTATTCAGACCAAAAAGTCTTAACTTCATAATTAGATTTTTTTTATTTTATTTTTTTATTTCCATTTGATGCATTAAAACAAAAAGAGAGAAAAAGAAATGAGATGGTTCATGAGAAGGTTTGTCTGAAGGTACACTGACCATTTTTCTGAAATGATTTTTTTTTACATTAATATAAAATTAGCTTAAGAACTTCAGTCTCAAAGGCAATAAACATCAGGAAGCTTGGATACGAGGGCTTTGAGAGCAGTATGAAATGGTGCGACCGGGTGTTGGAGTGCAAGCGTACTAGTTGTTAGATTGAAGCCCTTAAAAATGCAAGAACTCTTAATGAAATGCGATTTTACTTTGATCAGTGCAATTCAAATAAGCTTATTTATACAAATATACTTTTACATATACAGTACATATATCCATTAAAGTTAAGAAGATTGCTGAAAGTTTGGTCAAGTAAAGTGCTGTGTCGGCTTTTTTTCTGTATTAAACAGAGCCTTTGAAACTTTAATGACCATAACAACTAAAGAAAATAAAAGGATAAGGATAATAGTGTGAAATACTGCAAATAATGAATAAAGTTTTAACGTGGGCTCAAGAAGCTGTGTAGTCCGTCATTATTCCTAGGTGCTATTACTTATATTAGTGTTGAAAATGTGAGTTCGCTCAGTCCATGAGAGAAAGCTTGACTCGTTTCCACGTACCTGCCTGCTATTTTTCCTTCGTCCATGTATCACATAAGAACTGCGCGATCATATGAAGCCAAACGTGTTCGTTTGCTGCTTCTACATGAGTCCACAGCACGGCTCTTTTGTGTTAGTCGTGTCCTCTTCTGGTGCTCTCAGCTTCAGTAGAGGTGGATCTCCACTAGCTTGGGTAAAGTACACTGCGTTGGGGGACGCATCCTGCCGTGCCGACTCAAGGGGTTCCAGTGGCCCTTGGGGTCCTTCAGGGACGAGCTCATCCCGAGGGCCTGCAGACAGGGGTAAAGGAGGTGCTGGGTGTTTCTGTAGTTTAGCTGCAGCTCTCTGCCGCTTGAGATCTGCGAGCGTGTGGTGAGATCTCTCTCTGCTCATGCTGTCCCCGCCGCTAGCATCCGAATCTGGAGTGAGCTGATAGGAGGCGCTGCGATCCCTGCGGCCCCCGCCCTGGAGTTCTCCGGGAAGCGAGGAAGAAAAGGACGCTGTGCTGCCGTTCCCCAAAACCTGAGCTCCGTTTTCCACCTCGACAACCTCTAATGGAGGAACGGGGGTGGCATTAGTGCCGGACACCTAAAGAGAAGGAGGGAAAATTCACCACGGATGGTCAAATCTATATATCAGACACAAACACATCACTGAGCTCATTAGAGGCTCACTGAAAAGGTCCATAGAGGGTGTAGGAATAAGGCCATTTCTCACCAGAGCAGCGTGCAGGTTCAGTTCTGCATCCGTCTGTCTGTCTTCATCATCATCCAGAGCATCTGTCTGTCTTCCTCTCTCTTTCCACACCATGGCTTCCTTCTGATGCTCTCTACGGTACAGACTGCTGCGCTCATTCACACTGCTGCGCCTCACTACTTTACTGCAAACACAATCCACACACAGAAGAGCTCACACCACACGGTTTCAGAGGGGTTCTTTATATTATCATTATTAATTGTATATTAAGATCACAATTAGCATGATAACAGTATTATCTAATCATGAAAAATACCAACTACAGCATTCCAGTGTAAACGATACAGCAACTGAGCGATGCAAAAAAATACAGCATTCCAATCACAGTCAGGGAGACTGTTTCCATGGTTTTTATGTATGCTCTGGTGCAAATGATCCTTTTTATGCAGTAGTAACAGTTTCTTCTTAAATTTAAAGGGGGGGTCAATTAGATTTTTAATACAGCTCTCACTGTCAAGAGCAGCTTTGCCGGGGTGTGTCGTAAACTAAATTCTTTTGTTTTGCTGTTAGTTCTCACCCTCTGCTGCCTGTGCTGGACACCCGTCTCTGCAATGTGTTCTTGTGTTTGTCCTGACCCTTCATGATGGCATCATGCTTATGTTTCAAATCCATCATTTTGGCCCGGACCTCCTCGTCAGTGCACACATCTGCAAAACAACACAATATCGTGAAGCCTCCTGCAGTCACTCCTGATCAAACATGTGGGATGTGTCGTATACCCAGAGGCGTCTCGTCCAGATCAGACTTGGCGTTTAAACTCGCACCATTAGCCACCAGCAACTCCACCATCTGGATCTATAAGAGCAGAAAGACACAATCACAGGAGAATAAACATCAATTTTGCCATTAAAGTCAATATAATCATTCCAACTAACAGCTTTATGATTTAAAAAGGTCCATTGCATGTGTGAAATCACTAAGTTTACCATTTATTACTTACTAAACAGAAGGTGGGGCAAGACATTTAAACACTTTTTTAAAAAGGCCAAGCGCCTTTCCTTAATTTCTCAGTCATCAACTATTATTGGTTAGTTATTGCCAGTTATTTTTTTTATACTGGTTGAAACGCTCTTCACATCCTGATAGCAATCAATAATAGAAGTGATTAAAATGCTAAAACATGTACATATATCTTCTGTGGAAGTCACATGACCAAAAACCTACCTGCCTGTCAACATATGTATTTCCATACCTCACTCAGACATCACACATCATCAGAGCGTTCAGTAAGGCTATGCAGACTGAGCGCACAAACAGCAGCCGCCTTTTACAGTTCTTCCTGAACCAAAACAACGAGCTAATGCTGCGTTCACGCTATGTTGTAATGGTTACATGATGGCAACCCGTGACGTTCAACTCACAGTGGTTCACGTCCTCAGACTTATGCGTTTCTATGTCAACACTATCAATGGCGAAATTAATCTACAGCAGTCAGGTGGTACAACTAGAGCTCTGTAAGTTGTTTACGTTCATTATTATTGTAATGTTATGTGCTTTGAGACATGATGTAGTTTAAGGCCGTCTCTCGTCTCATGACGCTTTGCAGATGCTGTAGTGTTTTGAAGGAGGCGTGGCTTTGGAAAGCGCTCTCAAGGGAGGGTGGTAGCTTGCTATTGCTAGCTTGTTTGAAATTGCCTACCCTTCCTTTAATGGCAGGTTGTATAATGGCCGGGTGGCTCAATCCTGTTCCTGGGGATCTACCTCACAACAAAGTTTAGCTCCAACCCTAATCAAACACATCTGTATCAGCAAATTAAGATCTTCAGGAACATTTTATAAATTACAGAGGTGTGTTGGAGCAGAGACTGTTTACCAGTTTTGTTTTTTGAACCGTCTTCCAAAAAAAAAGCGTAGTCTGTTCTTATTGGCCAGCTGGTCCCAGTCTGTAGTGATTCGTCAAGTCAAGTCACATTTATTTATATAGCGCTTTTTACAATACAGATTGTCTCAAAGCAGCTTTACAGAGATAACAAGAAAATAACGCAACAAAGTTTGTTTCCAGAAGAAGATAGTGTCACAGTCCAGCTAAAGTATGTTCAGTGATGTTTAATTTTTGTTTAAAAAAAAAAGTTATTAATTTAGTTAATATATACATATATATATTTATAGCTGCTCTGGAGTAAACCGTGATGTCATAGTCCAGCTCAGTTCAGTTCTTGTATAATAGTGTCAACGCAGGCAGATCAAGATTATTGTTGAATATTAAATTAAATGTTAAATTTAATGTCCCCAACTAAGCAAGCCAAGCTAATGGCAAAAAGGTGAAAAAGGCGACACTGACAAGGAACCAAAACTCCATCAGGTGGCAGAATGGAGAAAAATAAATACATTTTGTCAACTGCTTAGAGCATACCAGAAATGTAACGTCCCTTACCATAACCGGCTTGTTTCAGCATTGGAAGCTGAGCCACTGTAAATACTACTGTAACTATGCTAACTACGCCATCAGTTTTGCCATATCAGTTCAAGCCCTGGTCCGATAATGACAGTCAGAGAACAAGAGAACAAGCTGATCGACCCAAACCACCTTACACATGCATGACTTCACAGTGGCCTTTTTATTTTATTTTATACCTCTCTTACATTTCAGATGTGATGTTATAACTGTGTCATTCCTCTACATCACGGTTTAACGGTGTCTGCTAACACACAAACTCTTTACTACTCCCTATGAAACTTTGCTTTGTGATGGTGTATTTTAGATCATTTAAGTCGACATGAAAACTCGACATTTATATTTTGCTTAATAATACCAGTAACATGCATTAAGAAAATAAATGGGGTACATTTGGATTGTATACAGGCTACAGACTATAAAGCCTATGAGTGTCAGTATTCACCTGTCCCCAGCAGGCGGCAGCATGGAGCGGCGTCCAGCCGTCAGCGTCCCGGTCGTCAGGAGACATCCTGTGCTCCAGCAACAGCTCTCCCACTAACATGTATCCATTAGCAGCAGCTATATGCAGCTACACAGAGAACTGGATCTTTAGTTTTTTGTAATATTATAAATGCTCGTCCTGTCTGTATGTACTGCAGTCTCTCACCAGAGTGGCCCCCTGCTCGTCCTTCACATTCAGATCGGCTCCGTTCGCCACCAGCTGTCGGAGGTCAGACAGCATCGCTTTCTCCTTGGCTCCGCGACATTCGTCAATTCTCTCCTGAGTAATCCCTAATTACAAACATATGGATAATAGACTTAAGTGAGATGTTTAGGAAATCACTGTTTAAATGTGTTGGACTGAAATAACTATCTAATCAGTTTAAAAAGCTACTAAACAGTTACAGCCATTATGATTTAGTTGGGTCTGTGCTCTTTTTGTTATAAGTAGCAAGTGTTATAAAATGGAATTTTGCTGTAAATCTCCCACATACCGTAAAGAGTTACTTTTTCAAATAAGTAACCTGTTGCAAAATCTAGTTTTGCTGTGTCAAACCTCTCGTTCTCAGTATTAGATGTAGCCTGTGCCATGAGTCTGTCTTGTTTTCTGCCAGCCGTGCACTCAACACAGTTTTAATATACAGTGGTGTGAATAAGTGTTGGCACCCATGCTAAAGTTGCCTAAAAAGAGGAATAAAAAATCATCTTTTGGATATTGATCTTAATGCCTTAATTAGAAAAATGAGGAAAACTCCAACCTTTAAGGACACAAATTTTATTTATGAATGAATAATGTATCATAAATAAATAAATGTTTTTCCTTAAAATACAGGGTGCATAAGTTAGTGCCCCCCTATGTTAAATTCCCATAGAGTCAGGCAGATTTTTATTTTTAAAAGCCAGTTATTTCATGGATCCAGGATAATAGGCATCCTGATAAAGTTCCCTTGGCCTTTGGAATTAAAATATCCCCACATCATCACACACCATTCACCATGCCTAGAGATTGGCATGGGGTACTTTCCATAAGATCATCTTTCAATGCAAATCAAACCAGCTATTAGGCTAACTGAAGAAAAACCATGCCAATCTCTAGGCATGGTGAATGGTGTGTGATGATGTGGGGATATTTTAATTCCAAAGGCCAAGGGAACTTTATCAGGATGCCTATTATCCTGGATCCATGAAATAACTGGCTTTTAAAAATAAAAATCTGCCTGACTCTATGGGAATTTAACATAGGGGGGCACTGACTTATGCACCCTGTATTTTAAGGAAAAACATTTATTTATTTATGATACATTATTCATTCACAAAGAAAATTTGTGTCCTTAAAGGTTGGAGTTTTCCTCATTTTTCTAATTAAGGCATTAAGATCAATATCCAAAAGATGATTTTTTATTCCTCTTTTTAGGCAACTTCAGCATGGGTGCCAACACTTATTCGCACCACTGTAACCCCAATTCCAGAAAAGTTGGGACATTTTGTAAAATGCAATAACAAAAAAATTCTGTAATTTGTTCATTCTCTTTAACCTTTATTTATGTATGTTATCACTGGCCAAATGAATTGTATTTGTAGATTTTGATTTTGATGGCTGGAACACACTCCAAGAAACGTGTACAGGGTCTGGAGAGTAAGCAAAAAAATTGACTAGGCATTCTATTGCCAACGTGGGTGTAGAAGAGGGTTGAATATTTTGAAAAGAAACAAAAAAAGTTTATTCAAAGAACACAAATGCAGTTTTTTTCTCCTCGTATTTCACTAAATAGGTTTAGAGAGTGTGTAACAGCGTGACAAATTTCGAGAACCCCTGCTTCAGAGAAACTTCCAGCTGTACTCACATGTTCTTTAAAAGCAAATGTAACACAAAAGTATCTAATGCATTTAGAGTTGTCAAAAGTACTGACAAGTCAGTACTGAAAGTGACGATACCAACATTTCCCTTTAGCATTTTGAGTGCAGTTGAACAGATTCTTAAACACCTCTGATTGGCCATTGTGTTGACGTGCTCAACATATATGTATGTGATTGGCTACAATGATCAACAATGACATCTTTGACGCTTTTAAACGCACCCGTCAATATCTCTGTAAGCATTCGATGAAGAGCGTCAAAGATGTCATTGTTGATCATTATAGCCAATCACAGACATAAATGTTGAGCGTGTCAACACAATGGCCAATCAGAGGTGTTTAAGAATCCGTTCAACAGCATTTGCTCAAAATGCCAGAGGGAAATGCTGGTATCGTCATTAAATTTCAGTACAGACTTGGTACCGAAGTCAGTACTTTGACAACTCTAAATGCATTCCTGTCCAAGTAACAGTGTAAAACATAACTAGTTTATGAGCTTTTATCTTCTAAAGATAATGTTCATCAACACTGAACATAAGAGCTTTGATTTAGCTCAATATTAGGTCAATTATAGGCAACCCTCACCCTGCTCTGCCATGATCATCTCTATGAGCTCTAGCGTAGCCTCGTCCTCACACAGATCATACGGCATGTTTCCATCAGCATTCACCGCCAACAGATCTGCACCCCTAAACACATGAACTCAGACAGTCTGTATCACAGTTTTAAAGAATAAATGTTTTGTATGAAAAATACGTCTGCATGACAAATAAACTGAGACTAACGCTTCTATCAGCATCTGGACGAGGTCAGTGTGCCCGCAGGTGGCCGCTGCATGTAAAGGGGTCCACAGCTCACTGTCACACGCGTTCACGTTTGCGCCCGCGTCCAGAAGACAGCGAGCTACATCCAAAAAATCATCTATGCAGCTCTGCGGAGAAACAGTTATCTGAATTCTTGGCTGTAGAAAACATGATTCAATAGTAGGGATGTGCCAAGACAGTCGGCTTAATCCTCCAACGACTAACTTTGATTTGTGTAGTGGTTGCCAAGGCTGATATATTGGCAGATATTTGGCATTTTTGAATCAATGATTTTCTGTTTGGTCATTAAATGTCTCTTCATTTTGATGGCGCCAAGACTTCTGTTTTGACAAAAATCACAAATAACTGCAAAACTGAAATCTCTTTCTTTGCACAGTACACGACATTTGCATAGTTCCTCCATTTTGACTGTTGGAGTTCCTCCATAGTTTCTCCGTTCCTCCATGAACTAATGCTTTAAGTGTGTATATTTTTTTGTTTAAATATAATTTAATGAATTAATTAATAATATAATAGCAGTATTACTGCATCAGTTTGAATGCAGATACTTGACTGTGTGAAAATTATATTGAAAAGAAGATGAAACACTCTGCGCCTGTCAAATTAACTGAAAATATTACTTCTGGGAAGATGCAAGAACTCCTTTGTCATGACTTACACCAAATTTCGTTTCTGACTTCTTAATGTTTGCTTGTGCTCCTAAATTTAAATGAAGCTTAGTCACAGCAATACCTTAATGGTCACATACACACAGATTATGTATATGTGTGTTGTTTGTGTCGATGAGTGTGTACCTGATGTAGCGCAGTGAGCCCGTCCTCATTGTACAGGTCTGGACTGACTCCATTATTCAGCAACTCTCGTACTGCCAACAGACACAAATGCTCTAAAGTCACCAAGCCTACAAACTCTAAACAATTTGAACAAATGATGATATAAAAGGGAAAGTTCATCCAATACAAAAATGAAAATTCTGTTATAATTTACTCAGCCTCAAGTAAATGATTTTTTATTTTTACTTACACCGTCATTTCTTAAAAAGTATTCTTTTTCAAGTAAACCTTATAAAATCTCACTGAGATGATAAAGACAGAACAGACATAAAGTTATCATGCTATTCTTCTGCTAAATCATTTTATTTAGCAAAATATCTCACCATTCACTGATGCGTCCAAGGTCACACTCATATGTTTAGTCTAAACTGCTCTCATGTTTTGCCGCAGGACACATGAGAAATAGTTTTCAAAAAGCTCAGTTTTCGCAGAACAAAAACGCAGACTCAATGAGGACGGAAGGCCAAAATGGAGAGAAAAAGATGTGTTTTCAAATGAAAATGTATTAGTGTGAACAATCCCTGTATAGCATAACATAATGATTTAACAGCTGATGAAACAGTTTCATTGGGTGAGAGAGGAAGAGGAGGGTCATTTTTAATGGTCATTAAATGTAATAACATTTATAACTGCTTTTAATGTCACATTACAGAGAAGATCTAGCAAAAGAAAAAAGATCTAGAAAGATTTAATGTGGATTGTTTTTTACATTCAAAAACCTGAAGTTTTAACAGGGGTGTGTAGACTTTCTACAGCCATTGCAGTATTGCCACTTTACTCTTACCCTCCTCTATGTCATTCCTGGCTGAAGCCTCCAGTAACGTCACATTGGTGTGGAAGGTCACCCTTCTGGTTCTCTTCACCCCATCTACATTGTGACCGTCCTTGTCCATCTGATCCCAGCCTTTCAGCTGCTGCGCGCGTCTCTTCTGCGCCTGCTTCAGGCGCTCAGTGGCCGAAAGACGGCCGATAGTTGCCATTTCTGCTAGCAGCTCTCCATGCTCTGCCATAACTTTCAAGTCAAGACTCTCAACGTCTCCACAGTCCTTTCGGACACCACGAAGACTGCTTGGACCTTCTGCTGTCTCCTATCATAGACATTCGACTCTCTCACATCTGCAGTTCTGATGTCCAAGTGCCCGATGAGAGCTGCATACAAACTCGAGATCCAATGGGATAATGAAGAGATGCAGATGACAACCAAAGACGGACCATATTCTTGATAACTTTTCCTACGTGGACCAAGAGGACAACTTCTGCAAAGAAAAAGCAAAAAATTCTGATGTCTTGCTTTTTTACACACCAAAAATACAGAACGAAAGATGGATAAATATTATTTTTGTACTGTGCTATAGATAAAACTAGTTTGAATGAGATAATATTTACCGCTCATAATACTAGAGGAAGGAGCTCAGAGAACTAATCTCAAGAGATATAAACCAATGAATCTGAATGATACAAGAGTTTGTGTGTCTGAATCAGAGTTTACTATACATTTAAAAGGAACATTAATAAAGTGCATGTTTTTCAATAGTTTAATATAACAAATGATGTAAAAAAAAAAACATCTGGGCTGAAGCCCCCCTAAAAAGGGCCTAATGTTCACTGTCCCAGCCCTGCAGAGGTTACGCTGTGTTCACGCCATGTCATACTTACAGTAGTTTTAAGTTGACAACACGTGATATTATATTCTGAGCTGTTCACATCCTCGCTCGGACTGGGCATTATGTGTTTCTATAGCACTACTATCAACACCTAAATGAATCAGCAGTCAGCGGTCATGTTGCAAGCTGCAATTACAAGCTCTAAAAGGACATGAACACTTTGTTTTTACAAGTTAAACCCATAATTGCAGTAATTATGACATGATGTGAATGCACCTTTAGCTCCAACTGCAGTTTTTTAAATAAGCTTAAAGGTCTTGATTAGCTGGATCAGGTGTGGTTCATTAGGGTTGAACCTTAATTCTGCAGGACTCTGCTGGCCTTCCAGGAACTGAGAAGAACACCTTCTTTTAAGCATATACAGAAATGATCTTTACTTATATTTAAAGTTCCCATGTAGTCAATAATTCTATCCCTTAAACTCATCTTTGATCACCAAAATTTTACATTTAAACGTTTTTTTCCTGTGAAAAAAATTCTTCATGCCTTAAAATAGCTTGAATGTAACTCGACACCGTTGCCTCATTTAGTACACGCAAACCATGAATATGCAAATTAGCTCTGTCTCCACTCAGTCACACTCGTGTCAACTTTACTGTAGTAAACACTGCACCATTGTATTGCTCTTTACAACGTCGGACACGTAACAGTAATTATGATTAGCCTTTGGCTTGACTACATTAAACAGCTAATAATGTGTTGCTAATGTTAGTGGAGAAAGGCATATAGTTCATCATAAGATTGTGATACATGACATAAATCACCGGCTATATTGCTAAATGTACATGATGTTTCATATCAACAGAAAAATATACTCAGAGATAACCTGGCTTCTACTTAAGCTAAAGCCCGCCCGCCCGCACAAGGTAGTTTGTAGTGTAATAAACACCGTCGATTTCAACAACCACATTTTTGAAATGGTCTTTGGTTCACTGCAGTTTTTAAGGAGAAAATACTCAGCAATTGTGTTGAAAAAAGGTATGAAAAATACCTTTACACATAGCAGGTGGACAAAATAGAAGAAAAGCTTGATAGTACTGGCAACTATACATTATTTAAGAGTATTCTGTTAGTTAGGATATTGATATGGGATCAGTTGTTGTAAAGTAAGTTTCTATTATAATGGTTCCCCTTATAATTGTTATAAAATTCATATTAGTAGGCTATTTTTCCCTTAAAGGTGCCATATGTCAAAAAATCAATTAATACTCCACATATTCCATACCAGATGGGGGCAGTATACCTCCAGAAAGTTGGCCTACTCTAGTCTGTTTTTTAGAAAGAAAGAGAAAGAGCTTTATTGCCAAGTGTGCTTGCACACACAAGGAATTTTCTTTGGTACTGAAGCTTCCAGTGCACATATACAGATACAAATACAACAAGAAACAGTAATACAAAATCTAAAAATAAAATTATAAAAAATATATATATATATATATATGAAAATACTATAAAAATATAAAATATAAGGCCACGGTTGGGTTTAGTCAGAATAAACATTTTCGGATTATGAACATATATACAGTATTTTGAATAGTATGAATAAATATAAATAACCTGAGTTTAGGAGATATTGCACTAAACAGTGGGGGTATTGCACTTAAAGGCATATGCCTTGGGAGATATGTTAACTGTTCAGGAGGGAAATGGCCTGTGGGAAGAAACTGTTCCTGTGCCGAGATGTTCTTGTGGCCAGTGATCTGAGTCTCCGTCTTGACGGTAACAGTTCAAACAGGTGGTGTCCAGGGTGAGTGGAGTCTGTGATGATTTTACCTGCTCTCTTCCTCACTCTGGAAGAGTACAGGTCCTGGAGGGTTGGCAGGGGGGCACCAATGATCCTCTCTGCAGTCCGGACTGTCCGCTGTAGTCTCATGATGTCTGATTTGGTAGCTGAACCAAACCAGACAGTGATGGAAGTGCATAGGACAGACTCGATGACGGCTGAGTAGAACTGAATCAGCAGCTCCTGTGGCAGGTTGAACTTCCTCAGCTGGCGAAGGAAATACAGTCTCTGCTGGGCCTTTTTCACAATGGAGTCAATGTGATTGTCCCACTTCAGGTCCTGAGAGATGATAGTGCCCAGGAACCTGAATGACTCCACTGCTTCCACAGTGCTGTTCATGATGGTGAGTGGGGGGAGTGCTGGGCTGTTCCTCCTGAAGTCCACGGTCATCTCCACTGTTTTGAGCGTGTTCAGCTCAAGGTTGTTATAACTGCACCAGACAGCCAGCTGTTCAACCTCCAGTCTGTAAGCAGACTCGTCACCGTTTCGGATGAGACCGATGACAGTGGTGTCGTCTGCAAATTTCAGGAGCTTGACAGTGGGGTCTTTAGAAGTGCAGTCGTTAGTGTACAGGGAGAAGAGCAGTGGGGAGAGAACACACCCTTGGGGGGCGCCAGTGCTGGTGGTGAGAGTCCTGGATGTGTGTTTCCCCAGTCTCACGAGCTGCTGCCGGTCCGTCAGGAAGCTGGAGATCCACTGACAGATCGAGGATGGAATGGAGAGCTGGGTCAGTTTGTCTGTGAGTAGATCAGGCATGATGGTATTGAAGGCCGAACTGAAGTCCACAAAGAGGATCCTTGCATAAGTCCCAGGTCTGTCGAGATGTTGCAGGATATAATGCAGTCCCATGTTGACTGCATCATCCACAGACCTGTTTGCTCTGTAAGCAAACTGAAAAGGATCCAGCAGGGGTCCAGTGATGTCCTTCAGGTGGGCCAACACCAGTCTTTCAAACGACTTCATGACCACGGACGTGAGAGCGACAGGTCTGTAGTCATTAAGTCCAGTGATTTTGGTTTTTTTGGGGACCGGAATGATAGTGGAGCGTTTGAAGCAGCAGGGAACTTCACATTGCTCCAATGATCTGTTGAAGATCTGCGTGAAGACCGGGGCCAGTTGGTCAGCGCAGGCTTTTAGACAAGCAGACGAGATGCCGTCTGGGCCTGAGGCTTTCCTAGTCTTCTGTTTTTTGAAGACTCGGCTCACGTCCTCCACACAGACCTTAAGCTCAGGTTGGATGGCAGGAGGGGGGAGAGGAGGGGGTGTAGGAGGTGATGGTGGATGTGTGAACTGCAGGTCAGAGCCGGTGAGAGGTGTGAATGAGGGCTTTTCAAACCTGCAGTAAAATGAGTTTAAATCATCAGCCAGGTGTGGATTGTCCACAGATCGGGAGGATGGTGACTTGTAATTGGTGATGTTCTTCAGGCCATTCCAGACTGATGATGGGTCGTTGGATGAAAACTGGTTAGTAAACTAACTAAACAGTTAGTTTCAGGTTGTTAATCTTCTAAAACCGTCAAATAGTCCGCTTTGTCCCGCCAAAGCCTATTTTGATCGGTGAGGGATGTAGACTAGAATGACTGCTGCCGCTGCGCTTGACGAGCAGAGAGAGAGAGAGAGAGAGAGAGAGAGAGGAGAGAGAGAGAGAGAGAGAGAGAGAGAGAGAGAGAGAGAGAGAGAGAGAGCGCGAGCGAGCCCTGGCCGCGCGCGCACGCACTCTCACGTCTTCAAACAACACGAGAGCGGTCCTGCTCTCTCTCCCTCGCGCATATTAATCAAATCAATTGACACGATAGTAAGACCGCAGTTTCACGTGGAGCATTTGGAGATTTTTAGAGATTAAAGAGATACAAGCAGTGCGAGTTATTCGTGTGTTGCAGTTTGGCTGGTGGTTATGTATGTTGCCCGCATACCGCCTCCCATGGCCGAAACTGGTATTACAACACCTGTCGGGCCGGGGCTATTAATGCTAATGCTAATTTTGGTTGATATCTCTGCAACACTATAACTTTTCATTTTTTTAATGACATCATCGCCCTTATTTCTTCTCATTCTTTTGATGCGTGTAGCTCATTTTTTGGATATTTTTACCTCAATTATTACACATGGCACCTTTAAAACCGGTATTATAACAAGCTTAAAAGCAAGCCTAATTGTTATATGCCAGTTCGACATGACAAAAAAGATTGTTGAGTCGACACCTTGCTTGTCTTGTGAGTGGACATTTCTCCGAGCCTGCCATGAGTGACAGAGAGAAAACAAATGCATGCAAACTCTGAGTCTGAGGTAAAATTAAATGATTTTGTTTTCCACTCCAGATAATATAAGAATAATCTATAATAAGCTAATTTCCAATTTTGCCTTAGAGCCCAAGAGGTAGGAATGTGCCAGAAACCGTAACAACTGTCCCACTGTGGTGGTGAAGTATCACCAGTGGTGAGGCGCACATTACTTGGCAAATCCATTTTTGCTCATGTAAATGTTGCTGGTTTAGGTGGCCACTGGGTCAAGAGTGAAGTATACAGTAAGCAATTAAGACTGCAACTAACAATTATTTTTGAACCGGTTACTGAAAAAAAAAAAAGACTGTCCCTAGGTCCAGAATAAATTCAGCCAAACATAAATAGGAAAAACAAATATTTTAGGGCATCATCACTTTAAAAACAATATAAATAAGTCACAACTAGGTCTGTTGTCAAAATGTCAAAAACTGACAATGCGATATTTCACTGACATAATACAATTTCACTGGACGACCTCGATCATATTTCTGACTGATCTAACTCCCGTTGTTCGTGTATTCAGGTCATATATGTCCTGTCCTGAATATTAGTAGAACGGTCCAGTGTTGCAGTTCCATCTTCTCAGGATCTCTTTTGACCTAAGCCTATTTGAAAATATGCTTGCCTGTCTTTTAGACATTTCTATTAAAATTGTCCATAAGTTGGACAATTTATTTTTAATAGAATCATTTGTCAGGTATATACACTTTCTTCAAACTTTCCGCTGCTCACTTCTTGCAAAAACAATAAGCACCAAACAGTGAGAATGATTTTGAAGCGGATCGGTCAAAAATAGATGTTGAGCACCAATAGCAAAACATATACAGTAACCTCCAAATACATCTGCATAACCAGCATTCACTCTGTCTCACACGCACCATGTGATGCACTTGTTAATGCCAAAATCCAAAATCTAACATTTTGTGATTTCAACTAAGGAGGGCCCACAGCAATAACAGCCAAGATTACTCTAGCTATAGCCCAGCTTATACAGAACGCTGCTGCCTGGATTCTGAACAGAACACCACCAAATCACATCAGTCCTCAGGTCTTTACACTGGCTTCCAGTTACAATTACAATTGATTTTAAAGTACAGAGAGGCCTTAAAAACTGCTAGATAGCTTATTTTTCAAACTTATTAGAAGAAAATAAACAAAACCCTAGGTATTTATTTGAAACAGTGGCTAAATTAACAAAAAATAAAGCTTCAACCCCAGACATTTCCAAGCACCATGGCAGTAATGACTTTATGAACTTCTTTACTTACAAGATTGATGATATCAGGGAGAAAATTATAACTATGCAACCGTCTACTACAGTATCGCATCAGGGAATGCATTGTAGTCTCCCAGAAGAAAAAATTTGATTCATTCATTGCTATACGAGGAAGAATTTTCTAAATTCGTTAAATCATCTAATTCAACATGCATGTTAAAACCCTATACCGACTAAGCTATTGAAAGAGATGCTTCCAGCAGTCATAGATCCTATTCTTATTAATATCATTAATTCATCTTTGTCATTCGGATACGTACCAAAAACTTTTAAGCTGGCTATGATTAAACCGCTTGTTAAAAAAACACAACTTGATTGTACAGAATAAGTCAATTAGCTACAGGCTGATCTACCTTTTCTGTCAAAGATACTAGAAAAGCCAGTATCCTCACAACTATGTTCCTTTTTTGAAAGAAATGATGTCTGCGAGGATTTTCAGTCAGGATTTAGACCGTATCATAGTACTGAGACAGCTCTCATTAGAGTCACAAATGATTTGCTCTTATCCGATTGTGGTTTCATCTCACCATTAGTGTTACTCGATCTTAGTGCTGCACTTTATACCATTGACCACAATATTCTTTTAAATAGACTTGAAAATGATGTTTGCATTAGTGGAATTGCACTAGCATGGTTTAAATCATACTTATCTGATCGTTAACAGTTTGTAGCAGTAAATGAAGAAATGTCTTATCTATCAAAAGTTCAGTATAGTGTACCACAAGGCTCAGTACTAAGACCATTGCTGTTCACTCTGTACATGCTACCCCTGGGAACTATCATTAGGAAGCATGGCATTAGTTTTCACTGTTATGCTGATGATACTCAGCTCTATATTTCTTCACGCCCTGACAAAACCTACCAATTCACAAAAATAACGGAATGCATAACTGATATAAAAAATTGAATGACTAGTAATTTCCTACTACTTAACTCTAAAAAAACAGAGATTCTAATTATTGGACAAAAAACTTCCTCATGTAATAACCTAGAATACTGTCTAACACTTGATGGCTGCTCTGTCAAGTCTTCGTTGACGTTTAGGAACCCGGGTGTGCTCAATTGATACCAATTTTCATTTGAAACTCACGTTTCTAGTATCTGTAAAAGGGTAGTTGACAAATGGCCAAGAAAAAGTACTTTTTTTGGAAAACATAACTTTTTAAGAAAAAATACATATATTTATGGAGTATGAAAACTGCAGTTTCAGAAAATAGTAGTGGTCACTCATTTTGTCAATGACTTCACATATTTTTTTCACGTTTTCACTCAACAGTACTGTAAATGTGTCCTATGGTGTGACATTTAAAAAGTACAAAGAAATTATATTAAATAACATTAAAAAAAATACTTGAGAGAATTGTTCACATTATTAAAACATTTTTTTATGAAAGTGATATTTATTTTACATGAAAGTTCAAATTAAAATCATTTTCACCATGAATAGATGGACTTGATAAACTTTTCCCTACGAATGTCAGTGAAACTTTTTCGCCAACCTTACAAAACTGTTTGAAATTGTACCCATCTAAGAGGAGATATTATTGAAACGCCCCTAATGCCAAACTTGACTCTTTTTTAAAAAGATATTTTAAAATAAGTATATTTTTCTGTTGTTTTATGTTTGTCACACCATAGGACAAAACGTCACACCAAAGGACAAAGATAGTCATTGAATAAAAAGAGTCAAAATATATAGTGTTTATTGTAACAATTATAAAGGAGGACATTTGTTTTTATTTTTCAGCAATATAAACTGCAAAACATATCACACCAAAAGTAACTTTGATACTTATAGATCCATCAATAAGGAAACACAAGCTATGTTTCCATCCACACGTTTTTATCCGCATTAAGTGATATCGAATGAAAAATGCCTTATGGAAACAGTAAAATTCGATTGATGTTCATGAATATCGATTCAAATGAAATGCGTTCGGTCTCATGGGATTTTATCTCGATGGATATACGGCTTATGCGATAAACGCTGATGGAAACGTTATTATGGCGCGATCCATTTTGTCCAGCAAAACTTTATTCTCAAATGTTTGCTTGAATGTTGTGAGAAAATTAATGGAAACACCTTAAAATGTCTCAAATCAACTCGATATACCAGTTTGGTCGCAAAACAGCATGTGACGTCATTACACACAGGTTTTTATTCGCTTTAAAGCCGTTTGATGGAAACACACTTTCACCAGATTTATTCACATGAGGTTTTTTTACCGAACTTCAGATAATTCGATTGTAAAGTGGATGGAAACTTGGCTTTTGGCATGAAAATAAAATCCCTAAAAACATTGCATAAGTTTAGTTTGTCTCTTCCTTCCTAGTGCTTTAATGTCCAATGTATCCAATTCCCAGAGAGCCTTCTTTTCATGATGTCTGTTTGAAATAATGATAGAATATAGATGAATAGATCAACAGAGAAATTAATGTAATGTATACTCAATTATGAACTCATGACCTACTGTGTTTTCCCTTAAAATGTTGTCAATTTATTATAAAACACAATATAGATTATTATTCTGTAATAACAAGCTTATTATCTATTGTTGAACCTGAACCTCACACAGGTCTATTCTGATACTGAACAATATGTAGTCGTTTAGTCACTCATCAAGATCCCTGAATTATTTTAAGATGTATATGATGTATATGGCAACATTTCAGTTTGATTTACTATCTCCGTCGTTCTCTTAGGATCGCCTCCTTTCTCTGTGGATCCTTTTTAATTCGCTCCCTATACTGTCTGGTCCTCTCGTTTGCACTAATCTCTCCCTCAGTTCTTTCTGTTCTAAAAAAAGTTAAGTAGCATTATAAAGTAGTAGCACTGTATTTATGTACTTTATATTTTTTTATAGTTGTTACATTATACATTATAGTTGTTTTAGTAACACTTCAGTACATTTTTTGTAATGTCCAAAAATGGCAATAAACATTAAAATGTAAGTCATTATTGAATTTAAAATCATCAAAACTGGTAAAATAAGAATGAAAAGTATGTTAACAAACTTTATCTATTTGTTTTAATAGCTTCTTAAGGAGGTCTTGTCCTATTGTGTGACATCTGTGTCCTATGGTGTGACAGGCCAAAGCGTCACACCAAAGGACATTTCCTGTCACACCAAAGGACATTTGAGCTTTTGTGGCATGTTAATAACCATGCTAATGCTAGCTTAACTGTCATTAGCAATTGGCATGATACATTTGCATAATATTACATAGTCCTGCTGTTAAAAATACAAATTTGAATTAAAAAATTTAATTTAGGGGTGTCACACCAAAGGACAAAAAAACTTAACAACTTCAGTGGTCTGAAAACATAGTTAAATATTTGAACAATTCTGAGAGAAATACTAACTATGTGCATTGCTCATGGGCTTCATAGGGGTCTTCAGTCACATGACCTTGAATGGGGTCTTTCAACTAAATTTAGTTGGCCATGATATTGCCCAACATAATATCAAGTTATTGTATAACACCAAAGGACATTTTTTTCTGAGACAAACTTTATGAAATTCCCATACTTTTAGAAATGTATGTATAGGAAATGTGATGGCCACTTAGTGAAATAGACACTTGCACAAATATGCCAGGAGTGTCCATTAAGATTTTTAAACATTATTTTCTTTATTTATAAAAGTTAATATTTATGAAATAATGTTGTCCCCCGTCACACCATAGGACAATTTTGAGATTTGGCTCAAAGTTGTAAAAAAATAAAAAATAACTCTGGTATTAAAATAACAAATTCATGTAAAACAGGAAAATGTTTAACCATTTACAGTATTCTAAATGATGAAAATGTTAAATAAATTATTTTTTATCTTCTGTGACGGTGAAAAAGCCACGTCACGTCAACTACCCAAAACCGCATTCTTTCATCTTAAAAATATATCTAAATTGCATCATATGCTCTCAATGACAAATGCAGAATAAATCATGCGTTCATGACATAAAGTCTAGATTATTGTAATGCTCTTATGGCTGGTTGCCCTGCACGCTTAATAAATACAATAGGACCATATTAGCCCGATTCTATCAACACTGCATTGGCTCCCTATTAAACATTGTATACATTTTAAAATATTGGCGATTACTTACAAAGCACTAAATGGTTTAGCTCCCCAGTACTTCAGTGAGCTCTTAACGCATTATAGTCCTACACGTCTATTGCGATCTTCTAGGTAATATCAACTGGCCGGAATTTTGAGAATATCAAAATCGACTGCTGGCGGTAGATCCTTTTCCTATTTAGCACCAAAACTTTGGAACAGTCTTCCTAACATTGTCCAGGAAGCAGACACACTCTGTCAGTTCAAATCTAGATTCTAGATCAAATCTCTTTGACCTAGCATACACATAACACATTATAAACTTCTATAATTCAATGTTAGGCTGCATAGATTAGGTCAGCTGGAACCGGGAACATTCCCTTTAAACACTGATGTACTCGTTACATCATAAGAAGAATGGTGTCTATGCTAATAATATTAGTCTCTCTGTTTATTCCGAGGTTTACTGCAGTCTGCCGGATTCAGGCCGTATCCAGATCTGATGAAGGACCTGCGCCTGAACCCGACGACAACACAGTCCTGAAGAGTCAACTAGTCTGTGAAGGCCTCCTTCTCCTTCCCTTTACCTCTGTACAGATAAAACGTTGTCAAAAAAGTTACGGTTCACATGCCTATTTGGAAGCGATAAATAATTCTGTATTATACATTTTTAAGGCCAGACAAGTCATTTGTTGAGGTAAATTTGTAAAGAAAGACTAGGCCTACACCTGCGCACAAAAGCGCATAACTACAATCTCTGTTATTTTAATTTCCTATTATCACTGTAAGGCTGCTTTGAAACAGTCCATATTGTTAAAAGCGCTATATAAATTAAGGTGACTTGACTACTATTATAAACGAGAAGAAATTGTTGCGCTCTAAATTGACAAAAAAAAAACTTTTCTTCAGGTGCATAGATAGAGCCAAGGGAATATGGAAACCGAGCAAGAAGGTGGCTGGCTGCACATTGGATTCAGTACAGACTACAGAAGTCTATCAAAACATTTTATTTTAAGGATTGCATCGTGCAAAAAGTGCAAAGTTAAAGTGAATTAAAAACAAATGAACAAGAGCAAACGTTTCAGCACATTGCTATCTTCAGTTAAAAGTACTATTACAAAGAACTCAATGCTCTAGGACCTTTGCAGAAATGCTCATTAAATATAATACAACTCAGATCATTAGGATCAAGTCAGTTAGAAATACCAAGGATTCACTAAAAACAAAGTGAGTACATTTTTAGCTATTATGCCACACATAGTTGGAACCAACTTCTAGAAGTATCCGCATTTAAATCCAGAAAAAAGCGTCTTTTTTTTATTTTTTTAATTGTTTCTTAAGCATCTGTTATGATTATTCTTAAATTATTTTATGTAAAGCACTTTGAATTACCAATTGTGCCATCTATAAACTTGCCTTGCATTAAATTTATGTAAGATCTCAATCTGAGGACACACAACTAATTTATGGCCAGTGGGTAGCACTAAAACAATAACAAAATATAAAAATGTCTCTGAATGTGTGGCTGCTCTTCCAATGAAATTGAAATTTTGCATGCATTGTTAATCAAATATCCATTTACGTATGTAATAAATATACTATAACCATCCGACAATCTGCATCATGCAACTATTGTATGTAAATTTTTTTGAAAACAAAGCCACTGGGTTTTATCTATCATATTATTATGCATGCAAAAAAAGGCCATGGCATGGAAGCCTGATTCCACTAAAGATTAAAAAAGATAATTGTGACTTTACATCTCACAATTCTGACTTTTCAGTAACACAGACAACTTGAACAACTTTCCCTCATTAATTATCAATCAAATTCTTTAGTATTAAATTCATTTGGCATTATGGATTTTTGTTTTGTTTTTGCAAAACCTAGCTAGTAGCTACATTTGCAAACTAGTGAGGCAGTTCACACCATTAGATTAAAACTAGTGCAAAAAATTATCTAAACTTAAAGTTATTAAAAGTTATCAAAATCATGTACTGTAACTACAATAATACAATCATTTACAGTCTAAATGAAAATGCAATGAAATTCTATCCCCATTTGATACCAATTCTTTGGTATAGGCTATATTCAATATAAACACTCAACGGATCTGGAGAGGCTTGGCCACTTGGTGATGATATAACAATTACAAACATAAAGGCTCTGTGATCATTTGTTCAATATTCTTTGGCATTCATAGGTCAATTATTATCAAAAACATGTTGAACTTTGAAATCAGCAAGGCTTTTTCTGCACTAATGACTTGACACGTGTGTACGGTGTGAATCTGAGATGGTAATATTTAGTGCTGATAGCAGCCAGATAAAACTACAACAGATGCATAATTTGAAGCAAAACATAATCTGTTAAATCTAGGTTATATTATATAGGCCTATTTCCATTATTTTTTGTCGGTTAGGCTATAAAAAAAACTTCCTCACATACTAACCTAGAATACTGTCTAACACTTGATGGCTGTTCTGTCAAGTCTTCGTCGTCAGTTAGGAACCTGGGTGTGCTCTTTGATACCAATCTTTCATTTGAAAGTCACGTGTCTAGTCTCTGTAAAACCGCATTTTTCCATCTTAAAAATATATCTAAATTACGTAATATGCCATTGCTCTCAATGACAAATGTGGAACAGATAGTTCATGCATTCATGACATCAAGGCTAGATTATTGTAATGCTATTATGGGTGGTTGCCCTGCACGCTTATTAAACAAACTACAGCTATTTGATATTACAGAATATAAAAATTGACTGCTGGCGGTAGATCCTTTTCCTATTTAGCACCAAAACTTTGGAACAGTCTTCCTAACATTGTGCGGGAAGCAGACACACTCTGTCAGTTCAAATTTAGACTAAAAACACATCTCTTTGACATGGCATACACATAACACGTTATAGACTTCTATAATTCAATGTTAGGCTGCATAGATTAGATTAGCCGGAACCGGGAACACTTCCCATAAATCCTGATGTACTTGTTACATCATAAGAAGGATGGCATCTACTCTAGTACGCTAATATTAGTCTCTGTGTTTATCCAGGCCGTATCCGGATCTGATGAAGGACCTGCACCTGGACATGACGACAACGCAGTCCTGAAGTGTCAACTAGTGTCTCCCCTGTGAAGGCCTCCTTCCCTTTCCCTGTGTACTGATAAAACTTTGTCGGGATAATTCTGGTTCACGTCGCTACGCGGATGCGATTAAAAAATCTGTATTATACGTTTGAGGCTTGTACCTTGGAACCCATTTCATGGTTTGCATTCTCGAGCCACCAGGCACTGTTTTGTGCGAATGATTGGCCGAATCACATTAAGGTTTTTCTGTTAGAACGGTGTCGTGTAAGCGGCCCCTAAGTTAATAACTAATGAACGTTGCAACGGAAGTGAATCAATCAAAACTAACTTTAGCTAGACAATAACTTTATTCTAGAGCTGCTATAAAGCCAAAATCTCTGTTACTTTAATTTCCTATTATCACTGTAAAGCTGCTTTGAAACAATCTATATTGTTAAAAGCACTATATAAATGAAGGTGACTTGACTCGACATGAATTTTCATTAAAATTCATCTGCTTTCCATCAAATTATGCTCTCTGGGTGTTTTATGTAGTAGAAACTTGTAATGCAAGCATGTCGTTTCAAGTAATCAAACAGATCAGAAAATTAACTACTCTAAAACTTTATCACCCTCAAAACATTTCACTCACTGCAAAGGGGTGACTTTTTTACAGGTGTAGTTGCCCTAATTAAAAAAGTTTTCAGAGGTTGTATTGTTGACATGTGTATAAAAAAAAAAACAGAAAAAAGCACAGTATGTATGCACGTGATAAGCAAGCTCCTTTTTAGCCCAGTTTTAATACAGGAGTAAACCGCCAAGAAAAGAGACTCATTATACATAGGCACTAAGCAGATTTAGAGGCGGAGCAGCGAAACTGAAAAGTTCTCCTAATCCAAATGTTCTGGACAGGATCAGCACAGCAGTATAAAGACTCATTCACAGCAAGAACCAAACGAAAAGCATGTCACATGCTTTAATGGCAGACACTTGCCATCTGACCATACAGATCTCATTTACTGTGATAGCATGATACAGGAATATCACAGTTTAATGACAATAACAGAAGTGCACTATAAGCTGTTGTAATTAAAACAATATTTCTAGATTAGTATAGAACAACAAATATTCCAAATTCTTGTTTTTTTCTTACTGCTTTTACTTTTATTTGCTAATCAACCGAAAGCGTTATGTCATCCATGATTTTTAATCTCTTGATCTCTTTAACCCTTAATCACTCTTTGGGGTCATTCTGACCCCACTGGACTTTTTCTTGATTTTTTAAAAATGTTCCCTTCATCTCAGGGCCATGAAACTCTGTGACTTTTCCTAAATAATCTATCTAAACATGCACAAAAAAACTGGGTTCGATTCGGTTGTTCTAAAGGTGTGTAAAAAAATTTTTAAGAAAAATTTTTAAAAAAAAAAGGTCTTTGGGGTCAAAATGACCCCAATTGAAAATGAATGGGAAAATGAAAAAAATGACTTTTTTTATTTTGTTTGTCAAAAAAATAAAAGTAAATCCATTATAAATCTGAAATGTTCTACATATAAACCAAGGTCTGGTCCTAGAGCATAAATAGAAAGTAGAACAAACTTTCTATCTCATACACACACACAGCCACACACACACAAACACACACATGTCATGACTGCAACAGAGAGCATTTTTACAAAAATTGGCAAATAAAATAAACAAAACTGGCATAAATCTAAAAAAAGATACATTTAAATCAAGGTCTGTTCCTAGAGCATAAACACAAAGTGGAACGAGCTTTCTATCTCACACACACACAGCCACACACACACACGTATGCATATGTATGCATCCTGTTCATTACAGTTTATTGGTGTTGTTGTTTTGTATTATATTGGTTTATTTACTTGGTTTATTAAATTTATTTTGTTCTAAAATCTCTTGTTCTAAAAAAATAAATAATTGTTGATAAATAATTTTCTGAAATAAATAGTGTGTGATTACAATCATGTCATAGTGCTGACTTGTAATGTTTCTGCAAATGTATGTATAATAATTTGCAAACGCAGATAATTCAAAATATATCAGACAACAACAACAAACTCTAACTTTGACAAAAATATTTTATGCAATTCACAAAATATATATCATATATATATTAAAGGTGCCATATGTCAAAAAATCAATTAATACTCCACATATTCCATACCAGATGGGGGCAGTATACCTCCAGAAAGTTGGCCTACTCTAGTCTGTTTTTTAGTTTCAGGTTGTTAATCTTCTAAAACCGTCAAATAGTCCGCTTTGTCCCGCCAAAGCCTATTTTGATCGGTGAGGGATGTAGACTAGAATGACTGCTGCCGCTGCGCTTGACGAGCAGAGAGAGAGAGAGAGAGAGAGAGAGAGAGAAGAGAGAGAGAGAGAGAGAGAGAGAGAGAGAGAGAGAGAGAGAGAGAGCGCGAGCGAGCCCTGGCCGCGCGCGCACGCACTCTCACGTCTTCAAACAACACGAGAGCGGTCCTGCTCTCTCTCCCTCGCGCATATTAATCAAATCAATTGACACGATAGTAAGACCGCAGTTTTTGCGCCGAAACTGGTATTACAACACCTGTCGGGCCGGGGCTATTAATGCTAATGCTAATTTTGGTTGATATCTCTGCAACACTATAACTTTTCATTTTTTTAATGACATCATCGCCCTTATTTCTTCTCATTCTTTTGATGCGTGTAGCTCATTTTTTGGATATTTTTACCTCAATTATTACACATGGCACCTTTAAGTTGTGAGGAGAATTTGAAGCATCAAGAAAAATTAAGTGAAAATGAATGAGTCTCTATGGACCTCTACTGGAAATATGTGGTCATTGCACTTTCTTTCTTTAATTATAATTTCTAAAGTTTTTCCACAAACCTGCAGATGGCAGTATTCTATCCCTAACACATAGAGCAATGTCCAAAAACTATTTAGATTTAATTAATATCATAATTTAAGTGATATTTTCTTTAAAAAATCATTTTTCATGTGCCAATTTATGTCTTAGTTATGTAATTGTGCAGTAAATAAGTAAAAAACTTCAAAATTTCCACAAAAACACAGCATAAATGTATAGTTGAGAAGTAAATAGAAAAAATGATATATAGTTTTCCATATAAAAAATTTATATTTCCTTATGCAATCGCTCTTTAAAAGTTTGGGGTCAAAATGACCCCAAAGACCTAAAGTGTTGTCCTTTTCTAGGAGTGATTAAGGGTTAAATAGTTTGATCTGCCTGCTAAAAATACAAACATTTCAACTTAAAACTGAATCAAAAAATATTTTGAGATGACTCAATACCACATTTGAGGTCAAGTAATGCAGCACATTGTTTGAAACATTTATCATTGCATACTGCGTCACATTGACACTATTCTTTTCAAAAACATCAGGAAGTAGTATATAGCCTAGTACGTACAGTAAATATTTTGAAGAATTCAATGTCAAACACAGCCTGTGACTTTATTAAGAACAGCATTATAAAAACACGAATACAGCATATATTTTCAACAGCTAAAGAAATATTCTGGGTTCAGTACAAGCTCAATTGACAGAACTTGTGACAAACTGTCACAAAATTTTGTATATCCATTATCTTCTTTTTATATTAAGTTATTGGCTAATAAGGCACTTAAAATAGTGAATGGGACACATTAAATGTTCAACTCTCTCGGCATAACAACATAACCAAAACAACTCTTACTGTAAAAATGCTGATTTAAAGTTTTACAGATCATATTTGAACAGATGAATTAATGTACTGCAAGTGTATTTATAACAGAATGCTATTTATAACAGAATGCATGGGAAATATGCCCTGCAAACCCCATTGATCTTGCACATCCATTTTTTATGTCCCACCTCTGTTCCTGACTGAATATGTCCAAGTGCTTCTCATTTCAACTCTGACCTGCTGTAATGCTCTGTTGGACAGCCTTCAAGGTGCCTCTGTAGATGATCCAGAACACAGCATCATGTCTGATCTTGAATCTTGCTGCCACTAGAACATCTCAACACGCTCATAAGCATATATTATCCCCCACTCCCACTATCTATCAGAGAGGGAGCAGCACTGGTGTTTCTTTTGCAACCAGGTACAAGGGCACTGTCCAAGACTAGCTGCTCAAAGGTTCATTGTACAGCAAGATAATGACTCAAAACAGTTTACTTTAAACAGTATCAGAACTGCCTTAGAAGAGAAGGTTTCCAGACTTACCCCTGGGCTGATTTGGGACGAACTGGACAATATTTTTCTGGGAACTTCTACAATATATATATAGGCCTATATGCAGCTGTGTGTGAGCAGACCAAAAACCTCTTGAATCTTATTTAAAATGCTTGTCTTGGGCTTGGAAAGATGTTAATGCAACCAAAGTCAGTTGTATCTTAAGGGTCTGTAAACAGAAAAGACGTCAAGTAAAGGAAATATTGACAAGGAAAGGAGAACTAGAATTTCTCACTGCTTGTCTGAAAACTGATAGTGAAAGATGGCAGGCATTAGAGTCGCACGATTAATCATTAAAAGATCGCAATCTCGATTCAAACACACACACTACCTCATGACAAAGATTCGACTGTCTATTAATTAATAAAGTACGATCACAGATCACATTGACCCAGCGAGCAGTTGTTTCAAATAGGTATTTAACAGCTTCCCAATCAGTCTTTTACACAATGACCACATAGTATTATTATTTCTATTTCAGTTATTCAAATTATCACCGAAGTGCTATGATAAAATATTATAGTTTGGATATAAACACTGATGACTACAGTAGCAATCAAACTAGAGTAAATCATCTTTTGAATGTAACCTAAATAAAGACTGTATCCATTACATCTTTACACCAGTAGGTGGCAACAAGTGACTGTTACATTTTTTTATTTGTCATTGAATCATTCATTCAAAGATAAGTTCAAAAACATTGTGATTCATCCAGAAACAAGTGAAGTCTTTGAGTGAGTCAATGAAACATTCATATCAAGTTGTACAAATGACAAATGAATTAAATATTTTAAGGGGAAAAAATTTGATTCTCAATTTATCCAGAATCATACAGCTCTAGTGGGCACTATTTATTCCATTTCTTTTTTTAATTGTTTCTTTGTGCAATTACTGCCACAAAGTTATGTATTATTTACTAATATTAATTTATTTATAAAAAATTAAAGCAACATTAATATTTACCTTTAAAAAGTTCATAGGCATTTGTTCAATAGCACTTTTTGGTATCAAAATAGGTAGCTTATAGGTATAGGACAACTAAAATGTCAGTATCATGGCACTAAGCCTATGACAAGCGCATATTGCTGAATATGATACATTGCTGTATAAAATGTCTGCTAAATGAGTAAAGGCAAGATCATTTTAGATTTCGTGTCATATAGGAGACCTAATATAAACCTTAAACATAAACCTTACATTGACAAATCTTTTCAACACAAACACAGATGAATCAACGTTACTCATGGTGCTGCTGTTATAATATCTAGATTAGTTTACTGACTCAGGGTTCCCATTGTCATGGTAAAACCCATTTCTAATATTGCACGTTCCAGGCCCAAAAACAAACATGGAAATAAAATAAATCCTTTCGAAAAAAAAAAAAGCATGGAATTTCCTAGTGAAATGTGGTATATTTGTTCTGGTTAAGCTGAGCTGAAAAAATGTGACTGGCACAGTGCACAGATAGACTATGCTATTCCAAGTATTCACATAGAAGGTTTCCTTTCAGATGACTGTTTGTTGGGGTAGTAATTCGCCTTCCCTCTTTTTCTTGCTTAAAACACATTACAAAAAGTATTTTAAAATTATTTTAATTTAAATATTCTTTGTGTTAAATATTTCATTGTGAATCGAAGTGAATCGTTATGAATTTGCAATAACTGCTTTTGAATTTAATCGAAAACCCATGAACACGAGTAGGCTATAACCAAACATTACAAGCCAATTTAATTTGCTATATTGAAATTTACTTTGATATACCATGGTAATGAAGGCTTGTCGTGTCCTGACATTACCATGGTAGGCTACTTCAAGGGGCAAGAATGGTAGCCTACTGTTACAAAAAAAAAAAAAACACACACACATGGCAACATTATCGTACCATGTCAACGTGGTAATACGAAGGAACATGGAACATATTCTATTTCCTGTTTACTAGCATAATGCTAACCTGTCTGAAGACCAGAGCTCATTCCAACTTCATCCCTCATACGAAAATAAAAACGATATAAGAATACTTGAACATATCATTGTATTGAATCAGTCATTCAATAATAAAGCCATTTTACGGTTAATTGCAATGTGTGTGTTAGTGTCAGTGGCCTGTGAACGCACCTGAACACACACACACCTGTCATTTGACCACCTTGTCATGTCACAACGCTTCTGTCTCACCTGTTGCTTCAGCTGAACTCAGGACTCGGTAAATTCATGTCCGTCTGATCACGTTTAAGTCCTTTTCGTCAGCTTTTGGGGTAAATAAAATAAAACATGACACTCCATAACAGCCGTTGCGCCCTTCGGTCCGTCTAGTCTACTCGCTCACCGCATCAGGACAGTCGGCGCTACACTAACACACACATACACTGGGAATTTGCACAGAAACGGGAATGTGCTGGCAAAAGGCTTTAAAGGTTTTAAGGAATGGGCGGGTTGGTCTGAATAATAATTATTCTATTTTATAATTTCGATGTATATTTTTAATTACATTTCTGTAGAGTTTTATTGTTCAGGTGTAACTTCTTGTCCAGATCACCGATGTTGCAATAGACGGCGTTATTCCGTGATACCTGTTACTTTTTTCAGCGCAGGTCAAGTTGAACCAATCACATTCGTTGTGATTATCAAATAATTTATAGAGATCGCGGGGCAGAATTTTGTTTATGTCGGATAGCAATCCTTTGCATTCACAGTGTTTTAACAAATGTATTTTTGTTGTGTGTGTAGCCTGCTACAAATATTCCTAACTAAAGATGTCCTGAGATCATGCTCTCGTTGGGAATAATGCCTTCTGAGCCGTCAAGCGCCCCCTGCTTGTTTATTAAAGGGACATTTCTCCCCAAAATGAAACTTTTGTCATCACTTACTCGCCCTCAAGTTGTTCCAAACCTTTATGAGTTTCTTTTTTTTTTTTCATAGTAGGCCTATTCTTTTTCTTATTATGGAAGTCAATTAGGCCTACCATCAACTGTCTAGTTAGCAACATTATTTTGTGTTAAAGAAATAAACTCATTCAGGGTTGGAACAGGTGGGTAAAAATTACTGAACTTTGGAAATACTATTAGAATTTAAATTTTGTGTGAAATAGCCTTTGTTTGCAACATGTTAAATAGGTACTGGGTGCGTTACAGTAAAAATTATGACAAAAACTGGGAGAAATATCGTTTTGTGTTGTGTCTTTGCAATAGCCTTTACCTGAAGACATTTTACTGTAGCAACTTGGAGTTGCAAGCATCCTCCATTTTCAACATGATGCTCAAAATCTTGTGAATTTCTCCAATTTGAGATCTTTAGAAAGAATGACCATTTTCTGCAAGAGACATCCTATAGTGTCATCACTCTTAAAGGTGTTCTAAGCGATGTCACACGTTTTTTAGGCCAAAACATTTTTTGTCCCATACAGCAAACATCTCCTCACTATCCGCTAACTGCCTGTCCCCTGAACACACTGTAAAAAAAAATGCAGACACCCCAGGCTCCACTAACGACAACAAAAACAAACAGGGGTAACACGCGCCACGAAACATAGCAAACTGTTCCACCCAGCCAATAACCGAGAAGAAGGATTTGGGGGTTTGTGTGCGGATGAGGAGGAGGGAGGGTCTAGCTAGCCTCCTTTTTGTTTGACAATACTTTAAATGTCAACAAGAAGTGACGTCACCCATCCGCTTAGAGCACCTTTAAATGATAATGAGCAACTGCTCACCCCACCCCTCTCTTCATTGGGGATGTCGACACAAGACACATGAAGTGCTGCCTTGGCGGACAGTATACAAATGGCTGAGGGCAGAAATATGCTAATACGGGACAGTCCATAGTCGTGGGCGAAGCATGGGCAATATGACAGATCATATTGCTCAGAAAATCCAAACGCCTTAATTATTGAGAGTGTTTAGACTTTTTGAGAATTAAAAAAAAAGGAGTGAATGGATTTTTTCCATTGTGTGGTGGTTATGTCCACACACTGCAAAGACACATTTATATGCAAACACCATATAAAAGTGAATTTTGCATCCGATGATCCCTTTAAAGAATCCAGAGCAAATCAAATTGCCAATATGACATATTTCTTGCACATGCAATTTCCAACTAATTTACCTAAATACCCATTACAAATAAGAAAAATGAAAATGTTAACAGATTAAAGATTAGAATGCTTCTCTGAAGTACAGATCTGACCCTGTTATAATTTTTATTTAGATTGAGTTAGCACATGGACAGCCCTCACAGCAGGCAGGTTACACACGGCTTATCTGTTTATTAACTCGCAGGGCTCGTAAAAGGGTCATCATGACCACTAGTCGCAATAACTGCTGAATAATAGCGGAACATTGGGTCATACAAACCAGAATCAGGCAAAAGTGAAATGATGAGCTTCCGGTTCTAAATATGTTGCACTGTTGAACTGAAAGTAGAAAAACTATTTAAGGGGAAAGATTAAAATGGAAATCCCTGAGATCACTAACCTCATCTCAAGGTTTAATCTGGTGACCCCTGAAATGACCTCACAGCTTCCTCTGATCTTTTCCAGAGGGACGCAGGAAATAGAGTCCTCTGCTTTTCTTTACATGGCTGAAGTGAAGACAGTTCCGCTTTACTGATTACAAGAAGATGTAGCCTATATTCCTCCTCATGGGTATTTTATTGTGTAGCTAAATCTTTGGCAAATCAACATGCTGCCATTAGGCCTACATATCAAATGTACTTACTAACTCGTGCAGACCATGCGTGCCATTTTTTTCATTAGCTAGTTATGAATTAACGCAAGAAACAAAATTTCTTAAAGTTGTGCAGTTATAAATGCAATACCTCCCATATTTTTTTCACAAGCTTCATTGTTTTTCATATCTTTCCCGACACAAGAATGTTAGAAAATGCTGTTTGCGTTATAGTGCACACATCTAGACTATAAGAGAGATTAATCTATATTTAAAATAGCATGTACTTTCTATCAGCATGATCTATATCACTTTTTACACTGTTTTTACACCAGTGAAGAACCAGCACCGATTTCATACAACCGAATAACTCAATCTAAACAGTGTAGGCTACAGATCCTGGTTAAAATAAAATATCAACATCTTATGTGCAAATTAGTTTCTGTAATTTTGATTATTCCTGTCATAGCTTATTGTATTTGTTTTGTTCTTATTTATTACACGATCAATAAAAACTCTTAGTGCCAGGACTTACGAATAATTGTCTATTTTATTGTTTTAAATATTCAGTTTAAGCACGTTAGTAAGTAGGCCTAAGTAAATAAATAAATATGATATGAAGGGTATGTAGATTTTGCAGTGAGTGTCTGGTTTGGACAGGTTCGTAGTAAATGACGAGTTGTTCGTCCAATCAGCGTTGAGCGTTCGTTTGATTAGAGCGTCACGTCATCACGCAAACGAGCTGCAGATTCTTCTCAAACATGTCAGAAAGCGCGTGATCAGGTAAGACACGCGTTCATTCATCACGGTCACAGCAACATCATCAGCTTCTTTGACATCATTTAAAATGTTTCTGTTATATTCAAACAAATGTGTATGGTAAAGTGGGAAATAAACCAAGCATAGGACTATATCCTAATGTGAAATAAATGAATCGAGTTAACTTAACAGAAAATCCCCTTGAAAACACGTATGCCTATACTTTGTTCCGTAATATTTAAACCACACACAAAAAAGTCCAGTTCACATATTGTTGCCTGCTACTAATTTGGAACCAGTGAATTAAGAGATGTGCATATGAAAGACGAGTGTCCCAATAAACGTGCTACTACAATAGTAACGTTAGTCAGTATGTTGTCAATCTGTTTTCAAGGCGATTATCAGACTCTCGGTGTGATACATTTAGGTCTCATCCCACTATTGTGTTTTTGAACCCCGGGACGGAAGAGATTCTCTCTAATCCAACTTGTTTTCTCTGTCTTGCTGAGATACGAGAGTCATGCTTTAAACCCAACCCAATCCCCAAAAGCCCTTTCGTTCGGCCTGTGCAAATTCACTTAGTTTCCACATTTCGATCTTTAATCCGGCTAACAATGTTTTTACGCAATAAGCATCAGATGCGTGTTTTGATAGCCTGTGTGACAATGATGCCTATAGGCTAAAGTAGGCCTATAGTTTGCACTGCAGTTATTTCCTGAAGGTGGATTGGGTGTTAATCTGTGTTTTGCTGTTTCCATTCTTTTATTATTCACACCTCTTAATATCTGACAGACAGCATGGGAATGTGTTTTTCCTCAACAATAATATTTAGTTTTTTGTTTTGTTGCTTTTGTTGGCAGTTAATTTCAGTAGCTTTTGTGATGTGCTGGCAATGGATATAAAAAAGCGTATAATAATTAATTTAGAGTCATAATCGCACATAAATTGGATGTTTTAGATGGCCTATAAAATGCGCTTATAAAGTATTAAACTAAACTATCGTTGTATATGGAGCCTATGTCACTCATGCTGTCACTGTCATGGCATGTCAGCTACTCACAAATCTGACATCTTTATTCGGATCTCACTAGTTAGTGGAGCTGGTGCACTTCTTCTGCTGTGACTTGATTCGTTTCAACAGTAGAAGCTCACTTTAGTATTTAGGCTATTATTCCAAACGATCTTCCACCTTCTCATGATTCGCGGAGAAAGGTCTACACATGTAGGACATCATGGATAGGCCACTTAAGATGTCTTTCAGGTAATCTGAGCGCTGATTTTGATCGTATTCTCCCCCTCCTCCCCCGCGGTGATCGCGCATCGCGCCTCATTCTCACTCCCATTACGCAGCGGGATTGACATGAAACTGTGAATTGTTTGCTGCTCAAATATAGTTGACCTGGAGCCAGCAGTCTGTGGGGTTGAGGAGCGACCATCCCTGCCTCCCTCCTCCCCCTCTACATCAGCATGACAAAGCACTGGGGGGGTCCGGGCTTTGGCACCACCCGTGATCATTGTAGGAGCAGGAGCCCAACGCGACCATCACCTTGACTGCAAAACCAGCTATTACTCTTCCAACCCCAGCTGTCATTGCTCCACAAACCCACTGCTGGAGTTTGTCGGCCGACTGGAGAAGTCCACAGGGATGGCGCAGGACTCCTGTTATAGAGGCAAACCGTCGGATCGGAGCGCATGGGAACTGCAGGATGGAAACTCCAGCGGAGGAAAGAAGAAGAACTATCAGCGTTATCCCAAACCACCGTACTCTTACCTTGCTATGATTGCCATGGTCATCCAAAACTCTCCGGAGAAGAAGCTCACTCTATCAGAGGTTGGTCACTTTCACATGCGCGCAACTTTTTTTTTGTCTTGGTCAAAATCCAACAGGGAATGCAAATTAAGTTTCATAACCACATTTAATTGCAAAAAAAGATGCAATTCTCGACCAGAAACTGTAATTTCACAATTGATTACAAAGAAACTGCACAATGATTTAAACATGACATTTTTGAAGTAGAAATATTTAAGTAGCTTACTCCTATAATTTACTTTTATTACAACTTCAAAATATATATATATATATATTTTTACAATGTAATATTTCAACATGTTTTGTCAAATAATTTTCTAATTTAAGAGTTTTCAGCGTTTCAGCTGAAACCATTAGGCTATCCTTTTCAGTAGCCTAAACCGTACCGCAACGTGTACACTTTCAATTTAAGTTGTGAGGCAGCAGACTTACTTTTTCA
Organism: Chrosomus eos; assembly: GCA_036326025.1. Taxonomy (NCBI): domain Eukaryota; kingdom Metazoa; phylum Chordata; class Actinopteri; order Cypriniformes; family Leuciscidae; genus Chrosomus; species Chrosomus eos. Next base: position 12,470,118 of record CM070830.1, on the reverse strand, counting down.
TATAGTCTAAGATCTTATTAGATCCGTTTAGATTTAAGGTTCCAAATGAATATAAATTCTATTAGTGTTATAGGCCACTTAAAAAAATATTCGGATTATTTACCTGAAATTAATATAAAACTTAGCCTACTTGTACCATAACACTTAATTGTACCATCACAACACTGGCGTTTATTTCCATAAAGAAACTACATTAAGTTTACATGTGACGTGAGTTTTATTTGATTGTTATTTATTTTATAGTTGCATTGCCTGGGGCGCGATTATAATCTGTCTCGTGTCTGCATCTCGATGGGGTTTGTGTTGTGAATAGTGAAAGCAGAGGCCGATACTCTATCATGCTGATATCTGTGGCTGGAATCACACTGTGCCACAATTACTACGCGATTGTTTCGAAATGTCGCAATGTGTAAGAATCCACGACCGGGATTAACAATGTGCTGACTATTCAAGAGTGACTCCTGTGAATATCTGTTGGTGAATTGAAGTAGAACCTGCAGGTGATTGGACTCGAAATTTCCTTTGATTAAAATAGCACGTAGATCCTGTATTTGGTCATTTAGGCAAAAAACATTATTATAACGCATATTATATTATAGCTTATTATTTATTTATTTATTATCCATTTTAAATGGTAAATTCGGGATAATATTAAGTGTGTTTTTACATGTATAAAATGTCACCCCACATAAAATGACACTTTGTAAAATGCGATTTAATTGATGTGTGTATATAACATACATACTGTTTTTTTCTTCAGGAAGTTAACTTTTATGTATTTTTAGTAATATAGTAATCAGCTGTCTGGTTGCAGTTTACAAGCTGTGGCCAATAATAATATGTTTGAAATAACGATCTATAAATTGTCTTCATGGAACAGATTCTGAAGGAGATCAGCACTCTCTTTCCATTCTTCAAGGGGAATTACAAAGGCTGGAGGGACTCGGTCCGACACAACCTGTCCTCTTACGACTGCTTTGTGAAGGTGTGTGTTTGACTTCAAGTAATTGATAAATTATGTTATATGTTAGTTTGACGTTGGTGCCCTCTCCTCCTCCTCTCTCTAGGTTCTGAAGGATCCTGGTAAACCCCAAGGTAAAGGTAACTTTTGGACTGTAGAAGTGAACCGAATTCCTCTGGAGCTGCTGAAAAGACAAAATACGGCAGTGTCCCGCCAGGATGAAACCATCTTTGCTCAGGACCTGGCCCCATACATCTTTCAAGGTTACGCTCCGTCGAACAAGTCCAAACCTCTGCCCGCTGACCTCTCATTACCCCCTGTTCCCACCCGTCACAGCCCGCCCCCATCAGAGGACCCCTATCGTCCCAAACTGGACTCTACGTTTGCCATAGATTCTCTCCTGCATAGCCTCAGGCCTGCCAGTTCTTCTGGGGAGGGGGTTCGAGAGAGGGAATGTTGGGGTGTCGGACCCCCTCCACACACTCGCTCTGCCACTCCACCTCGCCCTTGTAACGCCTCGTACAACTGCAACTCGTCGGCCAGCTCCGTCAGTCCCGCGTCAGATTTGTCCGACGAGGACTGGAGAGGGGTGACGCTTGTCGGGAAAAGGTCAAGTGATCGAGGATCGACTTCAGATGGATACAGTGACTCCTGCCCCCCGCCAAACAAAAGCTCCAAGCGTGGCATCACTCCTCCGTGGGAGCTGCCGACCTCCTACGCCAAATACACCCCCCCCAATGCGGTAGCCCCTCCTAGCATGCGCTTCAACGGAAATCCGTTTATGCCACTGGGCGGGATTCCGTTCTACAGTTACGGTGGTGCGCACGTCACATCATCACACTTGATTGGTCACACTTATTGGCCCATTCTGCCAAGTGGGCCAGTTTCCATTCAAGCGCCTCCCCTTCTCATGGACTTGGACAGCATGCTGCAATCTGTTCCTCCCAATAAGAGTGTGTTCGATGCGCTTGGCTCCAACAATCAGACTTCTCACCCAACTCCAAACCAGTATGCCCTTCAGAACGGACCTTCCCTTTGCAAATATTCTCTTTAAACTGTCTATCTCATAATAGTCCTGGATAAACTTCCCATCTTTGGCACTGGCCAGGTTTACGCACACAGATTTGCAAGCATTAATGCTGCTCAATACAAAATACTCAATCTGTGAATTGTCTCAGGGAATTCTTTGGGAAAATCTCTCTGTATTAGTGAACTGTTACTGGAGTTAAGACGGGCCAATATTGACCAAAGGTTCTACCCGACCAATGTTGACACTGTTCGTCCACTCATGTGACTTTCTTTGACACAATTACTACCTCAGACTTTTAATGGCAGTGGAGAGATTGGTACATTTAGCTGCTCTTGTTTCCTGAATGGACCCTTGTAGCGTTTGGGGATAATGCAATACTTCACGATCAATTGAATGTTGTCTGTTTATAAGCCTGAAATATTGTGTGTGGCTGCTTTAACTTCCTACGAATCAACCAGAAATATTGTGCTGGACATTTGTAGGGATTAGGGATGTGTTTGTGTGTGAATCTGTAAGGAACCTGCAATGTTTACATAAAGGATGGCTTTTCTGCCATGAATGTGTCACTTTTTATATGTTGCAGAGTAAACATGCATTTTTTTTTTTTAAATCTTGACTTTTGTATGTTTTTTCTGACCTGATTCTCTTCCCCCAATGTGTGTTTAAAACTTTCATTTCACCCCCCCCCCCTCCACTTGGTAAAAGTCCAATCTCAGGCTCTGATAACAACTGTGGAGGCTTGACAGATCTGATAAGATCCAGTCTTGCGTGTTTTTTTTCTGGCTTGCATTCACTTTGAAGAACTGTAATTAGAGCCATTTTTATCAGTCTACTGTGTCTCTAAGCCTTATCACAACTATGTGTCCCTGTGGAGTATAGGTGCTGTAACTGATTTTTTAATAATCTGGTCATTAAATGAATCTTTGTCACCTTTTGATCATGCATGTCTGCATAAAACGGTTCATAAGCTCATATTGAATTGGATGAGTAATTGAATGTAAGGGTCATTTAACTGGTGGTCTGTGGTTGTCCCTCTGTCTGGTGCACGTCACCTCACCACCTCCTGCTGTTTTTTTCTGTCCCTGTCCTCCCTCTAATCACTCATTCACACCCCCAACACTTCCACTCTCGTACAGGTCCATTTCTTTATAATGGACCCTAGGTATGAGCATTTGTGGCTGATGAATTGGCTCCACTGAAGAGTTTGTAGAGTCTTTCTTTATTGTGTCCTGGTAGCAGTCATACTGTATATTGTGCTTAACGTGTGTCCATTTTAGGTGGAATCCCATGGAAACATGGCTTTATAGATTTCATCTTAAAAGTGTGTATACACAAATGGTTTCAGTTTGCAAGGAATAGTGGGCCAAAGTTTTTTTTTTATTTTTAAATGTCAATTACAAAGCTTGAGACATTCTTACAGCGAATACATGTTTGTTATTCTATTCTTTTGTATTTCGTCAAATGTTCGGTTCTTTGATCATGTGTTACTGTTTGACAGTCACATCATAACTTTGTGCTTTGAGAAGCCCTGCAAATCGTTATTTTACTTGAACCCAGTGATGAAATAGACAAGAATTTGAAAAATTAAATGCAACCAATTATTTGCTTGGTATTTTTAAAACAATATTCTGTATTTCAAAAGATGTGTGCTGCTTACAAAGAAAAAAGCAATGGAACAATAATCTATAAAAATAACTATAATGAAAACCACAAATAAAAAGGCTCAATCAACACTGAACCTCATTTAAAACTGAGTGTGTTTTGCTCAGCACACATCCTTTAATTCAGAAACTTCACCCACCCTTGTTTTCATCCTGGAGACAAAATGGGCACACTAAGAAAACTGGACCTGAGACCAAAATAAGAATGAACAAATCAAATTTAAATAAAATCACAACCAATTGACCAAATCGTAAAATTATAATTATTGCTTTGAAAGTGATACTGAACATAGAAAATAGAATTGTGGTCCTATTGCTTGAAAACGTACAAATATGAAAATAGAACTTTAGGATTTTTTAAATATTTTTTTTTGGAGAAAACGCATGTTAAAACTAACATTTTAAGGGTCAGGATCAAAATATCAAATAGGTTAGTCTATATAATCATTTTAAATGTATTTTTAAAAATCCTTCATGATGTTATCCATAAACAGCCTATGTATTTCCATAGCTGCTGTGAGTATCCTTTACTGGTACCAAAATAAGTGAAAAATACACAATTAAGAAATGTGTGGCAGAAATTCTCGAAAAATAACGCCCTTAAATCTCATGTTAGACAAAGGACCTTCGTAAGCACATTTGGAATTCTGATGCTTTTACGTAAAGTTTTAATGATTAAGTAATCAAATATCTAGCCTATAATAAAATGCACCAAAATCCGTCTTCTCCTCGAAATAACAATACGCCTAGCTATACCATGCGTACTATACATCTCAATCTGCATATTATTTTCTAATGCATATATAGGCTATTGAATATCCAGACAATATATTAAAAGGAAAATATGTAATAAGAACTGTAAATGTCGCTTAAACTAAAAATATCTGTCCATCCATTATCCAAACCGCTTAGGCTATATCGCGTTCTCAAAGGGTTTGAGATTGAAACATTTCGTTTCCAACAAAACACACAATACAGAAAACAATCAAGTAACCTACAATTTTTTTTTTTTTTTTTTTTATTTTAACAAACACGCAACCATTAAACAAACAAAAAGTATAGGCTACATTAGGCTACCGTCAAATGAAAGATGTGAAACTATAGGCCTATATTATGCCTATGATCATACGGTTTAAAGATAAATTATTCATGTTTTCTCTGCTTTTAGATTGCCTTAGTTTTTAACTTTTGTAAATAGGAAATCAAATCACATTTGAAATAAAAAAAAAAACGTCAACCAATGAATCTATTACATATAAAGTGGAGGGATTTAAGTGAGTTAATGGTTTAAATAAAACCAATAATAGCTAATAAAAAACATGTTAAAACATGCTAAAAAGTAACCAAAACACAACGCAATAATTTGAAATGGTAAAACGCTTATGAAAAATCAATAGGGAAAAGACTTTAGAGTGTAAAGAGGTTTAGAAGTAAAAAAGAAAAACTAAATTGCATAGCTTGTCATGAGTCATAGCCAAGCAGTCGTATATTTTGGGAAAAAAAACGCATATACTGGCACAATAATAAACATGATAATAAATAGCTTTCTGACTTTTCCATTTGTTGACATGACATGGTTAGATTCAGATGGTAAATAAATATAATATATATTAAGTTGGGTGTCCACCTTAGAGATAATCACCATATTTATAATGAAACCATCAAATTCAAAAATAAGATATTAATCATAGCATATAATAAAACAATTTATTGTTACTACTGTAAATATATATTAAATTATTATGGGATCTCCTTCAATGCTTTCATAATCTTTACTTTTTTTTAAAATGATTTTGTTTCTGTATTTTTAAAATGTTTATGTTAACATAGCCTAATGATAGTAGCCAAGCCAATATTTATTGAATTATTTTATTTACCAAAATAAACAGAAAATAGTACAAACTTTGCTAAAGTGATTGTTTTGAACAAGTCTTAACTTAGACATTATTAAAACCATATTATTTTAGTTCAAGTAATAGGGCCTGTGTGCCATGCCCCGTGATCCATTTACCCCGTTTATAAGATTTTTAAACAAAATGAACCCCTTTTATGATTTATTTTTACACAAAATTTGTTGCTCCATCAATGTTCAATACAAACATAAATTTTTGCCTTCATCAGGCAAACACAAACAGACAATACAATTTAAAACCTGTCAGGACCGATCACTGAAACCGAAACACATCGTGTCATTAAAATATTACAACGTAGGCTATAATAGAAGGCATTGGGAAAGGTGTTTCAAAAGCAGCATTTATAACAGAATATGCATTTACAGCTTAGTCGCTTTAGCCTTATTTATGAATAAGCTTGGAAATGTAACGCGCCTAATTTCTTAACGTTTGCTGTCTTTTGTAAATATTCCAGCAACGTGCAAATTGTTGCTTGCAGTTAACGCATATCAGTTTCTTTTTAATAAACTTCGATGTTTGTGCTGGAAATGACATACGCACATTTATAAGGCAAGTTAATTTAATCAAGAAATCAAATAAGAAAATGCTTAAAAAAAGAATAATAATAAAAAGAAGCCTAAAAACCTTTCAAATTGCGACGGGTGCTGAAGTCTATCTCACCGTCCATAAACAGGTTAACACATCTTGCCAGTACAAAAAAATCACTCATAAGCTTACTGTAATTCCATTATTGATGATTCTAATCCAGTGCATGCTAGCATAAACTGTTATTGAAATACACTGATTATTAATTTTCTCATCACTTTACACCCTACTGTACATTAAGTATAACCAATCTTTGTAAAACACTGTAGCAGAACAGAAAAAAATACACTTTGGTTGCATTAGACTTTATTTCAGCTTTCTTACAAAATAGTTTTCTATGTTCCAATGCTTTGTTCACTAAAATGCATGAATCAATGAGGTCTTCTTAAACTGTGTCCTGTGGCTCACGCAGGCAACGACGTTTAGATGGAATGGTTTCTCCATCCTGTTCATCCACACCATATCCTCCTCCTCCAGGGGTGAACAGACTGAACATGTCCTGTCAGGAATGCCACAGGTTACGCAAGTACATTTGATTTAAATATCCATCTATATCTATCTATTGAGGTACGTAACAAACAGGATGCACTTCACTTCATAAACACCTGCCTGTTTCCAATCGAGAGTTGGGTTTGCTCCTCGCCTGACTATCCTGCTCGTCTGACATTGATTCTCACCTCACCATTGGGATTTGATAGCCCTGGACTATGACCCCTGCCCTGCCTGTCTGACCAATCTCTTCTCCACTCTTCCAATCTGGTCTGGAGCCGTGTGGCTTGAAACTATCTTTATTATTGTTTCAATCTTTATTATGGTCTCAATTGAAGTTAAGCATTCTTCTGCTTTTGGGTCCTCCCTCAGATCAACACATTCTTCATTTGGAGGTATTTAGAAGTATAGAAAAACACACACAGTTTGTCTTACCCCAGGATCGAGGCTGATGGTATTCTTGGCCCCTAAATTTAAGATTCTGCCGTCCGTTCTATGCAACAAATTCAGCCCTGGTGCTCCATTTTTACCTCCTAGACAAGCCAAAATTATGTTTATGTAGCAGTAAGCACATAGATGAAAGCATATATATTAGTGCTGTCAAAATTAAAGCGTTAACACATGTGATTAATTTTTTTTCAGTTTAATGCGTTACTTTTTTTTTTACTTTAACGCAGCATCCGTTTTTTTCCCATCATCCCTTGGCTCACATTACATTATATGATCCCGCTCTTATTCATGCAAATGCTTTTAAACCATTCACATAAGACACAAAAAAGAACTTCAGAATAGAAAATCACTCACTGCTCTTGACTGAATAACTTATGTAGCTTTAATAAGGATTAATCTGCATTTCATTCATAATTTATGCAGTGAAGACAGTGATACTTTAATAGTTTAATAACTATTCAATTTCTGTATATATCATACCTGTTAGACCTACCTGAAAATCTTCAAGCATGATTTACAAGGTTACATGGGTCAAAAAATGACAAAAACAATAACTTTTTGTGCATTTTGACAGGGCGAGTCAAAATCTGAACAGGTCAAAAAATTGAGCCCTGATATTTTGAAGGGCATTTATTATAATGGTTTTATGTGAAGATTGTTTTTGTTGTATATTTTAAAGCTTAATACATGTTAAAATGTATAGCTCTCAATTATACTGTAATGCCAAATGGCTATAATTAATGGCTAAAATTGAGAACAAAATCTATAATATAGAGAAATCAGTATTGGTATCATTCCTTCATAAAAAGAGGTCATTAATGTTTTTATGTTGTAAACATAAAACAATGTTTATGTTCTACATTACATTAATTTGGAGTTTAAATTTCAAATGATTAAAATACAAAAATATACTAAAACATGAATCAATAGTTAATTAATTGCGATTAATTACAGAAAAATGTGCCACTAATTAGTCATTTTTTTAATCGATTGACAGCAGCACTAATTAATATATATATATAATATATATATATATATATATATATATATATATATATATATATATATATATATATATATATATATATATACACACATAAATGCAGTTGAAGCTACCATGTAGGCCGTAAGGTCGTGTAGAGCGCCTCTCCGTCAATACTGACAGAACCACTGGACTACGAAATCGAAGTTTCCGGATCACACCATCACCGCCATGGTACAGACCTTTCCCCCCAGAACCGGTCCGAAGAGAAAACTGCTCAAGAATCACTGGATACCTGAGACGGCGACATTAACTCGACTTCAAATATCTCTTCCACCTTATGAATGAATGTAATGTTTCTATAATGCTGTTAAACACTCAGACCTGCTCTCCAGGATCTCAGGGTCAGTGATGCGAGTGTTGGTCATGTGAGTGTGAACGCCCCCACGCCCATTCCAGCTCGGCCCCGCCCCCGCACCGCCAGCAACCGTCTCATAGTAACCGCTTTTCTCACAGCCGAACGACACGTTGTTCATGCAACCCTTAAGAGAGAATATGAGAGAAAGCACAAAGTGGGATCATAAATGGCATCTAAATTGACTCAAATGGAGTTTTTCATTCCTTGCCACAGATGCCTTTTGCTTACACACTAAATAAAGATATTATGTACAACGTTTATGCCATGATTTTTTGCCTCATAACTTCTATGCATATCATATTTCTCAATATTACCACTTAATGAATTAAACAATTGTTTAATGAATATATAATTAATAACGAATTATACAATTACTACAAATATATCCAACCTTACCTGAATATATACAGTACACTCATGTTAAGCGTTATGTACTGCTTGATTGTAGAATCTTCAAAAATGTTAAACTATATGTCCAGCGATATATTAAAAGTTGGTTATAGTATGTCTTGCTTTACATGAGAATACTGTATGTTTGCAGGTGAAGTAATACATACAATACAGCAAATATCGGCTGCATGATTGTTTAATGTCCCCGACTATATCATCAACAAATTTGAAAAACTATTTTACGGTTTGGCAAGTTATTGAGTATTTGTATAATTCCATTCATTTTCATACGATCTGCTTACACCAGTGAAGGGTATGTTTAGGGCTGGGGTTAGGGGTATATCTATATAACTACATTTTGCAACAATACAAGCAATTAGCAAACTATATTATTGCCCAGCTCTAATCTGCTAAATGCAAATATGAGGCATGAATATATTAAGAAAAATTTAAATTATGATTTTCTGTAAAGATACTTTAAGACAAAGTGTATTGTGAACAGTGCTATACAAATAATTGAACTTTGACTCCGTATGGTTTTTTTGCGAGTTCAGAACTGCTGTAGATAAAACACACACCTGTGAGGCCGCACACACTTGGAAAGCTCTGAAGATGACGTCCACCACTCTCTGTGAAGTCAGCACATTACCGCCCACTACTGCAGCATTCTCAGACGGCTGCAGGATCGAGCCGGGGGGATGATGACTTTAACGGGGGTCAGACAGCCCTGAAACAAAACAAATCATGACACAAAATCGCAAATAATAATATTCCAAAATAAAAATATTTTGTAAAAAGTGCAATAACACATTTGAAAGCATTTTATAATGTTCTTGTTACATGTTACAAGTCAAGTCACATTTATTGGTCACACTTTATTTTAAGGTGTCATTGTTACAGTGTAATTATATATTTAAGTACTGAGTAATAATAGTTAACTACATATAGGGTTAGGGTATGATTAGGGTTTGGTTGAGGGTTAGTTGCATGTAATTATGCATAATTTACTGTTATTACTACGGTAAGTACATGTAACATATGTAACAAGGACACCGTAAAATAAAGTGTTACCCATTTATTTATATAGCGCTTTTTACAATACAGATTGTTTACAGTGATAACAGGAAAATAATGCAAAGTTTGTTTCCAGAAGAAAATAGCGTCACAGTCCAGCTTAAGTAAGTTCAGTGATGTTTCATTTTTGTTTTAAAAAAAGTTATTAATTTAGTTCATTTATAAATATATATAATATTAAATTAATATTAATATTGCTCGGTACTTATTTGTGTAACCTAACACACATATTCTGAATGTCCGAAGATAAGTGTCATTTTAAACTCATTGAAACCATAAATGCCAAATTGTTAATGAATATATTAGGTTAAAATGCATATAAATTAGTGAGTGAATTTAAAGCTACAATATGTATTTTTTAGCCGGTAGGGGTCGCTAACCTCTTACAATAACAAAGGCGTAGGTTTATGACGCATAAGCAGAATTATGGAACTTGTCTCATGCTGATGGATCTAATAATGTTTATGGATGAGTGAATACATTGATGTTTTTAACATGATTGTGGTATGAAGCAGGTCGCGATTGCGAATGTGAGACAGATATCAGCGCCACACGTGAGTCCCGTGGATATAAAGGAATAAGGATATTTAATTCTACTGAACTACCCGCAAGTACTGAATTACTACTCACACAGGCCAGTTTATAAGACGAATTACACTTGTGAGGAACACAGCGCCGTTTCATTTGGTCTACACACTATCACACTAATCTGCATTTGAGTGTGTTGAAAGTTATAATGTTATTCTATGTGTTAGTTTGTTGGCTATATGAGACTAGCAGTAAGCTAGATCAACATTCATATTCAATCATATTCTAACGTTTTAACATGTTGAGCTATATAACATTGATTCGTTTATATTCCTGTAATAAAGTACATGCAAGAGCAGCGTCTCTGTCAAGTCCAAGTCAGTCACGGACGTGAAGCTCTCAAAAATGCCACCTCGATATTGATCCTCGTTTTAATTCTTTTGTCCCAAAGTCTGCTTGCCATGGTCCATAATGTTTGAATGAAACAACAACAGCGTGAGCGTGCCGCTAGACGTAACGCAGTTGTTCACGTCTGTCGCCATGGTTACTATGGCAGTACGAGCAGAAACCAGGGTTAACGCGGCGATTACGTCATTGACAGGCACCAATGACCAGGGAAGAGCCATTATTTAAAATTGGAATTTCTCTGAAATTACAATATCCCAAAAGTTACCAAAGATTTTTAAGTACACAACTATAGGACATAATCACACTGTGCAATTGATTTTTGGATATTTTATTACAAAAATCTTACATATTGTAGCTTTAAGTGACAGGTAAACTACCCACGCAACTATGTGTATAAATATTAGTGCAACAAATCAATGTAAACAAAAGCAACTGATGTCATTTTTTGTTCTTGCACACTAAGCAAGCATGCTTGAGCTTCTGTTTACCATATTTGATGTGCTCTATATATGTGCTTCAATGTTTATATTTGAATAAAAGATAAATCTGTTCATCATATAAATCGATGTGTCTCTTCAAAATGTGTCTCTGTGATATTGTGTCTCTTCAAAAGGCTTGGATAAAACTACTTGTTTCATATGGATTACTTTTACGATGTCTTCACGAACATTTTGAAACTTGAAAATGTTGATTACATAAGAGTTTCAAAGGATGGGCAAAAAATAATCTGTGTTCTGAAGATGAAAGTCTTATCGGTTTGGAATGAGACAAGCGTGAGTAACTAATGAAAGAATTTAAGTACATGTAAGAAGTGTAACAGGGATACTGTAAAATAAAGTGTTGCCTAAATACTGTATATATAAATAGAAATAATATGTCATATAATAACTGTTTTTTTCCTGTTTTACTCTACTAATGTAGCTCTGGAGAGCATACGACAACAACATTTTATTGAGCACAATCCACCAAAGTGTGTCACCTGGTTGAGGGGGATGTCCTGGCCCACCATGCATCTCAGACAGTATATGAGGGCAGAGAGGGTGATGGCACGAGGAGCATTACAGTTGCCCCACACTTCTGTCCCAGTGCCGGTGAAATCAAACACTGCGCTGCCCTGCAGACAGACACAAAGATGGACAGAGGTATTGATCATCACTGTACTGCACCTTGTCATTTTACCACTCAAGTGCAACAGTTTGTACAGTTTTACATCTTTTACCATTAAAGGTCCCGTTCTTCGCGATCCCATGTTTCAAACTTAAGTTAGTGTGTAATGTTGTTGTTAGAGTATAAATAATATCTGTAAAATTATAAAGCTCAAAGTTCAATGCCAAGCGAGATATTTTATTTAACAGAAGTCGCCTACAGCGAACGGCCGGTTTGGACTACATCCCTCTACTTCAGTGTTGCCAGATTGGAAATGTCCAAGTATCGTACCAGAAGCTCAAAATTATCGTATTTGGAAGAAAATTATCGTACACGAGTCAAACGGACAGAAAACAGATATTTAGACAAGTGAAGTTGACTGGATTGTTGACGGGGTGGGGTGGGGTGGGGGGGGGGGGGTATATACAGGGCGGTCCTGGAGAATGGATGTACAAAGATAACTTACTTCTAAGCAGTTCAATCAAGCACGCTAGCTTTCATGACACACACACACGCAGGGTCTCTCGCTCTCTCCCGTGCTCTCTCACCTTCACTTTCTCCTCACAATCATGACATAGATCCACTGCTAGATCAATGAGTATAGAAACACTATGATTACAATGACCTCCGATTGAATTGTCACAAAATTCTGAAATTATCGTACATTGTGGGATTTTTTTCATTATTGATCGTACATCGTACAGAGGTCAAAATTATCGTACAAATACGATAATTATCGTACATCTGGCAACACTGCTCTACTTCCGTCTTTAATGACGTCAGTAGAACAGTTCTCTGACTAACGTCCGCCCACAGGAATACTCCCTCAACTCGCGCACTTCTTATAACTTACTGTGTTTACTCAGCGGTGATTTTCTGAAGTAAAACTGACGCTTCATCTTTTGTGTGATGTACAATAAACTTTATTAAACTCATCAGTATATTTTTGATCATCATTCGGACCTGGTCCGACACAGCAGACTTGTAGGCTATTAATAAATAATGGATACATACAAGCAGATGACAAATACGTTATAATAACCGAAATTAAACTACTAAACTATACCTGTTCCATCTCTATACAGCCCTCTGACTCTGTAGGCATTATTGTCCGACTCGAAATGAACACCGTTACTGAGAGTTTCTGATGTTATCATTATTCCATGAGATGAAATTGTCCTCAGAGTCTGAGTGCGAGCGCTTGAAGCTCCGCCCCCTGTGTCGTGCAGCAGCAGCTCATTTGCATTTAAAGGGCACACACTAAAACAGCGCGTTTTTCTGAGTCCTCAAAAAAGACAATTTAAACATGCTGTAAAAAATGATCTGTTGGGTATTTTGAGCTAAAACTTCACAGACACACTCTGGGCACATCAGAGACTTATTTTACATCTTGTAAAAAGGGGCATAGAACAGGCCTTTAAATGAGGACGAGCATGTTCTCACACCCTTTGGAATAGTCTTCCTAGAAATGTCCCACACCCTGAAAAGCCCATCCAAGGTTCAATTCTCCGGCTAAACTCTCAGAAGAAAAGGTTCTAGATGGAACCATAAACTGAATATTTCCATTTTGCATAAAGGCTCGTCCTGACAGTATGTGAGTCTTCACAGACTTCAGAGAATGAGCTCCAGTGCACATAAAGGTCGATCAGATGGGGTGTATACAATACAATAGGAGTGCAATAATTCTGACATTTTTTTTATGAGAGCAGTAACAGAAAAGGGACTATTGTAATTGAGTATAAATGTAATATATTAAGATGAGTGAATGAATTTTCCTTCAACTTTGGACCAGTTAACATTTAGTCTGTGCTTTAGTTTTTCTTTATTAGAATTCATAATTTAAAAATGAATTGATTGTAACTTCTAATTTCAAATGGTAAGCAATCGGTTTATTTTTTTTTGCACGTTTAATCGTATTAATGTAAACCATGTATATTCAGTATATTTGCTTTCATAGTTTTCAATTTGTAAATTACTGATTATAATAAGATTTATTTATTTATTTTATTTAATTTTATTATTTTTTATTATTAATTAATCATCTTTCTTTGTTCATCTGATTAACCAATTAATCTAATAAATAATTAACATATTTATCGTTTATCAAAATACTTGTTAGTTGCAGACCTACATGTATTCTTCCAGAAGAATGTATGTTCAATTGCTTCATATTTTAAACCTAATAAACTTCAATTTGCAAAGTATTTAAAATAAATGCCACTTGTTTTGATTTTTTGTTACATAATCTAAAGAGATTTATACATGTTTAAATGCTGCTCAAGCATCCAAATATATGAATATTAAGTAAAGTATGAAACCTAGAAGGCTTAAAAGATCAAAATGCTACAAGAAAAAAAAGTTTCAGTTCTAATCTAGAAACTGATTTTAATTTGAAAATTTGAGAAAAAAAAAAAAAAAAAAAAAAAAAAATCTTACTTGTTGTTCATCGATCTGGACCTTCAATCTGATTGGTGTCCCGTCATCCATTTGATCTTCTGCTTCAACCTCGAGGGAGCCCATTTCCTGTCGCCGCCGACGGGCGAAATCTTTCAGCATGTCCCGAACGGCAAGCTCTGCGTTACTCTAGATATACACAGGGCGTTTTATGATATACACAAGGCAATCCCTGACATAAACAACAATCAAGCTGAGATTTTCACCGACCAATGCAGCCATATTGAATACATCACACCAATGTCCACACCTGAATGTACCCCATGTACGCCTGGACGACCTCCAGGCCGTAGCTGGTGATTATCTCCCCTACAAGCTGACAGCCCCTCTGATTGGCTGCTACCTGAGCTCGAAGGTCCGACAGGTTGTCACGGAGATTGCGTGTCCCAGAGCATCCTGGGTATTTAGCCGGTGCCATGAGGGCTTCTGTCACAGCTGATAGACATAAAGATGACTATGAATAACGACAAAAATGCAAATAAACACCACCAATCTTATATAGACCGACCATGGAAATACCCATGTATAGCAATATGGTGATAATAATTCAGTACTATCTGTTACATTGTTTTTTCTAACCTTTCTCCTGAAAGACTCCACCCGTGACCAGTTTAAAGGAAGTGAAGACAGCGCCCTCCTGCTGTAGAGAGGTGGAGTGGGGGGGCATGGAGCCTGGAGTGATGCCCCCTATATCAGCATGATGCCCTCTACTGGCCACAAAGAACACCGGTGCACTCATGCCATCACGAAACACCTGCAGAAGACAGAGTCAATCTCATCAAGTTATGATGCAAATTCATGTCTAACTTAAGGAAAATTAAGGATTATTAATATTAATGCATATATATATATATACACACACACATATATTAGTGCTGTTAATCGATTAAACAAAATGAATTGGCCATTTTTCTTTAATTAATCGCACCTATCATTCAAGTTTTTAATATTTTTTGTAATACTTTCACATTGAAGCTCCAAAATGATGTAGAAACAACATAAATGCAGTATATTTTAAATATTTGTTTCATGGCATCTTTTTACTAAGCACTATGAATAAAGGCCAGTGTCACTGATACTGATGTCTCTATTAAATATATTTCTCCTAAATTTTAGCCATTAATAATAGCCATTCAACATTACACTATAACTGAAATCTATCAAATTAAACATTAAATAGGCTTTAAAAAATATAACAGCTTTGCAGAAAGCTTAGTAGAGCTTTTTACAGGAATAAATGACATAAAAATAAATAGATATAAAATATAAAAAAATATTACAGAAAAACAATACTATTTCAAATATTTCAAACCTATTTTAAATCATTCATAATATTACTGTTTTTACTGTATTTTTAAACAAATAAATATAGCCTCAGTGAGCATAAGACACTTCTTTAAACATACTAAAAGATTTTATTTATCCCAAATATACCATTTGAAATTGTGTTTGTAACCTTGAATGACTGTATTGCAGTAATGATGTCAAAAGTAAAGCATCCAGAACATTACAGTTATGAAAAACAGGGCTTCATTTTCAATTTTGGTGTGAAAACGAATCAAATATGTTAATGACAGCCTTAGCATATAATTTGAAAACTGCATAAAGTTCATCATGAGCAACCTACAGGAGTGATGACGGTGAGGTCTGGTAGATGACTGCCGCCCGCACACGGATGGTTACTGAGAATCACATCTCCCTCTTGCATGCTGCCTCCTGACGCCTTTATCTAACATAAATCAAACTTAGTTATACAATCTTAGTTTATTCGAAATAAAACACCAAGCATGCACCATCTGCATTATTCGGATTATAGTGCACATCTGAGAAAGCAAATTCTGATACATTCAAATTCACAACATCACAAAAACTGATCATCTGCTAAGAGTGTGCTATCAGGCATCTCTGGGTTTCCTTGAGTCAATCTACATCATGCCACAACATGGTTGTGTATGTAACAATAATTGACAATTAAGCTGTTGCACCTCACGTCTGCATTCATTTTCAATAGTTCAAAGGGTGAATTATCCCGCTTATACCATTGTTTCGCATTTAAATGGATTTTTTTCAAAACTCAAAAACTTTTTTTTTTAGGTTTTCAGCACATATTAAGCATCTCTATTAGGAACAGCTCAGGCTGAAAGCATCAAGCAGAAACAAATTGTTTGTGTGGGTGAGAAAGAGTTATTTCCAGTATGTGTTCAGTAGTGTGAGTGAGTGTGCCATTGAGCGTGTTGCATACAAATGAATATGACAATAACGATCAAACATTTGTTTATGGTAACACTATTTTACAGTATCTTCGTTACACATGCAGTTACTGTAGTAACATAAATATGCATAATTACATGCAACTAACCATAAACCAAACCCCAGTCCTAACCCTAACCCTATAGTAAGTACATGTAGTTAATTATTATTACACAGTACTTAAATGCATAATTACACTGTAACACTGACACATTAAAATAAAGGGTTGCACTTTATTTTAAGGTGTCATTGTTACAGTGTAAACATGTACTTACTCTAGCGTTAGGGAAGGATTAGGTTGAGGTTTAGCTGCATGTAATTATGCATAATTTATAGTTATTACTATGGTAAGTACATACAAACATATGTACCTAAGACACTGTATAATAAACAGGGTTACAGTTTATTTGGTAACACTTTATTTGATAGATTAGTTTGGTTTACAAGCAAAACAATAAACAGACAATGCAAGAAATCACATTGATAAAAGACTTACTTTAAAAGATTTTTTTTCGGTAGTGACATCAAAACAAGCATTATCTGGTGTCCTAAAAATAACAGTATGAAATTTCCTCCTCTCATGTCTAAACTGTTGATACATTCTTTCATAATGTTTTATCAATTAAACAGTCTCTTCATTGTCCCAGAAGAGCTGTTGCTTAGCACCCTTGAATGGAACGTCCTACTTCAGATATTTTGTGACATTTTCATGCACAATGAATGAGAAGGCAGAAAGCAGGGCAAAAGTTGGCATAGTGAACGAAAACCAGTGTTGAGGGTAACGCATTAAAAGTAAGGCAAGTTACGTAATCAGATTACTGTAATGTAACGCATTACTTTTAAATTTACAATAAAATATCTAAGTTACTTTTTCAAATAAGTAACACAAGTTACTTTGTTTTCATATTTATTGACAGGGGGGGGGGGGGACCTCTTCTGTCCCCATGTTGAGTGAAGTTGGGCATAAGATGATGCATTGTGAGCACTGAGTAAATTGTAGTTCTAGACTAAATGTGAACTTGCATTTATTCATCTCTCTTGCACAAAAACAGATTTAATATTCCTCAAAATGAATTAAAAACAGTGATATGCAAACTATTAAATTAAACTTTAAACTACATAAATATACTTTATGTATTTCATCTCACTTTACTAACCAATGTCTTTGCTGATGACATTCGATGATCCAATTTAACCATACTTATATGCAAAAGCTACTTTAGATAATTTTCTAAGATAAGTTTCTTTTTGGTTTTTATTGCTGAAGAGTGTTGAACTTTATTCTCCTGCAATCCAGAATAGCAGCAGAGCTGAAAGGTTAGTTTGAGTAGCACTCTCTACTATGCAAACGTCAATTTGTATTTCCTTCAGCCTGAGGTTTATTCATTTCACTTTTGGTGTGAAAGGGCCTTTACATTAGCCAAAAACATATCGTTTTTGTAATTATAAAACAAAAAAAGCAAGCCCAGCCCAGGTTAGAAAAAGAGTAATGTAAAAAAAGTAATGTAATTAGTCACTTTTTTAGGGACTAACGAAATATTGTAAAAAAACAATCAAGAATTCAATTGTGTGTTGTAATTTGTTGTATATTTGTGTTTGTGTACCTGGAATTGTACAGTCTCCTGCATGGCCCCTAGATGAACAGGGATGTGAGGAGCATTAGACACCAAACCTCCATCGGGACCAAACACAGCACAGGAAAAATCCAGACGCTCCTTTATATTGGTGGATATGGAGGTTCTCTGCAGGACACGACCCATCTGCTCTGTGTTTGAGGAACCAGAAAGCATCAGTGCACTTACAAATAACATAGACAGCCCACTATACACTGATCAGATTTCACATTTACACACTCTTCATTCATTCCAAACTTTTTTCAGTCCCATCAAACCTGCGATGCTCATGAAGCGATGGGAGAAGATGGACAACTGGATGGTGTTGAGTTCAGTTCCTACGACACACTGCGTTCCCATACCGACATCAATACACACGTCACCATCCTCTGTCAGATGAGCCACACACGCCGGCTCCACGAGAATCGTGCTGGCAAAAGAAGAAATATTCAAAATATATGGTTACAGAAACAATGAGAGTATTTCTAAATGCCTTAGATCAACCCTCAATTGGCAAATCCCAGAATGGAATTCTTACTTCACCGATTACGATGGAAGAGCTGAAGACAGCAACAGATAGTGACAGCTTCCCTTTGGAAGGACAGTTTAGAGAAGAGTTAAACCCCCTACTTTTAAGATCTTTTTATTGGAAGCTTGAAGAGGGGCAAAAGCCATCATAACATTTATTGGTAACACTTTATTTTAAAGCTGCAGTCCGTAACTGTTGGCGCTCTATCAGTTAATAAATAGAACTGCACGAGTCTTGCGGAAGAACATTTTAGCCGGAGCTAGTTCTCTCTGTTTATGTCTATGACAACGAGTCACGCAGGTACTGGGCTACTCCGCAGTGGTACAACCCAAACCAGTCTAAAATAGTCCCAATATAAACACTTATTATCAAATTCAAGTTAAAAATGCTCACATATACCACTTAATAACAACAATACACTGACACAACAACACATTCCACACATATACCTCACATATACCACCCAATGAGATCAAATGCACAGAGATGAACAACACATATTGTACATTAAGTGTGTCAATGGGTTATGAACCAGACCATAAAGTGCTTGGTGCAAGAGGCACAAGGCAAATAACGCATATGGCAATTAAGATTGACCTTAGTGCAGTGGGAGGGGGTGGGGGGTGGGCAGTCCATAGTGTCGGTCCATAGTAAACAAGTTCCTCCCGCAGTCCCACAAGTTCATGAAAACTTAAATTAAACATCAAACTTAAGCAGTTTAACGTGAACATGTAACTTTTAACTAATAAGCTGACTTATTAAAAGTCCATTTGGATGGTTAAACAACCTGTTCTGGTGATATTGGTGACTTTCCTAGCTCCCCCCAGCGTTCCCAGGCGGAAAACCAACCTTGCAACATGTGGACTACCGTCCCGGAATGAAAATAGGAAGTCTCGTGAGAAGCGAGACGAGAACGAGCGAGAAACACGAACTGCTTAACTGGTTGATAACAGAATACAAAATGTACATGTCAATGTTCTATGATAATGTGTATGATGTATCACCCACCTCGATAGACATAGCTCCGCAAGTAAAGTTGGCCGGCTCTGACAATAACAAATGCATGTGAGCAGCGGTAGAACGGGGGAGAAGGGTGCCGCAAGTGAGTTTTTTTACGATAGTGTTGTGAAATATACGGCCCACAGCTGTAGGGGGAGCTTGTGGGGAAAACATGCGACAACAAAAGGGAAAATCAGCGAAGAAGACTAGATGTTGCCGAATTCTGCTTTAAGTACCATATGGCTTGGAGATAGTTGCTATCTCTGAAGAGTGAAGTTCTGCTGATGATGCTTCTGTACCTCTTCCCTGATGGCAGAAGAGTGAACAGGTGATGTGCTGGGCGGTAGGGGTCGGTGGTGATGTTTCTCGCCTTCCTGATAACTATAGTGTCATAGTGTGAGGCTATGATAGGCAGACTGCAGCCAATGATCTTGGAGGCTTTCCACACCACTTTCTCTAGCTGTTGCTTATCCTGACTGGTCTCGTTACCGTACCAGGACAGGATAGAGAAGGTCAGAAAGCTTTCTATGACGGCTCGGTAGAAAGGAGTCGTTCCTTTATGGCTAACCCTACATTTCCTCAACTGACGAAGGAAATAGAGCCTCTGATGGGCTTTTCTTACAATGAGACTGATGTTCAGGTCCCGTGAGAGGGACCGGTGTGTATGGTGGTGCCCAAGAAGCAGAAGGAGGAGACACTCCACCATTGATGGAGAGGGGAAGGTGCTGGACTGCCTTCTTTCTAAAGTCCACTATCATCTCTTTGGTCTTAGATGTATTGAGGATTAGGTTATTGCCCTCGCAACACCTTACCAGCTGTTCCACTTCACCCCGGTACACAGATTCATCCCCATCAGAGATAATAACATTTATTATAAGTGTACCGTAGTGATTCAGGATGAGACAAAACCACGGTTAGGAAAATGGATTCGTGATGTACTTGCTCATTATATAGTTTTTGCAAATTTTGAACACACAAAAAAAAAATGTTTACGGACTGCAGCTTTAAGGTGACATTGTTTTTACTATTAGGAAGTAAATGTTACATTTAACTGTTTATTTTGCATAATTACAAGTAACTAACCTAAACCAAATCCTAGCCCTAACCTTAACCCTATATCTATATTTTAAGGTAACAATATCACCTTAAAATAAAGTGCAGCCCAATTATTCCCAAAGAAGGTGAAGAACACGCTACTGTGCAGAAGTTTTTGGCATGGTGTTGACCAAAAATAAATAAATAAATTAATTAATCGTTTTAAGATACAAGTTATTTATATATTTTGCTTTAGTGTGCCAGTAATATAAGTTTACATTTACAAAAATTTATTTTGGCAATACTAATCCAGTGAAAACATTTGTGTTCATTAAAATAAAGCTGAAATAAACAAAGAACAAACTAAACAAAAATAATTAAATAAAAAGTTTAAGTTGAAGCACTAAAATTACTAACTAGAAAGAAATAAAAGCTAAATCTAAACTAAATCAGAAATAAATAAATATATAGCAATATTTAAAAAACCTAAAACTACTACATTAAACTACTAAAAAAATGTAAGTAAAATCAAAATGAAAACTGTAAATATAAAAATAAATATGAATGAAAACTATAATATTATACAAATAATCCTAAAATAAAACTGATAACTTGCTGCTTTATACACCTTACTTAAACTAAAACTAGAAAGAAGAAGTAAAAGAGTATGTTTTTTTTAATCTTCTCACTGAAGCTGCAAGCAAATACGCTTTGTACAGTAAATGCACATCATAGTTCAGTCCATTTTATGTTCACATTGTGCTTTTGTTCTTTTCTTGCAAACCTCACGTGACCGGAAAAGAGAAAAGTCTGAGGCATCTGTGCCATTTTTAACAGACCTCCAACATCGGGTGAGATCGGCATCTGCGGTTCAGATCGATCGGGGGCTTTGTTACGCGGGGTTTTGCCGGATACAAAATGAAATTAGTGTTGCTGTCAGATAATGGTCTGGGGTTCTGTCAAGTACTGCAGGTGCAGCTCCCCACATCTCCTCAACAAGAATCATTCATTATTCATCATATCTGGAGCAAATGCTGCAGGATGACACATACACAACCTTTAACAGGTTTGATCAAATCCCTAAGATTATCAAAAGTTTAAAGTGGCAAGCATAATGACTATGTATAATATAATATTTAGATACTTTCAGGAAATCACACACACCTGTTCTTATCAATAATGATGGCTGGTCCCTGGATGGTGTGATCACAGGAAAGATTCTCCCACAGATACACACTGGTGTCCAGATAACGGTCCTCAAAGTAACACTGGGTCATCTGGGTCAGAAAAAATGTTAAAAAAGTGAATCAATAACATTCCTCTATAATTGCTTTTTATTAATAATTTTATTGATAACAGCCACAATAAAAAAATCTAATATGTATAAAGCATCTTGGCAAGTGGTAATCTATGGTAAGGCAAGATGCACTACTAGAATGTTTCTTATATGATCTTTAAAAACGTTTTATTTAAAGTCTCCTATTAAAACGCTTAAAATTTGTTTTGTATCCAAATATTTTTCCAATAATTGAAATCAAAAAGCGGTTTGCATGCATGTGAACATCTTCAGTACCTCAAGAAGTGTAATGACCAAAGAAAGCAAAGGTGGAATCTGGGATTGCAACTTAAAAGCAGCACAAATATGTCCCAAACTTTGACTGTTAAGGGGGTCGCACACCAGACGAGAAGCGCAGCAGGTGACGTCATCCTGGGCTGAAAGATCGTGCGTTGTGTGGCTAGAATAAAGTCTATATCCTTCAGAGGATAGAGAACTATAATAATATAGATCATTCTTTCTATTTTTTTGTTTGTGCTGTTTTTAAACCACCAAACTTCAAACTTTGGTGCCATTTTGTTCACTCTTTAAGTGAACTTTTGCCTGTTTGGGGATTAGAAGCATTGCATTGGACTGAACATGATGCTGAACATAAGAATTTTCCTAACCATGATGAGGCACTTCTCATCCGGTGTGCGACCAATTTTAGTGTACCCCAAATGACCAACACTAACCGTGCTTTAATGGACTACACAGGTCAAACTCCATCATAGCCAATAACAGTAAAGTCAAGGCAAAGACCCTTTTTACAGACTGTGATGACACGTTTTCAGAGTTATTAACAACGGCTGAGGTATTGATGAAAATTTTACATCTTTCTCTCTTATGACCAATGCAATCAATGTCTCTATATTTTTTCCGCTTTAGAAACTCAAGAGTTTTTTCCTTTTGCTATTGGAGCAAATGAGAACATAAAATTATATTTGTTGTAATTTCCATTCACCATAGAAACAAAGGTCATCATAGTTCGGCAAGCTTCTAAGAACCACAGAAATGTGAAAAGGGACTTGACTTCTAACATCTACAGCTATCTGAGTAGCAGTTTCAGTATTTTCTTTTTTATCCTTTTAAAATATATGGTTAGGTTTGCATTTGTTTTTTAATACCTTAATAGGTCTTAGAGATTTCTGCTCTGGTTTTGGCAGAACTTTTGACCTAATTCCAGACCTCCCAGAACCACGCACACGGATATCATCCACCACGATTGGCCGATCTGTGATGGTGAAGCCAAACTCTTTCAGATATCTGTTGTAGAATCAGAAAGAGTGTCAGGGTTTGTGCAGGTGCTGAAGACGAGGACACGGAATTTCCATATAATAGTTTTTAATTACAAAATGAAAACTTTCCAAACTTAAACAGGAACAAAACTCCAGGAAATCAGGAAACACACAACCATACGTAGACGACGATCGACAAACACTCAGGGAAAACACAGGGCTTAAATATACAAGGAATAATTGGATAATTAACAGAACACAGGTGATGAAACTGAACACAAACGAGGAGCGGGAAAACTTAACAGGACTAAACCAAAAACCACAAAGACAGGGGAAACCAAGATCACAAAACAGAACTTAAACACATTGACTCGTTACAGTACCTCCCCCCTCCCCGAAGGCGCGTCCTCGCGCCGTATAACATCCAAAGGGGTGGGAGGGTGGGCGCCCTGGAGGCTGACGAGGGCATGGTGCAGGTCCAGGAAGCCTCCAGGGCGGAGCAGGCTGTGGGCGTGGCCACGGCGGAGCAGGCTGTGGGCGTGCCCACGACGGTGCAGGCTGTGGGCGTGGCCACGATGGTGCAGGCTGTGGGCGTGGCCAGGGCGGTGCAGGCTGTGGGCGTGGCCACGATGGTGCAGACTGTGGGCGTGGCCACGGCGGTGCAGGCTGTGGGCGTGGCCATGGCGGTGCAGACTGTGGGCGTGGCCACGGCGGTGCAGACTGTGGGCGTGGCCACGGCGGTGCAGACTGTGGGCGTGGCCACGGCGGTGAAGACCCTTCAGGTGGCCACGGCGGTGAAGACCCTTCAGGTGGCCACTGCGGTGAAAACCCTTCGGGTGGCCACTGCGGTGAGGACCCTTCGGGTGGCCATGGCGGTGAGGACCCTTCGGGTGGCCATGGTGGTGAAGACCCATCAGGTGGCCTTGGTGGTGAACTTTTTTCAGGCCTCCGTGGGTCTTTGGCCGGCCACGGTGAAGGCGTATAGCGCCCCCCCCAAAATTTTCTTGGGGAGGACAGGCTCATGATCGGGAACTGACTTGACATTAACGGGCGCTGGGTCAACGGGTTCTGGGTCAACGGGCTCTGGGTCTGGGTCAACGGGCTCTGGGTTTGGGTCAACGGGCTCT
Organism: Chrosomus eos; assembly: GCA_036326025.1. Taxonomy (NCBI): domain Eukaryota; kingdom Metazoa; phylum Chordata; class Actinopteri; order Cypriniformes; family Leuciscidae; genus Chrosomus; species Chrosomus eos. The sequence goes on along the minus strand of CM070830.1, from coordinate 12,445,523 downwards.
GGGTCTGGGTCAACGGGCTCTGGGTCTGGCTCTGGGTCAACGGGCTCTGGCTCTGGCGCTGGGTCAACGGGCTCTGGCTCTGGCGCTGGGTCAACGGGCTCTGGCTCTGGCGCTGGGTCAACATGGGACTCGGAACTGGACGGGACCAGCACATCAGGGGATTCGGAACTGGATGGGCTCAGCAAATCAAGGGACTCGGAACTGGACGGGGCCAGCACATCAGGGAACTCGGAACTGGACGGGGGCAGCACATCAAGGGACTCGGAACTGGACGGAACCAGCATTTCAAGGGACTCGGAACTGGACGGGGCCAGCAAATCAGGGAGCTTGGGGCTGGGCTCAGGCTCTGGCGGGCAGGCGACGGGCTCAGGCTCTGGCGGGCAGGTGACGGGCTCAGGCTCTGGCGGGCAGGCGACGGGCTCAGGCTCTGGCTGGATGTGGCTGACGTGAACCCCAGCCTTGGGAGCCTTCTTTTTGGCCAATCGCACCGATATCAGTGGGGGATCAGTCATACCGGATATCATCCGGGGAAGTCCAGGGACCGATCTGGCGGCAGGGCTGATGCGGTGTGCAGGCTCTGGTGGGCAGACGATGGGCTCTGGTGTGAGCGTGCAGGTGATGGGCTCAGGCGTTGGCGTGCAGGTGATGGGCTCAGGCGTTGGCGGGCTTGGAGCTGGTTGGAGTGGTAGATCCTCTACCAGGTAGCTGGATCCACACGCCCACAACGTGTGATCCACGAACTCCAGGAAGGATAGATGGAGATCCTTGACTAGAATTATCTGGGCCAATGGGTCCTTCAGACCACCCCAGAAACTCCTTGTGAGTTCCTCCTCCTCCAATGACTCATTGTAGAGACCCAGGTAACGCCCCGCATACTCCTCAAGTGAGCTCTCCTCTTGGAAGAGGATAGGCATTTCAAAGGGGCTCACCACCTTGCTTTTCCTCCTTCGGCCCATATTGTTAACGGTCGATCGTTCTGTCAGGGTTTGTGCAGGTGCTGAAGACGAGGACACGGAATTTCCATATAATAGTTTTTAATTACAAAATGAAAACTTTCCAAACTTAAACAGGAACAAAACTCCAGGAAATCAGGAAACACACAACCATACGTAGACGACAATCGACAAACACTCAGGGAAAACACAGGGCTTAAATATACAAGGAATAATTGGATAATTAACAGAACACAGGTGATGAAACTGAACACAAACGAGGAGCGGGAAAACTTAACAGGACTAAACCAAAAACCACAAAGACAGGGGAAACCAAGATCACAAAACAGAACTTAAACACATTGACTCGTTACAAAGAGTGAGAAACAGAAGCATAAAGTAATTTTGACCATTCAGAATATAAATAGCGGTACCGTTTAGTGAAGGCCGTGCGAAAGTCTCCCGAGTGACAGGAGTGGGCGTTACTGGGGTGACCTGCAGCCGTGATCATGAGCGCGCAATCTGTGCCCTCATAGCGCAGGTGCAGGAACACTTCTATACTGATCTGAGAACTGTACAGACACAATCATGTAATTATCAACTTATTATTACAATAATACTTTGTTGCATTTTCATTTGTGTTTGTTAAAGTAACACTAAGTAGTTTTTCAACCTTTATAGTATATTTCCAAGACCCTTGTGATGGTACATCGACTTAAAATAAGTTAAATGACTCGTCTACCATAGCCTGACGGGGTCTGTATCGCTTTTACTGGCACTATGTAACTTCGGGTTTCGGGTAGGAACCCGTGCACAAAAAGAACTACAGAATTCGACTGCTTTACGTCAAGTGCTACAATAGTCATTATTTCGTTTTTCTTCGTTTCTGATGTCGCAATACATCATCCTTTCATGAAATCATGTAACATACTCTACCTTGTCTGTGGACATCGTTCATTCTGAAGCCGGTGCTGGATAAACAGCGAGCGTGCGTGCGACGGTAGGCTAAATTATTTACGACAGCGGCAATGGACAATTTTTTTTCCAACCAGTAGGGCGACCGAAGAGGAAAAGTTACTTAGTGTTACTTTAAAAGATAATGATACACCAGATGAGCAAAAAGAGAAGCTTTTCAATGTGATTTTATTCTTGAGAGTGACCTGCTAAAGCCTTGTTTGCTCAGTATTTGGTCACAGCGTTGAGAGAGTTCCTCTATCCTGCGGTCCAGCTTGGAGTATGAGCCGGCTTCATACTGTAGAGAACACGGTTCCTGAACCTCCTCCACCACATCAGCCAAAGCCAAACCATATGCTGACAGCACTCCGCTGTATCTAACAGTAAAAAAAGAACGAGTATTGTACTATCACCAATTCATTTTTAAAAACTTAAGCACTTCATGTCAGTGTTCTTATTCTAAATGGCTCATAAAGACTCCCCAGCAGGCATGGTTGTCAAAGCAATTTACAGTATTTTTAAATACAGTATGAATATACTACAGTATGAATAAACTAACTTTTTGACACACATGACATTAGCCATGAAACTGTTCAAAACGGGCAGTAATGACACACCATACCAGTAAAAATTCACAAATCTCTAATCCAATTTCGATACCACAGCTAAAACTACTAGCCTAACTAATATAAATTTAAAACATTGTTATGTAAACAAGAACAAGTAATCAAATTACAAGAAATAGCACACATTAATACAGTAGAACAAAGATAAAAGTAAATTAATTAAACAGTGCTTTTAAGGTTAAACTGACATCAGAAGGAATATTAGGCTGCTGTCACTTTAAGACATAATGCAGGGATCCAATTTACTGATACCGTATATATGTGTTGTCTTTCTCGACCGTTTACGTTCACTTAAGCTTTTACGGAATACGTTTACTAGGATACTCGCCAAGGCTGGCTTTTTTAAACATAATTTTGTAATACATATAATACATAATTATAATTTTTTACACAATTTCATCTTCTTGTACTTGAATATTTAAATTGGCAAGGCTCAAACTTCCGTGATAATGTAGCACTGCCCCATCAACTGTCCTGAGCGTTGTTCACGTTTATGTTCTCCCAACATTGCATTAGGATTCATAAAATTGTCACTGGCCAAGTGACGGTTGACTCACATTTGGCACTTGGTGAGAGTTAATTTGTATCCCATTCAAGCATGCGACAAATGATAACACTAAAACACACAGATACTGCACACATATAAACATACTTGTGTATGAAGACAGATACTGCACACATATAAACATACAGACATACTTGTGTATGAAGACAGTCTTCATGCCTAAGGCTCTTGCGATGGCACAAGCGTGTTGACCACCAGCTCCTCCAAAACATGCCAGCACATGCTCAGATGTATCATGCCCTTTAGCCTGTTGAGAGAGAGCTGATATTCAAAACACACATTTTGATACCTGTCCTGTAAAGCAGCAATCGGTTGGATGGTGGGCTTTACATTCCAAAATTCTGTGTAAAAAAAAAAAAAAAAAAGGAAACCTACACAACTGTTGGCCTTCTGGTTATTATCAGTGAAATAGTTATTGCATTCTGATTAAAGATAACAAAGATGAACAATTCCTTTCACAAGGATAACACAAGGCACAAGTACAAGGTCAAATCTGATGTGATGTTATGTTAAACTAGTATACAGAGGTACATTCCTTGTTTAAAAGGTTGCATATGACAGATAATTTAGATGTGCAGAGGTGTTGCTGTAGCTCAAAAAGTAGCACAATGGTTATTGGTTCGATTCTCAGGGAACTGATGCCATGAAGTGTCAGCAAATGATAACTAAGTATGAAATTAATGAACGTATGTAAAATACGTAAATTAACGTATCAAATACGTGTGGCTATGTACACACTGCAGCTGAATTCAGTTCTCAATTCACCTTTTACTGCTTAATCCTGTTCTGTACACAGAACCAAACTAAACAACTTGTTGCTAATGACGTATTTTAACGTGCATCAGAGATGTTTCTCTCTTCTGTATGTGCTTAAAAAACAGTGAAAGTGGTAAAAGCCTTGACTCATTCGTGTCACCAGATCTTGCAAGAAAAACAGCAAATTAAAGGGTACCTATTATGGATTTTTGAAAATTGCCCTTCATGTAGTGTGTAACATAGATCTAAGTGAACGAAAACATCCTGCAAAGTTTTAAATATGAAAGTTCACCGTATACAAAGTTATTGTCTCTCAAAAGTAAGAGTCGACTCTGAGTCGCTGATATGAATCGATAGACGAACAATGCTTTTTCTCTAACTTTATGACGTCACCTGTACAAGTTATTTGAATAAGATACGCCCACTTATTGCGTTCGGAGATGCCACACCAGGGAAAGCTAACATCAACTTCGACGAGACGCTGTGTTTTGAAGTGCGACGCAAAAGCAAACTTTTTTCATCTGCCCAGTGAGGAGCATTTGAAGACTAAGTGGCTACAGTTCATATATACAACTATACCACAGAAGTATAGCCCAAACCTTGTTCTGTGTTCGCGTCATTTTGAAGATGATTGCTTCACAAACCTAAATGCTATAAAGGCCTAGTATGGATTTGTGAGCCGGCTGATACTGAAGGAAGTTTTATGTATCATGATGATCAATAATTATTTTGTGTGTTGTGTACGCACAGCGCAGCTTCTAGGTCTTCAATGTCAATTGTATTGAAATATGTGAAGCAGGGCTCTCAAGTGTCACGCATTGAGCGTGACAGTCACTCATTTCGGTCTTTTGTCACGCTCTCCTGCCACACATTGTATTTCTCACGCTGAAAAACTATTTATAATATATTTAATATGCCGCAGCGCCCAAAACTCTGGCTGCGCCGCTCTCACTGTGTGGAACCGGCAGGAATCAAGCGCGTCTCCTCTGGTGTTGTTCGTCTGGTGTTGTTAGCCAATCAGAAAATAGCACTATTGTATCTGGGTAAGATTTCACGCAACAACCAATGACACCCCGTCGGCTCGGTGTCACTCCTTTGGGCTATGGTCGCTAACATATCACCGCAGATTAGCGTCACGCAAAGGCGGGGTTTGGAAAAATGACTCGCGAAACAATTCATATGGGAGTCGGTGAGCAAATCAGGTAAAAATAAATGTATATTATAAGACAACAAAAGTGTTTTTTGTCATTTCATGCTTGTAAAACTGTTGTTGGGGACTCCTAGAACAATATTAGGAACATTTTAAATGCCATAATAGGTACCCTTTAAAAGATTATAAGTTGACATGGCAAAACTGCAAGTGTGAGCAGCCTTTCCAAGCATGAGCCATACAAAACACCTCCATTGACTGTGCTTAAAGGTGGGGTATGTGATTTTCTTTTTTGACCATTTTTTCAAAATCACTTGAAATCCTACTCCTAACCCACTTACTGGATGTAAATTAGAAGCACTGAAATTAAAAATAAGCAATTTAATCATCTGTGGAACGGGCAGGACTCGAAAAACTCCAGCCAATCATTTTCAAGACCATCTAGAATCATTGGACAGAAAATGCGTCACTCAAACGGTTGTACCATGCCCCCCTCGCGCGCGTGTCCCGTTCGTGCGCATACTCAAAGCTCGTGACCCAGTCGCGGGAAGTGCAAGTCGCCCCGGTACACAGAGAGAGAGAGAGAGAGAGGAGAGAGAGAGAGAGAGAGAGAGAGAGAGAGAGAGAGAGAGAGAGAGAGAGAGAGAGAGAGAGCATCTGAGTTTTCGCTCGTGCTTGATTGCGCGTCCATGTTTTTCGAATGGGTGGAGTCAGGGCCAGCGTTGGAAGAGAGAAGGTGGGACCTTAAGTTGTGTATTTTCAAAATCTGCCGGCCGTTTTGCAAATCACATACCCCTCCTTTAAGTAAAATTGCTGAGCATAATCAGTCTTTTGACACTATACTGTTTCTTTAGTCAGAACAGCAGAGACCAAACACCCGAGACGGCAGAACTTGCAGTTTCGGGAGTGAGTCGTGTTCCGTACATTTAAATGCCTTTGTCACTTCTGAAACTTTAGTCTGTACATGGACATAACACCCATCACCCAGCCAAATGTGAAATCTATGTCAACTCACTAGCCGATTTCACAGGTTATGATTCTAAAACGAAATTCTGTTACTTGTATGTAAATATCAGCGGATCGGTTATATGTGCAATGCAGAAATTCTGTTTACAGAAACAGGAACTATTAATGCAGTGTATGAGAGCTGCCCGTGTTCGCTTTGTCCTTGATCTCAGTGTAATCTTGTTATCAAATCAACAAGTGGCTACTTAGATAAGTTCAGTGGCTACCTAAACAAGTTTAGGCCTATTTTGTGCAGACTCTGGTTTTTCAGTCTCAAGAAGGTTAAATGTTTTTATTGGTGTTGGTAACTTATTTCAAATTTTGTCACAACAACCAGCCTGGAAATTCCTGCTAAAGGATAGAAAAGACCACACCTATTTTGTTATTTAAATTATAAAAACAGAATAGTGTGCTGTACCTGTGTGAGCGCTCTGATTGGCCGGCACATGGCCTCATTGGCCACACTGATGAAGCCCATAGCAACATCCTCTACACTCATTTCGGAGTGATGTCTTCCAGAAGCACTACTAGATGATTGGTTAGTTGAAAGAAAGAGGTTAATTTCTTGTGTGAGTTTGCGGAAATGCTTCATGGTTTCCTCAGTTGAGAGAGGCTCATTTTCTCCAGGGCCAAAGATTTTTGGGAAGAAGGAAGGCAGAGGCGACCAAGGGCTAGATTTGCATCAGTGACAGTCAGAGGACCACCTGAACCAAAAGAGAAACAGAATAAGCATGTGCCATAGAGTGTGTGTAGCTTTAAGTCCCGTCTTTATGATACACTGACTTTTTCAGTTGAACAAAACATGGCAGAGTATGTAAAGTAGAAGCTGTCGCGGCAAATTTTAAAAGTAATGAACCTAAAAGAACATAAAACATTTGTGGCAAGTAATGCTGCATTTAGATCACTTGCATTCAGTGCCATTTAGTTTGTCTTCATCTATCAGCAGGTAGGGTTTCACATGTGACATCAGCTAATGACAAAATAACTTTATATTTATTAGATGTTGTGTTGCAGGTAGCATTTGTGTTTTTACAGATAATTTTTTTTAAAGCTGTTTTACAAAGAACAGTGCCTACAAACTGTGTTAATTTCATTGACATATTACTTTTATCATCGTTTTCGTCATTTCACTGATGAAAAGGAGACGATAACTAAATAAATGACAAAAACTATAATGGAAATCTATTGACCGTTTCGTCAACGAATAAGTATGAGATGACAAATTTAGGGAGGATTGATTTGGGGAAGTGAATGAGCGTGGTAGCCAGGGAGGTTTGATGCGTACTTTTGAATGGTAACACATAGGTCTACCCGGCGGGTTAATAGCATACAATCACTGCATGTCTTTTAAAACATCTGTGAGAAAGAGAAAAAACTAGACATTTGATGTCAACGAAAACAATACCATTTGTAAATGTGTGGAGTGACGTAACAATCTCCGGGAAAACCCCCCCAAAAATTTGCAAAACCAACGAGGTTCATTCTCAGTGTGTTGAGCTTCTGTTTATGATCGCTGATCTATGTTTATATGTGAAAAGAATAAATTCTATCAGTAAATAATAAAGCGATCAAGTCTCTTCAGAAAATTTGGACTAAACTGCTCGATTCATATGTAATAATTTTTCGATCTCTCAATGAACTTTTTCAAGCGACAAAGTGGTAATTGTGTGGGCTGTCAATGGAGGGACAGAAATCTCTAAGTGAACTAGCCCTTTAATGTCCCATTAAAGCCATTTCCACAATTAAAAGCGAAGTGAGCATTTCATGTACATTAAGTCATATTACATTAGGGATGTCTCCACAATTATTAACCAAGAAAAATAAACTAAATCTATGCTTGACAAGCGTTTTCTCAATTCCCTATGACAATGAATAATTTTCAATTTCTAACTAGCGAGAGTAGTAGTCTAACTAGCTCAGAGTAATTGGAGACTTTTTCGTACCAACGCAGATCATACGCCGCTGAAATCGGTTGAGAAATGTAAACTTTTTTTTGCCGCTTTTTGTCCAGAAAAGCTGCAGCTCTCCGTTGACTTGTTTTTGTTTATAGAGCAGTCTTGCCCGGACCAATATGATGGATTCGTTGGCGTATCGCAGCAACGGTCCAAAGCGGCCAATGAGGCGTCTATGCATTTTTATTTTTGATAAGAACCTAACATTCGCTCGCCTCTTACCCTTCCTATAGCAGGCCGGTCCGGGATGAGCACCAGCAGACTCTGGCCCCACAACAAACATCCCTGACCTAAAATACAGACAGACAAAATAAATGTTCAACTTTCCTAACTTACACAGGGTTAATATAGTTAAGCTCTCATTCTTTATGGTTGTAAATGTACTGTGACATGTTAATGTTTTGTATGGTACATAACATGTACTCTCTGGAAGTGATCCAGTGTGGTAATTAATTTTAAAGCTAGATGGTGGGATGGTTCAAGTTCACGTACAAAATGAGTTAAGTTATTTTTTGTGATATATGATACACATTTTTTCATGCATGGAAATATTTAATAGATTTGAACAAGGTCTGTATGTAAGAAATGTGTTTAATAGTAGATACATTAGATAAAAGGGTAACACTGTACAATAAGGTCTCATGTGTTAACATTAGTTCATTAACTCATAATAACATACTAACAATTAACTAACATAATAACAACTAACAATGAGCAATTTGTTACCACAGAAATTATTATCCTTTATTGATGTTAGTACTATTATTCATGTTCATTCAAAAATATTATGTTAGTTTAAAGTGAATTAACTATTGTTAGCAGACAACTTTTCATCTTAAATGTTTTAGTAAATGTTGAGATGAACATGAACTTGTGGAAATATTGTTCATTGTTAATTCAGGTTAACCAATGTAGTTATTAAAGGTGGTGAAAATATGTCTATGTGATGTTTTTAATATGCTTTAAGACAAACCATGAGCAAATACATACGTCAACACCATTGCTAAGTATTTTCTCGTTAAAACTGCAATGAACCAAAGACAGTCTCAAAAACGCAGTTTGAAATAGCTGGCGTTTCTGACGTCACAAGCTACCTTGTAACCAATTACGTCAACGTGTGATCATCAACGAGTGGATCTCTGAGCTGGTGTGAGTGAGTGGAGGCAGGGCTAATTTGTATATTCATAGAACCATGTATATTAAATAAGGCAAGGGTGTAGAGTTTTCAAGGAAAAAACTATGTCATTTTGGTGATCAAAGATGAGTTTTAAAGGATACAATTATTGACTGCCTTGCTGGTGGTTTGTGTCTGTAAGCTCTGTATAGCTTTCTGTTTTGAATCTCTATTTACTATAATTCCTTGTTGTTTTTATTTGCTAAATTTAACTTACGCAGACAATATTAGACAATATCTAATATGCTGATATCACATTAATCTGACATCGCTAGCTTTTAACTAAATCGTTATCGCTAGCACAACACGCTTGTATCTTGATAGCCTGTTAACCTGCCATCCGTGCTTGCCGTCGTTTTTTTCTTGCATGCGTTCACGCCTTTTACGAGTCTATCAAACAAATGTGACCCTGGATCACAAAACCAGTCTAAAGTAGCACGGGTATATTTGTGGGAATAGCCAACAAAACACTGTATGGGTCAAAATTATCGATTTTTCTTTTATGCCAAAAATCATTAGGATATTAAGTAAAGATCATGATCCATGAAGATATTTAGTAAATTGTCTACCTTAAATATATAAAAATTGTATTTTTGTAAGTGGATGCAGCACAATAACCAACAGAAATGGAAACCTTTAAAGGCGATTTTCTCAATATTTCGATTTTTTTGCAGATTCCAGATCCTAACATACCATACATCAATGGAAAGCTTATTTATTCAGCCTTCAGATGATGTATAAATCTAAATTTTAAAAAATGGACACATAAGACTGCTTTTGTGGTCCAGGGTCACAAACGTGGTGAGTAGAATCAGTCAACAAACACGGTTAGTAATGTCTTCTCCTGTTATTGCCACTTTTTGTCTATATTGTCACTATTGTCAGTGTTTGTTTACTGTGCTCACGAGCTGAAATCTCATTGGTCAAGTCTCGTTTGTTCACGTTTAGTCACGAGGTAAACAGTTAGTAAACGCTAGTGAGGCGTGTCCAGCTGTATTCAATAACAACATTTCAGGTGAGTATAAAGCAAGTAGTATCTCGTGTGAAGCCCTCATTGTGTGAAGACCGAAGAGTGTAAAGACCAGCGACTCCACCGAGCAAGGACACTGACAAGGCACTTGAGTATTATTTTCTTGTATTATTATCATTCCCGCTTGTTGTTCTTATTATTTTCTCTTCTACACAACTTTTCTTCTCATCTTTCTATTTGTGTCCTCTCTTTCACTATGCGCTTTCAAATCCCTACTATTACCAGCCCGCGCCAACCCCTCTGCCCCCTAGTTATCTGATGTTCTCCGCGAACATCGTTCTAAACTCAGGAGTGCAGAGAGGAAGTGGCGCAAATCAAAAGATCCTACTGACCTTGGTCTTTATCATTCCCTCCATCTCTGCTAATACCTCTACTGCTAAAATGACTAACTATCACAACAAAATGAAAAATCCTTCTGACTCTGGCATGCAAAACCTTCTCCTATCTTCTTAACCCTCCTCATCCTCCTCCTTCATCAACCCTAACAGCTGTCGATTTTGTCACATTCTTCATAAATAAAACAACCACCATCAGTGGCCAATTTACCAAACCACAAACTGACACATACATCTTACCAGCTAACACACACACACATTCTACCCTTCTTCTCTCCGCTTTCAGATGCATAAGTCTCCAAACTCCTCCTTTCCAATCGCCCTACTACCTGTCCGCTTGATCGTATAGAGTGTATGCATTGATGTCACTTTCCCACGGGAACACGCCCCCTCAGCTGGACTGAGTGGCAAAAGAGCTTCTGCGTGACTGGATTTAATAGGGGAAACTGCGGAAACGAGAGTAAAACAAACGATGGTTGGACTCGATATAATTGTTCCTTACAATTTAGGCCTACCAAAGATCCAGTGATCCATGGATATTGACACACAGCCATTGTGTTTCCTGACATTTATATGCGCCTGATTTCAACGCCGGGGAAATACGTGAAGTAAATTTGCCTGTGAATGCTTTATATAAATACAATATAGGTAGGTCTAAATCCAGGTGAGCACTCATATCAATGTTATATTGGCTATAATCATATCGTCCAGCCCTAAAACTTGTATTTGAAAAAGATCCAATTATGCGTATCCGACAACGCATGTGGTCATAACTGGCTTAAGCATTAAACCGGTCGACACAGGTAGTTTTTTGCCTCTGACTCGGATTCTGCATTATGTAAACGCATTAACCTGCTTTCTGTCGGCTTATTGAAGTGTGTGAAATGTGACAGAAACACATCCTTAGTGCAGATTTAAACACATCCAGACAGAGCGTTTTTCAGGAAAGGAAGAAGAAAATATATCACAAACGCAGACTCTTTCATGACACAGAACATTATAAAAATGTCCTCTCATCCCGTGCAGCAGAAGTAGAAGTGGTTCAGTCAAAACGTTGCATCTGTAGCTGCATGATAGGATGATATACAAGCTGTAAGTTTCCCGCTGAATGTAGCAAGATTTATTTAACAACAACCGTCATAACAAATGAAATACTCAAAGTCAGATACGCAAATGATTGTTTTGTCGTTACACAGGGTCATGGCCTGATTTATTAATAAAGTCATGTAAACATGCCGCGGTTTACTTGCGTTGTTATGGTTACTGGTGCATGTAAACGTGCTCAATGATAACTGCAAATCCACTTTTCTCTGCCTGGAGTCTGTTATTTATGAATTGCATCGATCCATTTGCTTCTCTGTTCTGTAGCTTTTGGCAGTCTGTAAAAATATACCTCAGATTTCTTGTCAAATGTAGTTGTACAGTCAATCGCAAAGCTCTTTCCCATTTTAGATGTGTTTTTTGTGGTTTTAACGGCATTCACGCTGAAAACCAATGCTGCCGCTCAGTCTTTTTGCCACTCAGTTGGCGTAACCGCAATCACTCCAGCTGGCGGTGACGTCACACGCATACCCTCTATTCTCACTAATCTACTTCAAGCTACTTATTTCTCAGTTGTACTCGCACTCACCATAAACAACTCTCTTCACACTGGTACTTTTCCCACAGCATTTAAGCAGGATCAGGTCTGATCTGGAAAATTACAAACCGATATCCCTTCCATTCATCGCAAAAACACTTGAACGTGTTGTTTTCAACCAGATCTCTTCCTTTCTTACACAGAACAAGCTCTGAGACTGGCAAGAGCAGCTTCCAAATCCTTAGATCTCATCCTGCTGCCTTTGACACAGTTTACCACCAGATCCTCCTGTCAGTTTTAAAGACGAAGGGCATCTCGGGAACCACATTACAATAGTTCAAGTCTTACCTCTCAGGTAGGTCCTTCAGGGTGTCGTGTCCAAGACCCAACATCTAGCTATTGGGGTGCCTCAGGGCTCAGTGCTTGGACCATTTCTCTTCTCCATCTACATGACATCACTAGGATCTGTGATTCAGAAATCACTGCACACCATTTTTGGCGTGCTATCAACATGCATAATCGTTTTTCAGCGTGTTTATGAACGCCGTTAACTTAACGTTACATTACTGTATATATAAATATATGACCTACCCCAACCCCGTCCCTAAACCTACCCGTCACTGGGCTTAATACCATTTATGAGTCTTCCCCTACCATCATAGGAAAAAAAATATCGCTCCCCAGATATAGATCTACTTTTTGCTTCGTTTCGCTCGGACATTTAACGGCGTGTGCATACACGCGGAATCACTCGGACATTTAACGGCGTAGACATACACGCATATAGCTCAAAATGCGTATAGATAACACTCCACTTGACTTGAAAGTGGCGTATATGTTTACGCAAAAGTCATGATGTCATGTTGGGATGACACACAACTCTACCTCTCATTCCAGCCTGATGATCCGACAGTTGCTGCTAGCATCTCAGCCGGCCTGACAGACATTTCTGGCTGGATGAAGGACCACCACCTTCAACTAAACCTTGCGAAGACCGAGTTGCTTGTGATCCCAGTCAACCCAACACTATACCACAACTTCTCCATTCAGCTGGGCTCGTCATCTATAACTCCATTAAGGTCAGCCAGGAACCTTGGAGTTGTGATTGATGATCAATTGAACTTTACAGACCACATTGCTAGAACTGCTCGGTCCTGCAGATTTGCCTTATACAACATTAGGAGGATCAGGCCCTTCCTATCAGAGCATGCTACACAACTCCTTGTCCAAGCACTTGTTCTATCCAGACTGGACTATTGTAATGCTCTCCTAGCAGGTCTTCCAGCTTGCACTGTCAAACCTCTGCAACTGATCCAAAATGCTGCAGCTAGAGTGGTCTATAACGAGACGAAGAGAGCACACGTCACTTCTCTCCTCACAAAATTGCACTGGTTGCCAGTTGCCACTCGCATCAAACACAAGTCACTGACTTTTGCCTACAGAACAACCACTGGCTCTGCTCCCTCCTACCTAGACTCATTAGTTCAGACTTACGTGCCATCCAGAAACTTGCGCTCTGCAAATGAACGCCGTCTTGTGGTGCCATCTCAGAGGCACAAAATCTCTTTCTCTGACCTTTTTCCATGCTGGTGGAATGACTTGCCCAACTCAACCAGAGCTGCTGAATCCATGGCCACTATCAAGAAACGGCTGAAGACGCATCTTTTTCGGCAACACTTGATCCATTAATACTAACACTATAGCTTATATTCTATATCAATTATCTTTATATATATTTTTTAAAAGTACATGTACTGCATTAGATTAAACTGGGAAGGGTCTTAACTTGACTTGACTACAGGGGCACTTTAATAAAGTAAAAAAGTAAACTCATGTACTCCAATGAGTAAAAACAGCAACGAAACAGCATGTTGAACACAACATATGCACAATACTTGACAACTGAAATGAGCAACAAAGAGGAACTTAAATACACAGTGATAATGACAGCATAACAAACAGGTGTGAAGATTAAATGAGTGTCCATGACAAATAATGCCTGGCAGGCAAAACACTGATTGTGACAATAAGAAAAGTCAATGGGGTGATGTCTACTGCACTGCATTGACTTGGTAAGTGTGCTTCTAATGGACACATTATGCAGTTTCAGTGATCATAAATACAGTTTCTCCGTCCAAAGTTCCCACTTCAAGGGCTTTGGAGAGAGTAATGCATTGAAATGATCACTAGTTAACCGCATTATCGATAAAGCATATATTTGACCGATATTTGCCATGTTTAAAAATCCTTTAAAAAGGCTGATAATCCGATTTCTTTTTTTGTTTGGCCAATAACTGTTTGAAGAAACACTTTTATTTTGACTGTGATAATTTACTTTTTATCAAGTGCAAATATTTTTCTTATTTATTTCTAATTATTTGAATACAGTCTAAGTAAAATAAATACAAATTTCACAACATCAAATGTTGTGAGTTTATTTTATTTACTGATAAAATAAATAATGATTAATAAATGGTGATATCGGCTTTATTTCTTGCCACCATGCTCTCCAAGATTTCAGCACCAGTTAACCACTAATTATCATTCCTGCTTGGAATTCGCACATGGAAATGGAAAGAAGTCAGGAGAGTAACAAAAAAGTGGGGTAAAGGGCAAGATACAGGACAGGGAGCAACGTGACAGAACAGAAAACATACCATGTGCTTGCCTTGAACACAGAAAACCAGACACCAAACATAAAAATTAAACCATGACCTAAATGATAGGCTCCTGTCAGGGATGTTTGCAGTTAACATAATCTTTATTTATAGAGACACATTCCAAAACTGAGTGGGGACACTAGCTTTGCATGATTGCACAGTCAGTGTTTGCAAGAATGCATTTGTGCTGGCATTGATTAATCGGTAATCTTAACCAATTCAATTATTAACAGCAAAACACTTGGTCATAGATTTAGCATGAACAAGTCAACCAAGTCAACCACTGGTTCTTATCAGTTTTATGAAAAATCACAATGAGAACAACTAACCCAACCTATCTAAATCTAAAAGAATGCTTTACAATGTGTAATTTTTTTTTTTTTAAGAATTACAATATACATACAGTCTGCAACGCGTCATATTTGGGGGGCGTGGTCGGCGTGGGGGAAAACGGCGTGAGCATTGTGTGTATTTGAATGACAAAAATGTCTTATTGTGAGGCATTGACGCCCACCAACCGGCAACGATACATTGCAAAATTAACTGCACTAGGATATTATTGCCCTTATTTAATTAAAAACTGGGTCAATGACCCAACCAAATGGCCGGAGGTGTCATTTCGAGATATATTCTGTTATCTGGTTGAATCTCCAGGTAAGACATCGCGGTAGCTACCGGTAACATAGCCTATAACTCAATCATATGTTGCACACTATAACTCCATAAAACCTTGTCACTTACCAATACGTATGCTTCACTCCAAACTATAATGCTTTTGTAAAACGGTGATCAGTAGTACGAGGGACTGTGCTGACAGGTTCAGGGCTGGCGTCATTATTTCTTTTACTGTCTATGGTCATTACGTAGTGATTGGCCTATCAAGCCAATCTTCAGCTGATAACGCTAATGTGAATGAGACATCCCTTATGAAAAACAACCATTGGAATCTTGTAGTATTTTAGGATAAAATATTATAGCAAAAATTCACATCACGTGACGGGGCGTTCCCGGGGGCGTTCCCAGACCAACCGACTGTATCTCTCAGAGCACAGACTCAAAGGTCCAATATGTAAGAATTTTGTAATAAAATATCCAAAAATCACTTGCAGTGTGATATATTTCCTGCAGTTGTGTACTTACAATATCCCAAAAGCCTCCAAAGATTTTTTATTTCAGAGAAATTCCAATTTTAAATAAGTGGCCGTCCCGGAAACAAATGTCGCCTGTCAATGACGCAATATCCGCGCTATCCTCGGTTTCTGCTCGAAAGGCCATATCCATTACGTAACCATGGCGACCGATGTGGACAACTGTGTAGTGCGTAACATTTAGCAGCATGCAGTTCTTGTTTCGCTCAAACATAAACCATGGAAAGCAGACTTTGGGACAAACAAGGAGAGCTAAAATGAGGATCAATATCAGCGTGCCGTTTTTGAGATGCCGAGAGCTCCACGTCCAGGACTAACTTGGACTCGACAGAGCTTCACGAGTTACGACTTTAAAGCTTTATTATCGCATGTGATATCTGTCTCTTTAGCAATCGCGACCTGCTTCATACCACTGTAATGTTAAAAAACATGAGTGTTTTCACTCATCCATAAACATTATTATATCCATCAGCTTGACAGCAAGTCCCATCATTAAGCTCGTCACTGCGTCATAAACATATGCCTTTGTTATTGTTGGAAACTGCGCCCTCTTGTGGCCAAAAAGCTACATATTGTACCTTCAGCAAATCAATAATTACATTATATATATATTAATATTGTATGTTTATTACCGAAAGAACAGCCGAGAGCCTCCACCTGCTGCTACAGTGCTGATGTCAAGCTGTGGTGCCTGCAGGGTGATGCCAGCGACAGTTGCTTCAAACACATGTTCATACTGTCCAGCGTATCTGCTCACATCTGTAGATGTGCCTGTACAAATAGATCTATCATCAGTAATGTCAAAGTGCTCAAAAGTTTCTTTCTGAAATCAGTTCAACCAGTTCAAACCTCCTACACTGCATGCTAAGCATGAACAAATAAATAAATAAATACATAAAGTATAAGATTTGAGTGCTGTGTGGGGTTAGGGTTATACTTCGGTTTTGTTTAGTTTCAGTATTTTGTTTCAGTCCTTGCGGTTTCAGGCACCCAAAACGGCGTAGCAGTGTAAACGAAAGGCCAAATCGCATAAAAAGTTGATGTTTTTAGTTGAAAATGGTGTCGTGTAAACAGTCCCTTAGTTTCTTCAGTTCGGTTTTCTGTATTGTTCACGCGAGTGTGCATTTTACTCTCATTCTCCTGCGTGTTCTTATTCATTAAAAAGACTTTTGCTGATCCTAGACTCGTGCATGTGTGACTAAACATGACCTTAAAAAGAGTCATTTTTACTCAATTTTCTATGCTGCCCCTCTGAACCTAGACAGCTGCCTCTGTCAAAAAATAAAAGGTAACATTCGATGCTGGCTATTAATTCTTATATGTCAGTAAAGATCATCTGGCTTCAATGCTTAATTTAGGTTCATTATATAGGTCACAATTTCTTCTTTAGGCAACTATTTACCACTATTCTGTTCATTAGGGTATTTATATAGGAACTGTTATTATTAATTAGGGATGCCAATAATCACATAAACCTTGCGTGGAAAGCAGGAATGATTTTCTTTGTTTGATTCTGTTATGATCCAGTATCTTGGCGTTATATGTGTGACTCAATCCTGAGCGAATAATTGTACGTAATTGCAAAACGTACAATTACTCGCTCAGGATTGAGTCACACATATAACGCCATACCTTCCTCCCTCTCCTGGTCACACAGTATTATACACGCCCTTTCTCTGACACTCTCTTTCTCTCTCTCCCAGCTGTTCCTTGTTTCCTTCTGCTGCCTGTGTTCTCTCTTTTCTCTGATTACGTTGTCCTTCTTCCTCTCTTTCCCTGTCTCTTTGTCAGATTGTTTGTTAACCACTTATGAAAGAAGCTTCACAGAATTTCCATCCATCACCTGTTTTGTCCTGTCCTGTCCTGTCCTGTTCGGTCCTTCCGGGAAATCTTCAGTTGCAAGTACTGTGTCCCTGTGCTTAAACTACTCTCTGTATCCATTCAGTATTCATGCTGCCTGAACTGCTACTGTTTCCCGTTGACCAACCTCCGTGTGTTTCCCGAGTGACCAGAGGCTAGCCGCCGCCTGTGCTCCTTATCCTTGCTGTCACCGCCCTCGCTCTTCCAAAGTGGAACCTTTCTGTTGATTATTATCTGGCCCTAATTCCGGCTGTCTTCTGTTGTACATTTTCTGCAAGATTATTTCTGTTGCTGGTGGCTTCCTCATTTAATATTATTAAAGACACTTTGACTGTGGTTCGCTGTTGGGTTTTCTCTCACCTCATAACAGATTCATGCCTGTGCACCTGTTGTTAATATTTGCCCTGTATCATCTTGACTATATATAATGTTTAAGCTTAAGTCTGTGTTCTATTATCCCTTAGTGTATGACGGCTCATTCGTTCCTTTTTCTTTATGTTAATTCACAGTGTGTTTGCTTTGTTATTAAACAGGGAAAATAAAAAGGACAGGTAAGATATCACATGATATACAATGATGTTTTAATTGTGTTAGAAAACTAGGTTTGTGACATGTGCCACCCTTTGTATTGTTTTTTAGTTTTTGTAGTCAGAGTAGTTTATTTAGGGCATTTCGATGCTGAAGATTTCTTTTGATTTGGGTTTCTTGTGAATCACCTTTATTGTAGTGAACATCTCCTTTTGTGTTTCATAGAAAAAAGTCTGTCATAGGAGTTTTAAACAACATGAGTGAATGATGATCTCTTACCTCCCATGTCGAAACCAATGACGGGCTTCTTTTCCGTAGACCCGTAACATGTGACAGCATAGCCCACAACTCCTCCAGCAGGACCAGAAAGAACTGCCCGAGAGCCACAGAACTGCTCCATTGGTGTCAGCCCACCATCTGACTGCATGAATAACACATCCACACCCTAAAAGAGAGAGAGATGGGGTATTAAATTAAAGTTGCAGGAAGTGATTTCTGAGAAACACTGTTGAAAGTGGTTCGGACCAAGCACCACAACACACGTATAGCCAATCAGCAGTAAGGGATGATTCTAGCTTGTATATAATCGTGTGTAGAGTACAGTATTTTCATTTTTTGTTCTTGTCATTCGTTCTTCATCAACTCTTGCATTGTGTGTTTGTGCATTTTGGGGATGGAGCAATGAAGGAGGGGTGTGTTTGTTTGGGTTGATTTCAAATATCGACAATATCGACAGTATTCAACAATGTTTCTCAGAAATTGCTTACTGCACCACACGCACATACCTTCAAGCCTCCTTTAAAGCCTGCAGTGAATTCAGTGAGGTAAAGGTGTATTTTTGGTGTGAGGTAGGCGTCAGCACAAACAGTGTACCCACGAGGCACTGCTCGCACCATAGGCATAACCTCACTGGAAAGAGACACCTGAGTGAAACCAAGACGCTTCGCCAAAGACCCCACAGCCTTCTCATGAGCCGCCCATCTAAAACACACAATCAGGAATGATAAATATGATTTCAATCAATATAATCAAATGTCTCAGTGTGCTTTCATTATTTCAGTGTTTAATATAATGGCACTTTGGGGATTAGGAAATTTCATCTCCACACCAACCACTCCAACTAAACGAGCACCAACTGGTGTTCCACAGGGCCCAGTGCACAGACCACTTTCACTCCCTCTTTATACCAAGTCATGAGTATTTGTGAGCCATTCTTACACAGATAATAATCAAATAACTCTCTCTTGTCCACCTTTTGGCATTCAGGTATCCTCTCATGACACTGCATTGCAAGTTCCTGCACCTTGCAGTGTTTATGGTGATCTGTGTTTAGTGGTTCTTGCAGATGAAGTTAGACTAGTTAGACTAGTAGACCATCAGGGCTGTTTGCAGATAAATAAAATAAAAACTTTTGTTTTAAATGTTTTACCACTTTCACTGTCCCACTCCTCAGTATAATCTCAGGTAATGTAATAAATGTTTTATTACACTACCTGAGATTATAATGAGGGGTGAGACACTTAGGTGTGATTATTGACAATAATTTGCCTTTTAAAAAACAAATAAATTGTAGGAACAGTAAAATATAATCTTAAGAAATTTAAATTGATTATAAATCAAATGAGCAATGAAGCAGGCAAAGTTATATATGCACTCCATGATACCGTCACATTTTCCTATTGTAAGTACAACAGGCAATCTGTACTATTATGAATTCTGCATCAAAATTATAGGCAAGACAAATAGTTTGTTTAGGCATGGTTTGTAGGGAAATACAAACCTGCGCACATATATTCAAACGCACATAACTATAGAATCAATTCTTAATGTGCATGTGAACGCCATCAGCGTTTATCACATGTTTGCGTTTAAAGTCTGTTTAGAGAGAACGGTGTCGTCTTAGCGGCCCCTAATTTAATAACAAATTATCATTTTGACGGAAGTGAATCAATCAAAACTAACTTTAGCTGGAAATAACATTATTCAAGAACCGCCATAAAACCAAACCAATCTCTGTTACCTTATATTATATGTTTGTCTCTGTAAAGCTGCTTTGAAACAATCTACATTGTTAATAGCGCTATATAAATGAGGATGACTTGACTATTATGAATCTTTTGCATAGTCTCTGAAAAACAAACACTTATAGTGTTAGACAAGAAAACAAAATCGTATCACCACACCACTGTAAAATTACTTTACAATTTTCAAAAGTTAAAAGATTATATTTTAATTATGGCAAAGGTAACATTGATGTATAAGATTACATATCTTGCTCCATCACCTCTTAAACAACTCGTAACACATTATACTACAGCTACTTTCTTAACAAGTTCATCTTCAAGAGGTGATTGCTACATTAAATTTAGATTAAAAAAAGGTGTTAGATTAAAAGCCATACTGTACAATATTGGAATTCCTTGTTGAGTACTATTAGAGAGTGTAATACTCTAAAAATGCTTAAATTAAGGTCACACTACAATTTAAGCTAATATTTTTACATATACAGTGAATTGTCTGAGAACAAAAAAATAGATAATTAAAACCAACAAATAAAATAAAATAAAAAAGATCTTTGAGAGACTGGTAATGGGCATTATCTGTGACAGCACATTGAGCTCTTAAAAATGTCACAAAGCCCAATGGTAACACTTTACAATAAGGTTCATTAGTTAATGTATTTACTAACATGAACTAACCATGAGCAATACATTTGTTACTGCATTTGTTCATCTTTGTTAATGTTAGTTCATAAAAATACAACTGTTCATTGTTTGTTCATGTTAGTTCACGGTGCATTAACTAATGTTAACAAGATTTTAGTAAAGTATTAGTAAATATTGAAATTAACATTAACAAAGATCAATAAATCCTGTATATGTGCAGTTCATTATTAGTTCATATTAACTAATGTTATGTAGTTAACTAATGTTAACTAACGAACGTTATTGTAAAGTGTTACCAGCCCTAATTTGATTTCTTAATTCATTTAATACTAAAGTCCTCCAATTTAATTTGCAATAAAATAGATAAATGAAATGTATATGAAATGCATAATGACACCAGTTCCGTTTGTATGAAACAAGACAGTAGTGCCATTTTCTGTTAATCAGGTGAGCGGTTCTGATATACAGCACTGCTATGGATTACAGTCATTATTAAGAAATATCAGATCACGAATGCTGCAGTTGACCAAATAGAAAAAACATATTCCAGAGAGCGTATAATAAATACATAAGATGTATATAATGATCTAAACAAACGTGTAAGAATGCAGTAGCAGCACCGCCAGACTTCTGATGCCTTTGGATTGCACACGTCTTAAATCCTGCTCAACACGTTGAAGATCCAACTCACGCCACACCTCAAGACTTTCTCCAGTACTGCCTGAGAGAAACAGAGATTCCATGTTAAGATTTCATGCAGTTGACATTAGTGATACTTCTGAGATTGTATAAACCAACAAAACTAGTTTCATATGACATAAACGTACAATGTTAGCCACGGTTTCTTACACTCCAAAACACTCTCTCTCTGACCATATGAATTATACATGCCATTTCTGTTGCTATGCCTTTAGGATGTCTAGAGGTCATTTACCTCTGTAATACCCTTGACAATGGTTTTGAATGGGCATCATATATATTAATGTTAACGCATTAATTTTTGTGACAAATTGTGGAATTTCAGACCAAATAGTTTTTGCAGCTCAGTTTCAATAATTGCCCTTATTGGAGAATGTTTTGACCTCTAAAACTAACAATACATTGTTTGTGATAGAATTAATTTGATATAGAATAGTCCTTATATATAAAGTCATTTACTACAAAAGATCAAGAAAACCTTAATCCCTCATGATATGACCTGTAAATGAGCTATATGTAGTAGATGCTGACATGATCACCTGTTACTATTCGTTTGGGCTCATTTCTGGGAAGCTGACAGGAATCTTGTCTGAGAATAACCCTCTCTTCCACTTCAATCACCTCCTCGTACAGCACATCCGGCATACACACCTCCTAAAACAACAACACACATTTTGAAACACTCACACACAGCCCCTACAACAACAAAATGATCTTGATTATCTTGGAATTTCATCAAAGCATTTTTGGTTGTGAAGAGTTTTTCAGTGGTGAGATGAAACACTGTTAAAAGACAAACCTATGTTGGTATTATCATTCATTTTTTCTTCTAGGGTTTCATACAGCTCCATTTCCAGTGTGTACTTTGATTTTCTCTGAAAAATACTGTTTTTGTGCAAAAACTACTGTGTTCTAAGAGGTGGAGGAAACCGGAGAACCTGCAACATCATTACAACATCAATATTGACCAAAAACTGGTATGGTCCCAATATACTGTGTATCCCAACTGGAATTGTGGTAGATAGGATTTTTGCAGACTCGCAGTCATTTATGAAAACTACCCTTGTCCTGAGAACAGAGTTTAAACTTTCTGTTAAGATTTAACTTCATTATATAGTTGACTCTTTCCTGACTATACATCAGTGTGGTTTCATCGTGTTCCCCTTTTAGCCAAGAGCTTTTACAAAAATATGATACTGAAATTTTACAATTCAGAACACACAAACATTATTCCAATTTAAGAATTCTACTCTACTATAGAAAACAAACAGTTGTAACATTTGACTCAAAAACTTTTTAAAATATACTTGGGGTCAAGAAGTCTTTTTTGATTAAAGGGCACCTATTATGGCATTTAAAATGTTCCTAATATTGTTCTGGGAGTCCCCAACAACAGTTTTACATGCATGCAATGACAAAAAACACTTTTGTTGTCTTATAATATGCATTTATTTTTACCTGATTTGCTCACAGACTCCCTAATGATTCGTTTTTCAACTCATTTTTCAAACCCCTCCTTTGCGTGACGCTAATCTGCGGTGATTGGTCAGATCATATGATATGACCCAGTCAGTTATTGTTTGTGTTAGCCCAACGCATAAACATATTGATAAAGCAATGCAGTACTAAAAGGTATTGCTCTATTCTTTATGATAACTCCAATAACAGTGACAAGAAGGAGACCTAGAAGCTGGACACACACACACACACACACACACACACACACACACACACACATTACTGCGCCTTCCCTCATCGCGCCCCCGATGCTACAAAACCCATAAAAGCCACAATTAATATTAATAATACTTACAGGTTGTGATTCGGAGAAGGAAGCTGATCCAAATAAACTCGGTAGCCTACTGAACCTTCATTCAGCATCAGCCGCCTCGCAAATCCATACTTTATAGCATTTAGGTTTGTGAAGCAATCATCTTCAAAATGACGCGCACACAGAACAAGGTGGTATAGTTGTATATATGAACTGTAGCCACTTAGTCTTCAAATGCTCCTCACTGGGCAGATGAAAAAAGTTTGCTTTTGCGTCGCACTTCAAAACACAGCGTCTCGTCGACATGATGTTAGTTTTCCCTGCCGTCTCCGAACGCAATAAGTGGGCGTATCTTATTCAAATAACTTGTACAAGTGACGTCATAAAGTTAGAGAAAAAGCATCGTTCGTCGAACGATTCATATCAGCGACTCAGAGTCGACTCTTACTTTTGAGAGACAATAACTTTGTATACGGTGAACTTTCATATGTAAAACTTTGCAGGATGTTTTCGTTCACTTAGATCTATGTTACACACTACATGAAGGGCAATTTTCAAAAATCCATAATAGGTACCCTTTAAAAAAAAAAGAGTGTTTTTGTAAGACGGACAGTTTGAACGACAACGTAGCAGAATAATGACATTTGTAGGTATACTCTATTGGCCAAGAACTCATGTCGGCATTTGCACAGTTGTGTAATGTATGTTTCTGGACTCAGCGATTCAAACCACTAGTAACATCAGGTCTGTTTCTCTATCTCCAACTCACTTTTTATCATCCCTCCCACTAATCTTTTATTCACTCTTGAGGTGGTGTGGCATAGTAGCGGCAAATGATTCAAATATACAAGAGCTGACCCCTGAGCCCGTATACACTTTAGCAAAACTCTTAACCCTGGATAACTGTAAGGGGTCAGTCGCTTAGAAGTATGCTGTTGAATTACTATTACTCACCACTATTTGTGAAGGAATCTGTGTTTTCGAACAAATCTTTTAAGATTGTTCTCGTTCATTTCAACATTTCTCGTTTATGAACAACTTTTGTTCATTGAAGTCTCTACTTTTTTTTAAGCCTATAACTTTTTTTCCTGCCTGTAAATTATGTCCATGAGTATTGAGTATGGTCTATGCAGCAGAATTTCCATGGTTGGACATACTGAATGAGTTGGTGGCTGGATTCTGAGTATAGTAGCATACAACTCTTATGGGGGGGGGGGGGGTGGGTTGGGTTAATGTGTAATATCGACATTCAAAAGTTTGGGGATCAGTAAACGTTTTTATTTTTATTTTAAAGAAATTAATACTTTTATCCATCAATGATCCATTAAATTGATCAAACGTCAAAGTAAAAACATTTGTTACAAAATATTTCTTCTACAAATAAATGCTGTTCCTTTGAATTTTTTCATCAAAGTATACTAAAAAATAAATCACGGTTTCCGCAAAATATTATAGGGGTCATATAATGCCATTTTCGTACAAGCTAATATAATTCTTTAGGGTCTAAATTAAAAGTTTTTAATATACTTTAATTAAAAATTCTCATTAGTATTGTAAGAAAACACTTATTTTACCCAGTCAAATACAGCTCTGTTTTCAGCACACCGTTTCAGTGCATGTGCCTTTAAATGATAATGAGCTTCGCTCACCCCGCCCCTCTGTTCCACAGTCTATGCTCTGTTCTGTGCGTACATGTTTGTAACACAATAACCATAACGCGTTGTTCATTATAAACGTGGGATTATGAATTATATTCAGAACGTGGTACATAGAAAAAATGCCATAATGTACCCTGAGTGTAAACATTAGCCGCATTCATTGTGAAGCTAGCGATTTGCAAAGATTAATATAAATCTTAATATAAAGGTTAATAAAACATTACACTCACTTCAGTTCTTCTCGAGGTGCAGGAACACGAATAGTTGGTATCGATTCCTTTTTTCAGGAGCAGCTTCTTAGCAAAACCAGCTTTATACCTCCTCGAAAGCAGTCTGGTGTGAAATGATTTGCGCAAACATGAAAGCATTTACGTTGATCGTCGTGGGGAATATTCCCTTCGAAAACAAACTCAGCCACTGCGTCTTCAGCGGTTTGGATTTAGGAACATTAAAATGACTGTTGTGTTCCTTATTGCACCCAAGAACAGAACACCACAATCACTTAGACTTCACATTCTGCTCAGTGACAGTGCTCCAGTGTACATTTCGGCACACCACCGGTCCGCGAGTGCATGATTGACAGCTCGCTCACGAGCGAGGACGGGTCTGTGTTGAAACGATGCTGTCAATCAACAATCGTGGGAGGGGCATCCGAGCCTGTGACGTCACAAAATCGAACGGCTCAATTTGAGGCAGGGGAAAACATATAAGGAGATTAAAACAAAAACACTGAATGGATTTGTATCATTATATGATGGTTGTGTACAGGCTCTGTCAACACACATTTCAGTACAATCAACTTGTAAAAGTGCATGTACCATTATATGACCCCTTTAAGCAGCTCACTGTTGACGCGAATGGCTGTACTGTGATGCGCATGACGAGGAGTAGAAAACAAAAACAGTTTTTGTTTAATCCACAAATTAAAACTCAGGAGAATTTAACTAAGGTCTGGGACTAGACGATTTTCAAATCTTAAAGTCCTCCTGTAGTCTCAAGTGTAATTTATTTATAGAGCCCTATCCACTACAAAGTAGACCAAAGAACTGTACAGTTAAATGTTTTTTCCTTGAAACAAATTCTTCATGCCTTTAAATAGCTTGAATGTAACTCTATGAATATGCGGTTCTATGAATATGCAAATTAACACCGCCTTAGCTCAGGCACCCCAATCACTCGCAGCAGCTCAGAAATCCACTCATTGATGATCACACGTTGACCTGATTGGTTACAAGGTAGTTTGTACAGAAAAATGGAGCGCAACTGGAAGAAAACAAAACTAGAGGTATTTCGGATTGCATGGAAGGAGAGCTCGATTGCTTACAGAGAGGCCTTAAAAGATGCTAGAACTGATTATTTTTCAACCCTATTAGAAGAAAATAAACATAATCCTAGGTATTTGTTTGAACAAGTGGCTAAACTAACGAAAAAGAAAGCTTCAAGCCCAGAAGTTTCCAAGAAACACAGCAGTAATGACTTTATGAACTTCTTCACTTATAATATCTATAATATCAGGGACAAAATTATAATTATGCAACCGTTTACTAAAGTATCGCATCAGGGAGTCATGCATTGTAGTCTCCATGAGGAACATTTTGATTCATTTGTTGTTATAGGAGAGGAAGAATTTTGCAAACTTGTTAATTCATCTAAATCAACAACATGTATGTTAGACCCTATACCGACTAAACTATTGAAAGGGATGCTTCCAGATGTCATAGATCCTCTTCTAAATATCATTAATTTGTCTTTGTCTCTAGGATACATACCAAAAACCTTTAAGCTGGCTATGATTAAATCGCTTTTTAAAAAACGCAACTTGATCCTACAGAATTAGTCAATTACAGGCCGATCTCGAATCTACCCTTTCTGTCAACGATACTAGAAAAAGCAGTATCCTCACAACTGTGCTCCTTTTTAGAAAGAAATAATATCTGCAAGGATTTTCAGTCCGGATTTAGACCGTACCAGAGCACTGAGACTGCTCTCATTAAAGTCACAAATGATTTGCTCTTATGATCCGATCGTGGTTGTATCTCTCTATTAGTGTTACTCGAACTTAGTGCTGCATTTGATACTATCGACCACAACATTCTTTTAAATAGACTAAAAAACTATGTTGGCATTAGTGGAATTGCACTAGCATGGTTTAAAATCATACTTATCTGACCGTTTTCAGTTTGTAGCAGTAAATGAAGAGATGTCTTATCGATCACAAGTTCAGTATGGCGTACCACAAGGCTCAGTACTAGGACCGGTGCTGTTCACTCTGTACATGCTACCATTAGGAGATATCATTAGGAAATATGGAATTAGCTTTCACTGTTATGCTGATGATAAACAGCTGTATATTTCTTCAAAACCTAACGAAACTTACCAATTCACAAAATTAACGGAATGCATAGCTGATATAAAAAATTGGATTACCAGTAATTTCCTACTACTAAATTCTGAAAAAACAGAGATTCTAATCATTGGACAAAAAACTTCCACACGTAATAACCTAGAATACTGTCTAACACTTTATGGCTGCTCTGTTAAGTCTTTGTCGTCAGTTAGGAACCTGGGTGTGCTCTTTTATACAAATCTTTCATTTGAAAGTCACATGTCTAGTATCTGTAAAACAGCATTTTTCCATCTTAAAAATATATCTAAAATACGTCATATGCTCTCACTGACAAATGCGGAACAGTTAGTTCATGCGTTCATGACCTCAAGACTAGATTATTGTAATGCTCTACAGGGTGGTTGCCCTGCACGCTTAATAAACAAACAACAGCTAGTTCAAAACGCAGCCGCTAGAGTTCTTACCAGAACCAGGAAGTAGACCATATTAGCCCGGACAGACATATTAGCAGACACTGTCTGTCAGTTTAAATCTAGACTAAAAAATCTCTTTGGCTTAGCATACACATAACACATTATAGATTTCTATAATTCAATGTTAGGCTGCATAGTTTAGATCAGCCGGAACCGGAACACTTCCCATAATTCCTGATGTACTTTGTACATCATAAGAAGGATGGCGTCTAAGCTAATATTAGTCTCTCTGTTTATCCCGAGGTTTACCGCAAACCGCCGGATCCAGGCCATATCCAGATCTGAGGAAGGACCATCACCTGGACACGACGACAACGCATCCCTGAAGTGCCAGCCTCATCAACACTGAAGGCCTCATGGACACCTCAACACACTCATCTCCACACCGGCGTGATGACTCCGACCCCCAACCAGATGAACAGGATAAATATCGTGAAAGTTCTGATCCATCTGACTTTGACATTATGCTGCCTAAATCATAATCATTACACTGTTCGTTCGTTGGCCAAAGAAGGACTGGCCCCCTGACTGAGCCTGGGTTCTCCCAAGGTTTTTTTCTCCATTCTGTCACTGATGGAGTTTTGGTTCCTTGCCACTGTTGCCTTTTTCGCCTCTCTTCGCCTTTGTCGCCATTGGCTTTTGGCTTGCTTAGTTGGGGACATTTAACATTTAATTTTGAATTTAACAATACTATTATAACATTATTTCCTGTTATCTCTGTGAAGCTGCTTTGAAACAATTTGTATTGTAAAAAGCGCTATATAAATAAAGGTGACTTGACTTGACATGACTTTGTGACGTCAGAAACACCAGCGATTTCAAACTGGTCTTTGGTTCACTGCAAGTTTAAGGAAAAAATACTCAGCAATGGTGTTGACATGGATTTGTACATGGTTTGTCTTAAAGGTGCTGTCTGTAAGAATGACATAAGCTAGTGGTAGAAATAGGTACTGCATTCCAAATTCAAAATAACAGAGATCGTTGTTTTTTTCAATACTCCACTTTCGTGGCATGTTTGTGGCTGCCACATTTCAGCTATAGAAGAGTGCAACATCCGATTGGCGAAGCTTGCTCACTCTCATTGGCTAGCCGGGTATCACTTCAGAGGCTTACGATTTGGGATCGTGCGGGCTCCAACACAATCGGGAGAAGTAAAATAATCGTAATGACACCCCCCAATTGAGAATTTTTTGGACAAGTCGGTTACGAGAAGCCTTGAATCCGGCCACATTCCCCAGATCATTTTGCACATCAGGCTTAAAATCTTCAAGTGTGTGGCCAGCCTAAGACGATGCCGGATAAAGGAACAGAAAGAAACTCAGGGCTTAAATACACGGGCAAGTAATCAAACTGAACAGTAATAGGTGTGAAGGACTAATTATTAACAATCAGAGAAACTAACTAAGAACTCAGGTAGGTAAAACAGGAACACAACACAGATCAACGAAACCAAAGCTGAACATACATGTTACAACTGTTTTCAACATTGATTTTAATAAGAAATGTTTCTTGAGCACCAAATCAGCATATTAGAATGATTTCTGAAGGATCATGTGACACCGAAGACACGAAGAGGTAATAGCTGCTGATAATTCAGCTTTGCCATCAGAGAAATAAAAACTTATTTCCAGTAACAGAATCTCTTTGTCATGCTTGAAAAGCATTTCTGCAGTATCTTGTGTGCACATGCCCATTGTAATATAGTATCATGATGTAAGGAACTGTTGTTACTTTGAATGAATCTGTTGAGTGAATGATTCATCATTCAAAAGCTCAGCTCTATAAAGATCCTTTTCTAGTCAACACCAAGTCTCTGGGATGAATTTACATCATCATTTTTACTCACCAGATCAAACAGGTTAGGTCGGGCTTGCGTGCCGATATGTAGAAGGTCTCGAAATCCGCGTGTCACCAGTAGTGCTGTTCTCTCACCCTGTCGCTCTAGTAAGGCATTAGTCGCCACTGTGGTGCCCATCCGAATCCAGCCAATCTGAGAAGTGTCCAAGGGCTGATCTCGAGCAAAGCTCTGCCCCGTTTCCTGTTCAATACACAAACCCAACAGACAAAGTGGACTTTTATGTGATATTTCAGTGATGTGCAGACTTCTGTTCTCTACATTCTAAACTATCTTCCCCAGATCTAATTCATAACCAAAAAAAAAACTCTTCTCAATAAGCATCTACATCCAAATGTTACGGTTTTCTCCTCACCTCCTGCAGTACTCGCCGAATCCCCTCAGTAGGGGCGTCTTTGTAGTTCTGGGGGTCGTGTGACAGCAGTTTTAGGACTCTCTCTCTACCATCGGGCAAACGGGTGAACACATCCGTAAAGGTTCCTCCCCGATCAATCGCAAAATCAAACTTTCCTTTAGTTTCAGCCATGCTGGGACACACACTGCAATGAACAACATTTAAAAGTGACACACTGGCTGAATCTCAAAGTTTAGTAAACTACTTAAAGGGATAGTTAAGCCCAAAATTAAAATCATTTACACTCAACTGATTTCTTTCTTCTTTTCTAGGTCACTACTTGGGCGGAGTGATTAGCGCAACACTCAGAGCGAACTCTCTGCTCCTCACCACCGGGCTTCTCAGGTGCTGCGAGCAAATCACTCCGCCCCAAGTAGCAGTGCTTCGCCTTCTGAAAATATTGTTCCCAGTATACAGTTAAAAGATTTGTTATTTGTACACACTGTAACTATACAAATCACAACATATAAATAGGAAAATGTTGGCGTTATTTTGTCACTTATTGGGAGCAGTATGCTAGCTGAAGCCATTTACTTCCAGTCGACGCACGGAGATGAAAAGGGTATGTATGGACTTATTTAACTCTGGGGGATATGGTGAATAAGCTAAAGTCCCAAAAAGTCGGCGTGTTCCTTTAATTGATATCTTCTTTGGTTTTCTTTCTTGCAAAACATAAAGTTCAACAAAAAAAACAACATTAGCAATTAAGAACAAGTCGTGGAATAGAGGTGAAAAATACCAATTCGATTTTTTAAAATGATATTAGAAAACAAATCCAAAGCAAATACTTTATGGTTAGGTTTAAATTTAAGGTATCTTGCTTTATGAATGTGGCATTTGTCCATCATACAAATGAAGTCTATGACATCATCTAGATCATTATTGCCAGACACTAGTGATGGGCACTTTCAAAACACTGCTACATGAAGCTTCTAAACCTTTACGAATAGAATTAGTAAAGAATCTCATCTGATTGGCTACATGATGAAGGTGGACCCGCCCTCCTCTTCGCGCTTGCAAAACTCAGTGAGTAAGAGAATCGTGTCAAAACTGGAAACGCAGGTAAAAGAAAGACGCAACTGTACAAATCGCGTTATTTAGGGAACTTTTTACCCCATGCACACAACAAGTCATTTAGACATTTGCAACAGTTTTTTTTTTTTACTCAAGTTTGAAAGTTTGATCATCTGTTTTGCAGTTCCTGCCTCTGTTGTTTTCGCTCGCAGATTGCTGTTCACAGGCTTGCAATGCTTTTGGCCATATTTGTGCGCAAAAAACCATGCCAAAAGTGTAAGCGTGGAAAAATGAAAGTCTGAAGAATACAGATCATATTTATTTTGTGTTAGCATGAAGCTGGCTGCAACTTCAAAATACATGAATTACACTTACGAATAACAGTTAAATGATGCACATATTTTTTTCTTACACTTGAAGGGTGATTTACACCTTTACAAATCTTCTCTTGTGCATGCAGATTTATTTTACGCTTGCAATCTTATGCACACTTTCACAAATCTTACCCTGCGCATGCGATTCTTTATGACATCATTTTACCTTCATACCATATTCAAGTGTTTGTGCGGAGAGTGTGCTTACTGCATGACAGGCGCCGGCATTTAACTTGAAATAGGCTAGGCAGGCTACTCCATAATTTTTGGTCATACAGATTCGAGTAATGCAAACTGTAAACGATCTACTTTTATTTCTGTAAACTCACAACAACAAAATGTGCTTTTGTAAAATAATGAAAACATACAAGGATATGTATGTTTTATCAATTAATTAAGACTCCTACTCGGCCTCCTAAATTTAGAATTTAGGGGCGGGACAATCCCTGGTTTACTTCTGAGATTTCTAATTTGCTCCATGACAGAAATGTAGCCTGGGAAAAGCAAGGAGATCAGATACTGATGCTGACTGGTTTGTTTTTAGACTGGTTGCGAAACAGATTCACTTCACTCTTCAGAAAAGCTACAGCTAAATTTTACTAATCTGAAACCACAGAGAATCTAAATAACCCCAAAAAATTCTGGAAAACTATTAAGTCATTATCTGCATTGACTAAACCAACAGGTTTTCCGCTGTCTCTAGTTAAGAATGGTGTGTCTATATCTGACAAAGTAGAAATGTTAAATTGTTTTAATGAGTATTTCATATCATCAGGGTTCTTGTTTGATTCTGTTGGCCCTATATAGTGTCGGAGCCTGTAAATGACACCTTTATTACTGCCGATAAAACTTTCAGTTTTAGCTCTTTCTCTGTTGCTGATGTTCATAAAGCCCTGAAGCAATTGAATCCTTGAAAACCTGCAGGCCCCGATCACTTAGAACCTTTCTTTTTGAAATTAGCTGCAGATATCCAAGCTGACTCATCTTTTTAATCTTTCACTGGTCACAAACAAAATTCCCAAAGTATGGAAGTCTGCTATGTTTTACCACTTTTGAAAGGAGATGACCCTACCTTGCCAAATAATTACAGACCCATTTTCAAACTTTCAGCATTGGCCAAAGTGTTGGAATCTTTGGTTAGTGAATAAGTAAAATAGCATTTAAATGCACAGTCAATTTTATCTAAGCATCAATCTGGTTTCAGGAAAAAACACAGCACTACCACTGCTGCTATAAAAGTAATTAATGATATAGTCAAAGCACCTAATGATAAGAAACACTGTGTGTCTCTGTTCATTGATCTAACCAAAGCATTTGACACTGTTTACCATAGCATACTAGTTCAGAGACTGATCAGTATAGGTATTTCTCAGCACTCTGTGGGCTGGTTTATCAACTACCTCGCTGATAGGACTCAAGCAACGCAAGTTGATGGCCTAACGTCAAAATATTTATCAATCTGTAAAGGGGTCCCACAGGGTTCCATTCTGGGGCCACTTTTATTCACTATTTATATAAACTGTCTGGGGGAAAATGTCCAACATGCATTTTTTCATTTTTATGCAGATGATACAGTTATTTATTGTTGTGCAGCTACAATTAGGAAGGCGTATGCTTGCAAACTGCTTTCGATATATTGCAAGCACAGCTTTATCAATTAAAGCTTGTGCTTAATGCAGAGAAGACCAAAGTGATGTTTTTTTTTCAAACGCAAGGAAAAATGAGATAGACTTGAATATTGTTTTACTTTTTCTGCTAGAAAAAGGCTAGTCGATGCCACATTTCTCTCTATTATTGATTATGGTGATCTGTTGTATATAAATGCACCGTTAAAGTATCTTCAAATGTTAGATGCTGTGTTTCATGGAGCTTTAAGATTTATTTCAAATTGCAGAGCCCTCACTCATCACTGTACACTTTACTCCACAGTGAATTTTCCTTCTCTGTCAAATCGCAGGCTTACTCATCTTTATATCTTTATAAGGGCATTATAGGCAGGTTTCCATGTTACTAAATTTCTTTCTTTTACACAGAGCACCTATGGTTTACGGTCCCAGAAAACTATTTCATTGAATGTACCTCAAGCCCGGACAGAGTTGTTCAAAAAGCCTTTCATGTTTTTTTGCACCATCAACTTGGAATGATCTACAGAAAACACTTAAACTACAGTGTCTAATTTCCTTAAATGGTTTTAAAGGTTATGCTAAAACTATAGAACATGAATCCATCCACAAGTGCAAATATTTGAATTAATGTTACTTTTATTTAAATTGAAATGTACTTGAGTTGTCTTTGCCTCTTTTGTGTTTGTTTTGTGATTGTGTGATCTAATTTGTTCTGCTATCTTGGCCAGGTCTCTCTTGAAAAAGAGATTTCATATCTCAATGAGACAAACCTGGTTAAATAAAGGTTAAATAATAATAATAAATAAGAGCTTTCTGCCGTCTTGTTCTCCCTGCAGAGCACGTTGAAAAAATGAACCGAAACTCAGCGTATACTTGCCTCACAGACATGAGAAATATATCTATAGAAAGCTTGAAATGTCTTCTTTTAAATAAACCAAACAAATATTCTGAGAGAATGTAATCTGTAATCATAGTGACACACGTCCACTACAGCAGAGATGATGAGTCAGCATCGTTGATTTATTAATCTAGAAAAATCTTTAGTCGAGGGCAGCCCTACATTATACAGACACCTAATATTTAATGTTATTAAATGATTAGTTAATTGCATCTGATAGATTATACTTTCAGTAAAACATTTGCAATGGGTTTGTAAAAGCTGTTTTATGCATGTTAACTTTGGCATGAGTTTTTGTTGCATTTACACTGTTTTGGCCAGCAGGCGTCACAATCGTGTGGTGGTGTTAACGCTTCGAAACAGTGAATCATTTTTGCAAAGCACTTGGTTCAATCACTACCAGAAATATCAGTGAAAAACAACATTAATGACACAGAAATATATCACACGAACAACACAAGAAATAAGGATACTGACATGTTTGGAGTAAGAAGAACAGAAATAAAATAAGTGAGAAAGAGATATTCCTCCTCTTGTCAAAAAGAAGTGAATAAATTAAATCATACAGGTTTGGAACAACATTTTTTAACTATAATTTTTAATTAGATCGTGCATAGCATTCGGTGCCATTTGAGTCCTCATGACATAATGTGGTATATATTGAGTA
This sequence comes from Chrosomus eos, assembly GCA_036326025.1. Lineage (NCBI taxonomy): Eukaryota > Metazoa > Chordata > Actinopteri > Cypriniformes > Leuciscidae > Chrosomus > Chrosomus eos. Next base: position 12,410,828 of record CM070830.1, on the reverse strand, counting down.
AAAATGGGCTAATACTTGTTTCTAAATGATCATCTTAAATTGTTAACCCCCCTTTACCATAGAACACAATAAATGTACCCAGTATTAATTAATAAAAAAAAAAAACAATTACTCTGATGTTAGTGCAAGTAGGCTAAACTGCCATGTCCCCAAGTAAGCTTACACAACTTCAGCCACAAATATAAGTAATAAAAATAAAATAAATTCCAAATTTTTCAATATTGTTGTATATTCTTATTTATAATATTCATCACAAAAATATATTTTTTGTTAGATATACATTTTTAATACCTAAAGTCTTTAAAAAATGTTGTGTCCCTGATTTGAATGTCCCCCCTGTTACTCTGATGGAAAATCCCTCTGAACACGCCCCTTTACTGTTCCTCTAATCACGTGTCTCTCAAGAATTTTAATACTTTTTGGTGGCAAATTATCTTCAAGAAGCAGAGTAAGTATCATTCCTTAATTCACTCTTTTTTCAATGTTTTAGAATGATTCACTGAAGTGGTAAACCATAACATGTCCACCCTGTTACGCCTATTTATAGTGGAAACTGATAATTGTTTGTAATTTTGAAAATATGGTTAATAAACAGGTTAAAAATCTTCCTCAATAATCACTGCACACTAGCTTGTTTTTCATCACATTTGTAGCAATGGCTAACTTTAGCATAAAATGTCCCCCCTATTACTGTCCACCCTGTTACTGTTTTGCACACTAACAGGGTGGACATATTGTAACAGAGTGGGCGTAAATGCTAAATAAATGAGTGTTTACAGCTTGAATTGGTACTTATAATTAATTTATTATACATTTATTTGTTATATACCTTTAGGGGGTGCCAGGATAAATGAGTTGATGACATTTATTGTTGTTCAGTGGTGTGATGTCCACCCTGTTACCCCTCTGTCCACCCTGTTACCTCTGTGTTTTTATTTTATTTTAAGTTAATAAAATAAGTTCAACAAATGTTTGAATATCATATCTTTACCTGTACACATGATAAAGTGTAGCATATCTTTGTGGTTAATTTTAGGGAATGAAATTAAATAATTAAAAAATGCGGCAAAATTCCATTGAAATGTCTTTTTATTCTAAAAGATATGTGTTGAAATTACCACTGTGGCTTAAAATACAACAACTTTTTTCAAGATAATGCTCGTTAATGAACACTTTGTTAAAATACATTTGTGGGGTAAAGTGAGGGACATTTGAGCTCTTAGAAATTGTAAATATTACAATAAGTTCAAAACATTTATTAATTGAGATGAGAATGTCCGGTAACAGGGTGGACATTTGGCCTTTGCATGTGTGAAGAAGAATTTGGTCAAAATTATTAAAGAGTGATATCATGAGCTGGACCAATATATTTTTCTTGTAGTGTAACAAGCCATTCTTCAGATAAAATTAATAAATTATGGAAATTTTTACTTTTTTTATAGACATTTATCAAGCTGAAATGGCACCGAATAGTAGGAATGACCAGTATGCAAATAATAAACGAGTTCAATTCTTTGATATAAGGCTGTGCTGTCTGCAGATGCTCAGCTATTATAAATAGGTGCACATTAGACTAAACGCTTAAAGGGCAGCACAATCCCTTAAACCTTAACTAGGCTAAAGATCACTGACAATATACGTGTTCCAATGTTTCTGTCAGTAAATGCATTGCATACATGATCAGGCAATTACAACACGAGCATGTTCTGCTGTACTTACACTTGAAGCACTAGTGAAACGAATAGACGAATTCCTCTCGTGTCGCACTGACTGTTTACAAATATGAAGCCACACTTCACCGCTTCCGATCGAGAAGTTCAGTAGATGAGTACTCTACTTCCACCACTTTCTGCTACACTGTCTCCGCCTTCTGAGATATGTCACGTGACGTGACTGAAGCCAGGGGGCGGTGGATAGTATTGGCGCGTGATCAAGAAGGAAGGCGAATCCTTATTCCTCAGTTCATCATCTTGTTGTCCAAACCTGTATGACTTAATTTCATCTCCGGAACACAAAAGAATTGATTTATATTAATTTAACTCGGTTACGCACTTTTGTGCTATGTATGCATGCATACTAATGTCCTATGTTAAGGTATTGTTGGCCTATTTAATGTCTGTGTTGAAGTAACTTTTTATTATGATTCTTATATGACCAATAAAAACCTGTTCTGATTGCTACACATTAAATTGACTAACCATGGCATTATTTAAACAACTTTAAAAGGATTGACACATTTGCAGGAGGACTGATTAATTTACTTGGCCTATTTATTTGGAGATGTCTTTAGTCTTATTTTTAATTAGGCTATGCATTATTCATTATAATGATTAGCTATTTAACTAAATTAATTATATCTCATTTATATTTCATTCACTTGGTGAAAATAAAATAAATCGACTACATTAAATGTGTTATGTATAGCACATTTACTATTTGTTATAACACATTTAACCATCAACACAGGTAAACAAACAAAACAATTTGTCAAAAAAGGTGTCAGAAAAGATACTCATTTCAAAGTACATGTATTTTCAGCAGAGACTTCACAATACATTACAGTGTAGTGCTTTAAAAACATGTAAATTCGTAAATTAAAGTCATTCCCGAATTTAAGAGGCAACAGTGAATAGATGATAGAAAAAAATCATGTAGTGGTGACAGGTGGTCAGCAGATGTCAGTGTACAGAGGGGTGCACTTATACTTTACAGTAGGTAGGGGATACCAGTGTGCCATGGTTTATGAGTTGAATGCATCATTATGCAAATTCTGAATATTTTGGTTACCAATATTTTGTGATTAAAGTGCCTAATTACTCATGTGTAGGGTGGCTGTATAGTAAAACTACTGTAAAGGGCTGCCAGTGACAGATGTGTACAGGTAAAACTTTTGCACATATTTTTTCCTGACAGATTTATTAATATTGCTCAAAAGTTTGGGGTCAGTAAGATTTTTAATGTTTTTGAAAGAATTCTCTTCTGCATATTTGATCAAAAATACAGTAAAAACAGTAATATTGTGAAATATTATAACAATTTAAAATAGGCTACTACAACTCATTAAAAAAATTCCCAGAAAGTTTGAGTTAGCGGAGTTTACCGGCGTGATGACGTTTAATCTCCTCGACAGCCTCTGTAGTCCCATTTAGCCACTTGTTAGCAACCACCTTTTCAAGACACGTAACATCTTAAAAAATCCAGTGGGGTATATTTTATGTCATAGAATGAAACGTGAACGTGTAAAGCTTGTGTTCACCACAGACCTTATTTCAGCAATTTGACAAAAATCCACTTGACTTCTTGACGATGGAACAGGAAGTGCTAAAATGTTTACTCATTTCCGCATTTTCGCCTACAAAGTGATGTCATACCTGCAACATCAGTCCAGAGTTGCTGTAACGTTAGTACTAGTGCATTTGTGTGCAGTGGGAGCTCATGGATGGATAAACGCTGTCAAACTTTGAACATCCACAAGTCATCATCACATCTTTCTGCTGCAGGTCTCCTTTAATGGTGTGAGCACTTGTTTTATCACCTTTATTATTATGCAGTTGTTCTCATGTGACAGCTCTGAGCTGCTTTCTAAAGTACTTGTTTTACTGGTTAGCTTAACAGATGTTAAACTGCTCCCGTGGGTGATCATTCACAATGTTTCCGGACTCTAATACACTAATACATCGTTCATGGCACAATTAAACTGTCTGATGTTAACGCGACACTTTGGAACACATTTGTTTGTCTGTTTGATCCTTAAGGTTGAGCTAATGCTAGCTGCCAATGCTAACTTATAATGCTAACTAAACAACCCACGAGCCCACAAAGTCATAATCGAAAATAAATGTGTAGTGTTTCATATTGTAAAACATGATTTCTGGGATATTTAATTTCAGTTTGCCTGTTCTCTTCCAGTTAACTTCCGTCTTGAGGTTAAAGCAACAGGTTTGTGTCTATGCTAATTGTGCTAATATAATATAGTCTGCTTCAAAAACAGCGATACGTTTTTGTTTTAAAGAACAAAATAATATTAATTGTATTAATGCGTGTAATGTATCTCAAATCTTATTTATTTGGCAACCTAAATACCCGTTTTTGTCGTCAGGAAGAGTACATATGATTTACCGTGTTATTATTATATAATAAAGTTATGGTACTAAATGATTATACTCGTGTATCATGTTTTTTACATGGTTCGTCAATAATATTATGCTACTCTTTAGGCCACATGCAGCATGTTAAGGCAAAAACATGATTAGATGTAGTGTAATGCCATACTGATCTATTTCTACAGTATGTATAACTTTAAGGCTGTTTTAAACAAAATTGTCTCTGCAGTATATGTACAAAAACTGTGCACATTTTCTGCATAGAATACCTGGATGTCCATTGACAAAAAATATTGTATCCTATAGAGTACTTTTTCGAGACATTTCCATTTTTTGAGCCTGTAGTGACATCAGCTAGTTTTTAAATATTGATTGATTGCACTGACAGAAGTTCAGATGTTTTTTAAACAAAAGGGCACAAAAATGAACCATGTGCATATTGTGAGTGTATAGAGTGTAGCGGTGATGACACATTATTATTGTAGGCCAGCCTGGAAGTTGGCATCACCCTGGTTTCCTCAACTAAAACCCAATTGTGAATTTTTGATATGATTTCATGAAAATGAAAATTCTGTTATCATTAATCACCCTCAAGTTCTTCCAAACCTGTATGAATCTCGTTCTTCTGTTGAACACAAAAGTAGATATTTTGATGAATGTCAGTAACCAAACAGTTGATGGGACCCATATGGCGCTTTTCCACTGCATGGTACGGTACGGTTCGGTTCGGTACGGCTCACTTGTGGTGCTTTTCCACTGCATGGTACGGTACGGTACGGTACGGTGCGCTTCGGCGCGCTTTAAATGGTACCTGATCTGTTGAGGTTCCAAGCGTACCGTACCGGTACTAAAATGTGACGTGAAACACTGCAGATCACTGATTGGTCAGACAGACAGAATCGTCACTACCAGCGTCATTGGATTTGCGACACGAGACCGCTATACAGAGTCATATAACCAGTAGACAACAGCCAACATGGTAGCACCTGTGTTTTAACGTTACTTACTTTTACTTGAAAAAAAAAGAAGAGATCAACACTTTAAAAAGGAAATGGCTGAATCGTGGTCGAGGTGCAGACAATCCTCTCGTTGGTTGCCTAGGAGCGGGTCCAGCGAGAGCTGGATGGGGCAAAACAGAATGAAAAAGTGTTCCAAGAAGTAGCAGCTAGCTCAGCTCTTAGCCGCACACGGCTATCACCGACACCGGACCTACAAACAGTGTAACGATCAGTCCCACCCACTTTGAATGGGTACTAACTGCAGTGGAAAAGCAACCGAGCTAGCGAACCGAACCGTGCCGTACCGAGCCGAGTCGTACCACGCAGTGGAAAAGCGAAGCCGAACCGTTCCGCGCCGAATCGAACCGTACCGAACCGAGCGTACCATGCAGTGGAAAAGCGCCAATTGACTTCCATAGTATATGGAACTGACTGTTTGGTTACCCTTATTCTTCTTATAGTTATGCCCCGTTTCCACTGAGCGGTACGGTACAGTTCGGTACGGTACGCAATTATTTGTGTTTCCACTGTCGAAAGTTGTGAATGGTACCAAAAAGCCGAACCGTACCGTACCACTTTTTGGGTACCCTTCCGTTGGGGTACCTAGCACAGTGGTACGGTACTAAAGGGTGGAGCTAGACTCACTGCAGAACGTTGATTGGTTGACAGAGTATCGTCACTTGCGCGTGCTACAAGGGGAATGACAACATAAGAAGCGCCATTTTTTAATATACAGTTGGAATACTACGGTTATTCTTTCACGAAATCTAGTTTTAAGAGTTTTTCAGGCGAGAATGTAGTTGTTTAAAGCTCAAATCTGTGGTTTATTTATAATGATTTATGATAATTTGATCCATTCCCGGCGATCACCGGACGCTCGGCGATCATGTTCCCCGCCCGGAACAGCCTTTCCTCGGCTGGTCGTTCTGAGGTATGCCGCTGGCTCTGTAGCAGCTAGTGGTAATTCGTCTTGTGTATATCTAACGGGTGATCTTTGGTCTCGTGAATCGATAATTCGTTCCCTGGCCAATCGTTTTGGCTGAGGACTAAGTTAAGTTTCATATAATTTAGGCTATTTAACTTTTCCGTTGTAACGTTAACGTTAGACTAGCGCTGAATTTGTATTTTGACTGAATTGTTTGCTTTATATCTTATTGTACAGCTTCTTGTAACGTTACCTTCTACTTATACTTTTATAAGGGCTATTATTAATAAAACTGAAATTTAACACAAAGAGATATTTTGTCATTATTTATTTTATTACAAGATTATCACTGTAATGTTGTTTATTGCAGCATTTGTACGAATGCATATTGTCTGGAATATGTTTAATATTTTTTGAAATTTAAACGAAAAGATGCAGGGTTGTGTTTTATATTTCGTTTTGTTATAAATAGGCTAACGTTATACATGCAGTGAATAATATAATCAGGTCTATACATTGCCGAACCACACTTGTGTGCCTATAATGTTTAAAATGTATTTAAATGAAAACGAAAAGAGGCAGAGTGGTGTTTTATAACATATTTCGTTTTATTGTTGCCTAAAATAATAGGGCTGGGTATTGTTAGGAATTTCACAATTCGATTCGATTTCGATTCTTGAGGATTCAATTCGATTCGATTTCGATTCGATTCGATATTGATTTATTAGCTTCGATATCGATTCAATAATAAGTAAATACACAAGTAATTAAGTGCCTGGGTATATTTTTAAATAATGTGTGCAGTATTACCAATGTTTAAGTACAAATTATTGACCCCAGCATATTTCCTGTCATGGTTTATTTAGTAGAACAAACTGTACAATATTGTACATGTGTTGAATACAAACCACAACTGTAACAAACAGGTGCTTTATTAACACCTCTAAAGTGCATGTAACTGTAAGTAGTAGAAAGTATATTTCTTTCTTCCTATACATTCAAGTTATAAAATAAATGTAAACAGAAGCACAAAATGTGCATACTCATAAAACAAAGTGCAACCATAGATATTATAACATTACAAAGTGCTATTTTGTCAACACAATAAATAACACTGAACAGCTGATCAGAGAACCTTAGGCTTATTTACTGTGCCTATATGTAGGATACAGACATTTCCATCATATAACTCGTAACATTTTAGTACAATATATAACATGTTAACTAAATATAAATAAAGCATTTGTTATCAAACTAGTGCACATGCAGGTTTTTTGAACGTTGCGACGTTCGTCTGTTATAGGACAACTTAGTTTGAATAAACGAGCAGACACTGATTACCCAGCTAACAATTTTTGGTTCCCAGAACGTTCTCAGAACGTTAGATTTTGGTTCCCAGAACGTTCTCAGAACGTTAGTTTTTGGTTCTCAGAACGTTATTTTTTTATGGTTTGTTTTTGGTTAGCCAGGAAAGTTTTCTTAACGTTCTCAGAACGTTAGTTTTTGGTTCCCAGAACGTTCTCAGAACGTTTGTTTTTGGTTCTCAGAAAGTTAGTTTTTGGTTCCCATAAAGTTAGTTTTTGGTTCTCAGAACGTTAGTTTTAGGTTCTCAGAAAGTTCGTTTTTGGTTCCCATAAAGTTAGTTTTTGGTTCTCAGAACGTTAGTTTTTGGTTCCCAGAACGTTAGATTTAGGTTCTCAGAAAGTTAGTTTTAGGTTCTCAGAAAGTTAGTTTTTGGTTCCCAGAACGTTAGTTTTTATGGTTTGTTTTAAGGTAGCCAGTAAAGTTTTCTTTACGTTCAACAACAAATTTTTTTTTTTACTTTAATAAAATACAACAGTAAATCTATAAATAATCAACCTGTACAGTCCATGTTTTTGCCGATTCATTGTTTAATTGTTGATTAAAAACACACACACAAAAAAACCACAATCATGGATTGATGGCTATGCATCACATTCAAAACATAAGCAAAAGGATAGTGGTTAAAATAACTTTATTTTAAGATGAGAAACAGACTCACATTCCCTCACAGGCTCACTATGTGTAGTAATATAATTGTATACTGCTACTCACTGGAGAGCATCTTCTGGCAACAAAGTAATGTCCATAAGATAATACAAGTCATGAGTTTAAAGTCATGTTCAGTTAAACAGACAAATTTATGCTATCCTTCAACTTTTCTAAAGGGCAAGTTTGCAGATTTTCAACCCGCTATTGTTACTATGTTGGTAATATGTAAATGAACAATGCTTACTCTTGTGTACTGAGATATTCCTGTTTATGTGTCAGCAAAACTGTCATGAAAACACTTCCCTTACCTTTCCCGGTTTCACAGAAAAGGCTTAAGTGCCAGACTAAAAATGCATGTTAAAACTGTCTTAACTGGAAGCAACTTGCACTGACATATCTTAAAATATTTCAGTGCCATTGTTTTGTTTTAAGGTGCACAGCAGTAATGGTTTTTTTCTAAAGTACATTTTAAAAAGATACTAATTTAACTAAGGCCTAATCCTGGCTTAATCTAAACCCTGCCTGTAAAACCGGGCCAATGCAATATAAGGATAATATCTGGCAGTTTTGTATGTCCATCTATAGTTTGTCATCATCTGAAGTCTTCAAGAGTGTTGGTGTCATTAGAAGTCTTCACAAGTAAGGCTGGATCCAGACTGGAGCTGCTGCAATCTCTAGTAAACTTGCTGAGCATCCTGAGATAGAAACAGGGAAACAACAGGAGAAAGATTAGCATAGCTGCTGTCATATAGCAGGCATGATCATGTGCACCTTTTACCATTTCATCACATATAACTGTAGTGCAAGATTATAAGATGTGTTAATTGAATGCTTGGATGAAGAGATGTGTTTTTAATCTAGATTTAAATAAGGATTGTGTTTCTGGTGATTATTTTGTTGCTGCTGAAATCACAGAACATTTTTATCAATATTTATTAACCATTGATTGAGCTAAAGGTAGTTTCAGCCGTGTACGTGACGTCATCGATTAACAGTACTTTTAATTTTAAATACATAGCTGCTACGTTTTTAGCTCACTTCCAATCAAAATCTTTACAAAACTAAAACCTCTCATCTACACATAAGATGCGATTAAAAGCCTAAACATTCATAAACAAAAGCTCAAGCTAAAGTTAGCCTTTTGTTACCTCTTCTGAAAACGGTTGAGATGCTAGCCTAACGGACTTTTTCGAAGACAGTAAACAATTTCTATAAAGTAAATATTAAACAGAAGCGTGTCAATTACAAGTAAGAGAAGTGTCCAGAACAGTTGTGTGTATTATTTGTGTGATTTTAGAGACTAAACTCACCTGAAACTTGGGGTGCAACGGATCAAAAAACTCACGGTTCGGATTGTTTCTCGGATCAGAGTCACGGATCGGATCATTTTTCGGATCAGCAAAAAAAACAAAAAAAAAGACAAATAAACATAGGTTTTGTCTTTTTGTTAATTAACACTTTTAAATGATTAAATTAAAATATATAAAATCAACTTAAAGTGCACAAGGCATAATTGTAGGAGCCTAATTTTGCTTTTGTTCAGTAACAATTATTGCATATGTGTTGCATTTCAGTATTTGAATATTTGTGTTTTGATTGTAACTTTCTTTCTTTGTGTGTACTAATTAGATAAATATGCTCTATATTTATTTTGAAATATGTTATGTAAAAATTGTGCACTGGCCCTTTAAGAATTTCGACTGTAAGTGAGGGGATTGGTTGTGCGTCCTTTATAGGAAATAGAGTGGAATCGCACAGTTTTCTTTACCGCATCCGTGATATTTAGATTTAAGATTATATTTTGTTTCTTTTCTTTTCTTTGTTTGATTTACTAACGAATTTGGATTAAAAGGAAGAATTTACATGAAGAAAACGGTGCATGTGAATTGTTTTTTATTGGACACGGAGCGAGTTGACTTGCGATGCGCACTCACAATAATAATATCTTCTTTTTAGAGATATTAGGAGGGTTGACTTACCGAAACGGGCCAATCAAGAGGATGCTCTCTGTCTTACATGCGCACACACGCAAGGTCTCTCGCTCTCTATCGTGCGTGCGCTACACGGTTTGGAGCACATATGTTCTGTCTCGCATGCGCGCTCATGCACGCTCGCTCGCTAGATCCCGGGAGATTTGAACTAATTTGCGGGCATCAGGAAGCCAAAATGCTCCTATACAGGGGATTTAAATGACGCGGGGCGTTCAAGCTCCTCCGTTCCTCTGCTCGCCATGACCACGCTGTGTGTGGTGGACTGAATATGCGCACATTTTTTTTTTTTTCCATAAATCAATCCGCGGATCACGTGTGTGCCGAACCGAAGATATTGATCCGAACGGATCACGGATCAATGACGATCCGTTGCACCACTACTTGAAAGCAGTGATTTCAGCGATAACACTGACTTGATAACAGCGAGAGTCGGAGTTTTGCTGCTTGTCTGTTGGACTGGTGCCGCGCCGTTTCCATGGCAACTCATCTCCGCTCCAGTGTTTGAAGGCGACTCGAATGTTCACGCGCATGCGTCAAAGTCACGCAGCATTTACAAACATAGACATCTAGAATTAGAACCTTACTTGAATAAAAATTTCATTATTAAATCATGAATTTAAAACTTATTTTGAAGTTATATGACCCGTGTGCAAATCACCACTCCAGAGTCCAGGACGTGAAAATGGGACAATTGTGGCACTTTTATAATTTCAGATTTTTTTTTATGTTTTTACGAACACTCAAGCCCAATATTTCATTTGAACGCAGTATTGGCAGTATTTCTTTTATACCACCAAAACGTTTGATAAAGCTACAAAATGTCAGTTTCACAATTTTTTATTCAGTGCTTTCAGATTCTGTGAACGTTGTTTTATAAATAACCATTTATTAAATAACCATTAGGGAACGTTCTCTAGAAGTTATTTTTGGGTAATTTAAAAGTAACCACCCTGCATCGTTCTGGGAACATTGTTTTATGGTTGCAAAATAATAACTTAAAAATAACCATTAGGGAACGTTCTCTATAAGTTGTTTTGAGGTTATTCAAAAAATAACCTTCATGCAACGTTCTGGGAACGTTGTTTTATGGTTGCAAAATAATAACTTAAAAATAACCATTAGGGAACGTTCTCTATAAGTTATTTTTGGGTTATTTAAATGTAACCACCCTGCGTCGTTCTGGGAACGTTGTTTTATGGTTGCAAAATAATAACTTAAAAATAACCATTAGGGAACGTTCTCTATAAGTTGTTTTGAGGTTATTCAAAAAATAACCTTCATGCAACGTTCTGGGAACGTTGTTTTATGGATGCAAAATAATAACTTAAAAATAACCATTAGGGAACGTTCTCTATAAGTTATTTTTGGGTTATTTAAATGTAACCACCCTGCGTCGTTCTGGGAACGTTGTTTTATGGTTGCAAAATAATAACTTAAAAATAACCATTAAGGAACGTTCTCTATAAGTTGTTTTGAGGTTATTCAAAAAATAACCTTCATGCAACGTTCTGGGAACGTTGTTTTATGGTTGCAAAATAATAACTTAAAAATAACCATTAGGGAACGTTCTCTATAAGTTATTTTTGGGTTATTTAAAAGTAACCACCCTGCGTCGTTCTGGGAACGTTGTTTTATGGTTACATAAAAATGAAACCTAAAAAGAACGTTCCCCTAACGTTAGTATTTGGTTCCCAAAAAAATAACCAAACGGGAACCAAAAACTAACGTTAGGGGAACGTTCTGTGTTAACTGGGTAGCTATTGCTCTGTTTATTTAAAATGAACACCAAGACAACTAGAAGTGAATGCGCTTTCCATTAAATGAATCACACACAGTAAACAAAACATTAACAACAAAAAAATGTCAATGAACTGCAATTGTACATGCGCGGGCAGATATTGGGCTTGAAGTCGTTCATCCTCGGATGCGGTGCCGCGCGCGCTGTTACAAAAAAAAAAGCCTTGCACACAGCCAAGCGAAATGAGGTCTTGCGTAACCAACGCGTCATTTTTGCCGCGCGCACCTTCGCGCACGTGCGGATTATAGACATGGGCCATTACATAGTCAACGCATCGGTACGCATACGCGTCCGCAAGGCTACGCATCGCTACGCTTCGGCCGCCATTATGCGTCGATGCGTAGCCAAATGTGTCGTCCTAGTTTTTGATACGCGACGCACCGATGCACGCAATACTATGCGTTGTCTGTGGGGGCGACATTGCAAGTATTGTACATTAATTAAAGTATATTTTGTTTACAGAAGAAGGTTTGAATACAATGGCGGGCGAAGAGGACAAATTATGCGAGCGTATACATCCGCATTTATATTGTATAATAAAATGTTTTTTCAGACAATACAATGACAAACAAACATCTGTGAAGAGCCTCTTACCAACGGTAAATACACCCGAGTGTCATCTGCTGTCATATATGACAGTTCTTCGTAATTACACTCCAATTAAATAGAGTTGGAAAATGCCTGGAGAGAGGTTGCAACCGCGATGGGAAAGACCGTAGATAAGGTGAAAACCATGGTGAAAACAGATTGGAAAAGTGCCTGTGACAAATTTACTCTACTACCCCCTGTTGCGTGAGCGGTGTATTGCATTTCACGCATCGCCCGTGATGCCTGCGTCTGCTTGCGTCCACTGTTTTGACTATGAAAGGGAGCGCGTCGCTCGCGTCGTTCGCGTTGCTTGCTCGCGTAGCTCGCGTTGACTATGTAAGAAACGGACGCGTCGAGTTTAAACAAGGCTTTTCTCCGTGTCAGCGCGCGCTCTGATCGGCATCATGATGTCTATGGTATTTAAACATTCTCTGATGAAAACAGCGTCTTATACAACGCTGAACGCTCTCACTAGAGTGTTGCCCACAGCGCCGCCACTGGCCGTTGGGCTGAATCGATTCATAGGATTTGATGAATCGATATTGAATTGAGAAACAAATAATTGCAATGCATTGATGAATCGATATTTTTACCCAGCCCTATAAAATAACATGCAGAGCGAGCCGAGTGACGCTTTCAGAACGCGCTGTTCAATTTAGAGAATTACCGGACTCGCGTCCTCGGGACTCCTTCTGCTGAGAACTTTGCGTACTTGGTATTGAGAAATGCCTAATGTCGGCAACTTCTTATGATAAACATGCCGAGAAGCAGGGACAAGTTCTGCTGTATGCCATCCATTTGTGTTTACTTTCTTGGTGTCGCTTTCTTCTTCGCGCGAAAATGACGTTGATCGCTTATTTCCAGCAAACGCCACGCCTATCAAGTATGGTACTGTTGGCAGTGGAAACGCTAGCCGGATCATGGTTTACTGACCCGACCCGACCCGAACCGTACTGTACCGTACCGTACTGCTCAGTGGAAACGAGCCATTATTCTGTGGGCATTATGACCATTCACATCCTGCACATGAGCAATATCTAAAACTGATTTTCTGATTTAGCCATTTAACAATAACAATTGGTTGCAGAGGACAGCTCCTTCCATCTTGACATTTTCACTAAAACACACAAAATAACATTTTAATAATAATATAGCTAATTACACTTGCCACATAGTGATTTATTGAATTATAGGCTAGGAATAATAAGTTCAAGATTGCCATTTGGCCAAAAACAACATCCACACAATTCGGTATGTTTCATTGTGTCATGACAAATGATACAACTGAAATCTGGAAAACGTACATTAGTTTTATGCTCCAGGCACAACTTCACATTCAAGAACAAGATATTTCTTTTGGTTCATTTGTCAAACAGAAGGTCAAGTCGAGTGTATTCCATTGTGGGATACAGTTTTCATACTATTCTTAACGTTGCAATCGTACATCTCTGTCTCTCTGTCCAGAGCCAGGTATGGCGCTGTGGATTCAGGCACAGCAGCTGCAGGGGGACGCCCTGCATCAGATGCAATCTCTCTATGGGCAGCACTTCCCCATTGAGGTGCGGCACTACCTGGCACAGTGGCTGGAGGCTCAGCCGTGGTGAGTTTCTCCTCCCCTAAAAGCTCAGATCTATGTATGTGAGACCAGGTTAGATGCCATATTCAACGCAGATGAAAACCAGGCTGTGAGGGATAGATGACACGCACTGTATAAAAGTTCTATATCACGTCATTTTCACAACTCTTTCTGTTTCATGGAGTTTTTGACTCAAGTTTTTTTTTCGGAATGGCGTTTCATTAGTTCACAGTCCATTGTTTTCATTCCTGTAAAAAAGGAATATGACACTACCATGACAAAGGTCTGTAAAGTCTGTGTACTATCGATTCGTAGCAGGGCATGATATGGACTGAAGCACTTTTATGTCGTGTGCAGGGATGCCATCGACCTGGAGAACCAGCTGGATGAGTTTAAAGCCAAGCGTCTGCTGGAAGGTCTGATCCAGGAGCTGCAGAGGAAGGCAGAGCATCAGATGGGGGAAGATGGCTTCTTGCTGAAGATCAAACTGGGCCATTATGCCACACAGCTGAAGGTATGAGAACCAGTTGCAGGTATATGAGGCAAACCCGACAAGGATGAAACATTAGGTTGAAAAAGTACAGGGGACAGGGAGAGAATTTAATTTCTAAATTGATTTTACATTTCCTTTCAATGGACCCTTAATAAAGAGAAATGATTCAACTTAAAGCTGCTGTCCGTAACTTTTTTGGGTTAAAAATTATTCAAAATCATATAATAATAATAATAAAAAAAAATATCTGCTTGCCTTTGCTCGATTCAAAACGGTAAGCTTGTAATAATGATTTTAATTCCAGTGGTACTGGTGGATTTCCGCGGGAAATCCGAGCATGTCTTTGCTTCATTACGTCACATCTGTACACATAAAGAAGGAGTCCCAGGTAGTAGGCTATATTGCGTCTGAGGATGTTGGAGGTGGACATGTTTAGCCTTTTCTCACAGCACTTTAATTAAATAATTAAACTTATGGCAGATCCAGAAAGGTTCAAACAACAACCACCAGTGACAACTTCACCAGTTGTAAAACCCAAAAGAATTCGGACTTCGGAGTGGGTAGAGGAAAAATAAGAGACTGCGACCGGCCCACGCAAAAACAAGGATAAACATCAGCAGGGATTTTCCGTGATTTGAAGGGGTTCAAAACGGACACGAGACGGCTTTTTTTCTGTTGGACAGGTAGGACATTTCAATAGTTCAATCGTGTAACAGTAGCACACTCGTTCGCTTAATTCACAGAGTTGCGGAGTTTCCTTTTTGTTGTGGCTTTTTTTTCGTTTTGCTATTATGGTAAATATGAATTATTTTGTGCTAGCTATGAGAGGGAGCAATTCACTTCTACTCCAAGAAAACCAAACCCACCTCCTCCGTTGTCAAGCATTGGATCTTAATCAGATCGGTAAAGGCAAAATTGTCCTGTTAGCGGAAGAGTTATATTATGTAAAACACGCTTATGCATAAAAGGGATTCAGTTCATAAACCGCTTATTTCATAGCACTATTGTTATTTGTTTGTACATGTAATCTGCTGCACAGAAATGGAAACTGAACTACAGGTAGCCATAATACACATTAAATGTATTCACGCAATGCTGATGTAGTTAACATTAACAATTTGAGAACAAAGTATAATTTGAAAGGTTTGACATGATATGATATTGTTATATTTAATCAGCATGATTTACTGCATTGTTTTTCCCCCCTTAGTTGATCAGAAAAATAGTGGATGTTACAGATGACATTTTCCGATTACAATTCTTATGTTGTCATGGTCATACTGTACTTCCAAAAAGTAGGATCTGTGATTCTGAATGCCAGTATCCACACCAGCGCGGTGACTGACAGACTCGCAGTCTCCTCAAAACATTGTGTTCATGATGTACATCTCACGTAAAATTAATAATTCCGCGAATAACTGCAATTACAGATTTCGAACAGAGATGGCGACAAAGAGGTACAACTGCGGACTGCAGCTTTAATGTGACCTCACACAACAGGCAACTGTGCTAGACGGTTCTTTAGGATGCAGGAAATGAAGTTCAACACTCTCACGTTAATAATAACCAAAAAACTGAACATGTGATGCTTATCTGAAGTCATTTTTGCTTATTAGAATGGTTGAATTGAAACATCACGACTAGCAGCAAAGACATTGGTCTAGAACTGCAATAACCATCATGTTTACTCAGCGCTCACAATACCTCTGCCTCTCACGATTTCTCTCAACATGGGGACAGAAGAGGTCTCAGTCAGTACATGGGAAAACAAGTAACTTGCATTACGGATTTGAAAAAGTAACTTGTAATTCTATTTCGAATAGAATAATAAGATGTAGTTATTCAATCACATCTGCTCCAGTTTATTTGTGATCATAGGGCTTTGTTACCCAACATCCATTTGGGCTTGTAGTCTAATAATATTCACATTTGGAGAAATATTGCTGTATTCACACTGTTTAGTTATTTGGTTTAATTTTCCTCTAAATTATGTGAAATGGTGTTTTTTTTTTTTTTTTTTTTTTTGTTCTTTTTTTTTTAGGATGCAAGTTTTATTTGTCTGTATACAAAAAAAGTTTAGTTACAACGATCTTCTGCTGTAATTCCAAATAAAAACATTTAAACACAAATTATGTGAAATGAAGAGTATGAAGTGGCTTCAAAGACTTTTCATACTGTCAGTCCAAATCTGATTAATTGTATGTCCATTTGGAATCTGATCTTAAAGGGATACTCCACCCAAAAATGAAAATTCTGTCATCATTTACTCACCCTCAAGTTGTTGCAAACCTGTTTGAGTTTCTTTCTTCTGCTGAACAGAAAGGAAGATATTTTAAAAAAACGATTGGAACCAAACAGTTGTTTGGCACCATTGACTTCCATAGTAGAAAAAAAATACTATGGAAGTCAATGGTGCCAAAGTTCCAATCGTTCTTCAAAATATCTTGCTTTGTGTTCAGCAGAGGAAAGAAACTCATACAGGTTTGCAACATCTTGAGGGTGAGTAATTGATGACAGAATTTTCGTTTTTGGGTGGAGTATCCCTTTAAGGCCAATCACGTTTTATTTCAAAAGATTTGTTCCTCTGATGAATTGAGTTTATACCCACAATGTGATTTTGATGATCCTATGTTTTGTAGAGCTCGTATGACCCTTGCCCTTTGGAGCTTGTGCGGTGTGTCAAACACATCCTGTACACTGAGCAAAGACTTGTACAGGAAGCATCCAATGTAAGTCACACACGCAGTTTCTTTGGTTGTTGATCTATACTGAGGATGTAATGATTGGAATGTGACAATTGAATGATATTTTGTATGGTTGTGGTGATCAGGCCAGCAGTCCGGGTTCGGGTTCGGGTCCGGTGGACGGGACCCCTCAGAGATACCAGCAGATCAACCAGACATTTGAGGAGCTGCGTGTCATGACGCAGGACACGGACAACGACCTCCGCAAGCTGCAGCACAGTCAAGAATACTTCATCATTCAATACCAGGAGAGCTTGAGGATACAGGGTATGAACATAGAAGTCTCATCTCATCTTATTCTGCACGTATCAATTAGCTTTTTTCTATATTATACCACAACACCGCTAAATGCTTGATTCTGCAAGCAAAACCTTTTTAGAGTAAATATTAAATAGACATGCCGTTGATGTCTACAGATAAAGAGAGCATATATTTGATCTCTTGGAGACTCAGCAAGTTAAAGCAGCCTAAAGTGATTATCTCAAATCTAGTTTAATTATAGAGCAATTTATAACGACACAGAAAAGGACTGTACAGTACACTCAGTAAAAATACAGAGATAAAATTAGCAAAAAAAATAAAACAATTATGGGTTACAATTTATTTTTTGGTGTCCTTGTTACAGTGTAATTCTCCATTTAAGTACCGAGTAATATTAATCAACTACATGTACTTCCTCTCGGTTTAGGGTTCGTTGCATGTAATTACAGTATGCATAATTTAGTTATCACTATAGTAACTACATGTTACAAGGACACTGTAAAATAAAGTGTTACCTGATTATGCATTAATATGGAACTTGCAGTTCAGTGAGCTCTGGTGGGCTTTTCCATACAACAATGTAAGTCGCTGGGTGCTTATCTACCATAGATATAAAGTTATAGTTAATTTACATGAACCCCCAGAATGCTGTTCCTTTTTTAATCAAGTTAATATGCAGTATGTACTCCCGTAGGCTATATATGT
Organism: Chrosomus eos; assembly: GCA_036326025.1. Lineage (NCBI taxonomy): Eukaryota > Metazoa > Chordata > Actinopteri > Cypriniformes > Leuciscidae > Chrosomus > Chrosomus eos. The sequence continues at coordinate 12,392,633 of CM070830.1, read as the reverse complement.
TGTTCACGCTGTCAACAACGTAATTTTTCTTGATTGAACTCAAACTGAGTGAGTTGATATGAGCAAAATGACAAAGACATGTCATATCCTACACAGGGCTTTCTGGGAACGCTTTTGAGTACTCCTTGAACTGCAGCTTGTATTTTTAACCGATTCATTGTGGTTTTATCTGTGTCGAGTAGCACAGTTGAGTAGCTTGGCCTGCCTTCCTCCAGCCGACCGTGTTCAGAGAGAGTCGGGTCTGCAGAGCAGGAAGTCCACGCTAGAGGCCTGGCTCACACGAGAGGCCAACACCTTACAGAAATACAGACAGGTACACTCAAACCCCATGATACACATGTCTTTTTTACTTACTACACAATATTTTCCAGCAGTTGAATAATATATTGCGTGTTTGTGTATAGGAATTGGCAGAGAAGCATCAGAGAACACTAGCTCTGTTGAGGAAACAGCAAACCGTGATCGTGGATGATGAACTGATCCAGTGGAAGAGACGACAGCAGCTCGCAGGAAACGGAGGACCATCAGAGGGAGGACTGGACATACTGCAAGCCTGGTACTGATGCACAATATACACACACTCGCACATATTTACTGAGGGGGTACTGTAGGCTTGTTTTTATTTTTATAAGCTAATTAATATGAAGTACCCTTATACAAACCGTAAGGCCACACCATACACAAAAGCAGCCCATTTGTTTTTTGGCATACTGTTATCAAAGTGCAAATCAATATATATTACCATAGATTCCGAGAAAAATGCATCTGAATACAAGTCGCAAGGTAAGTCACATTGGTATAAAGTTAAATTTCATTTTTAGATGCATAAAGACTGTGAAATATCGGGTAAAGAAAATGTAACGTTTAACGTTATAACACCAGAAACATTAATTACTTGCTGCAACTACAAATATACTTGACTTGCTGGCTGCAACTACAAATATACTTGACTTGCCTTACTTTGCCTAACAAACTTAAATGTGAGGAAAAACCTATTAAATAAAACATTTCTGTATGAACACAGACCAGTAATCTCTAATTCGCCTACAGTTGACTTGCGTTGATTGATATTTAGTAATTTACCAAATTCTAAAAACAAATACACTCACCTAAAGGATTATTAGGAACACCTGTTCAATTTCTCATTAATGCAATTATCTAATCAACCAATCATGGCAGTTGCTTCAATACATTTAGGGGTGTGGTCCTGGTCAAGACAATCTCCTGAACTCCAAACTGAATGTCAGAATGGGAAAGAAATGTGATTTAAGCAATTTTGAGCGTGGCATGGTTGTTGGTGCCAGGCGGCCCGTCTGAGTATTTCACAATCTGCTCAGTTATTGGGATTTTCATGCACAACCATTTCTAGGGTTTACAAAGAATGGTGTGAAAAGGGAAAAACATCCAGTATGCGGCAGTCCTGTGGGCGAAAATGCCTTGTTGATGCTAGATGTCAGAGGAGAATGGGCCGACTGATTCAAGCTGATAGAAGAGCAACTTTGACTGAAATAACCACTCGTTACAACCGAGGTATGCAGCAAAGCATTTGTGAAGCCACAACACGCACAACCTTTAGGCGGATGGGCTACAACAGCAGAAGACCCCACCGGGTACCACTCATCTCCACTACAAATAAGAAAAAGCTACAATTTGCAAGAGCTCACCAAAATTGGACCGTTGAAGACTGGAAAAATGTTGCCTGGTCTGATGAGTCTCGATTTCTGTTGAGACATTCAGATGGTAGAGTCAGAATTTGGCGTAAACAGAATGAGAACATGGATCCATCATGCCTTGTTACCACTGTGCAGGCTGGTGGTGGTGGTGTAATGGTGTGGGGGATGTTTTCTTGGCACACTTTAGGCCCCTTAGTGCCAATTGGGCGTTTAAATGCCACGGCCTACCTGAGCATTGTTTCTGACCATGTCCATCCCTTTATGGCCACCATGTACCCCTCCTCTGATGGCTACTTCCAGCAGGATAATGCACCATGTCACAAAGCTCGAATCATTTCAAATTGGTTTCTTGAAAATGACAATGAGTTCACTGTACTAAAATGGCCCCACAGTCACCAGATCTCAACCCAATAGAGCATCTTTGGGATGTGGTGGAACGGGAGCTTCGTGCCCTGGATGTGCATCCCACAAATGTCCATCAACTGCAAGATGCTATCCTATCAATATGGGCCAACATTTCTAAAGAATGCTTTCAGCACCTTGTTGAATCAATGCCACGTAGAATTAAGGCAGTTCTGAAGGCGAAAGGGGGTCAAGCACAGTATTAGTATGGTGTTCCTAATAATCCTTTAGGTGAGTGTAAAAGATAATTAATGATTTGTTATTTTGACAAGTAAAAAAATGTATCTGATCTACAATGTTTTTCTACTTTACCTCATTAAAGAATGCAAATATAGGGATTAAAAGAATAAAAATAATGTTCATATAAATAAATACACTACAAAAATTACCACGGATGAGATGCTATGATTTAATGTGCTAAATAGCTATTTTTAGCTTCAAGCACACTTTTTCTCATTGATGCATGTTTCTTTATCATTATGACATGTCAATAACTTTACTGCACTGCAAAGATAAATTTACATACCGCAATATAAAAAAATATAGCAAAATCTTACGCTGAGCAGCACTACTGGTTTTAGTTTTCCATTTTTGAGTGCCATCCAATCAGGTGAGTTTAACAGTTATGTCAGCCAGTTTGAACTGCCGCTGAATGGTAACAAAGCAGCACAGAAGAGTGGATTCGCTGAAATTCAGTTGTTTGTGTGAGATGTGCATGCGCTACATTGCTTTATACAGGTTCCTCTTGAACAATATTTTATGTTCTTGTTTTGTGAATGCAGGTGTGAGAAGTTGGCCGATATGATCTGGCAAAACAGACAGCAGATTCGTCGAGTTGAACACCTGACACAGCAGCTGCCCATACCTGGACCCACAGAAGAACTTCTCACTGAACTCAACGCTACCGTCACAGATGTCATATCAGCACTCGTCACCAGGTGCGTAAGCAGTCGCTGCCGTCATTGGACAGACACTATTGTCTCTCTCAGAGAAGCGTGATTTTGAGCAGTGTCTTTTCTTCTGGTCTCTCTGCAGCACATTTATTATTGAGAAACAGCCTCCGCAAGTGCTGAAGACTCAGACAAAATTTTCAGCGACGGTTCGCTTGCTGGTCGGTGGAAAACTCAACGTCCATATGAATCCTCCTCAGGTTAAGGCTACAATCATCAGCGAACAGCAGGCCAAGGCATTACTCAAAAACGAGAACACCCGCAAGTAAGTTTTAGCACTTGTTGCTTTATCTCATTTGGGTTAGGGGGTCACATTGTCCAAAATATTTCAAACATTACTGAAGTGGCGGAGCCCCTATTTTATTACGTCCACTAGGGGTAAGATGTAATAAATAAATAAAAATACCTACATCAAGCCATCAGACCAAAAGGACCAGGGAAAACACTTAGAAGAAGATTATTTTTCTTTTTTTTTGTAAATAGCTGAAGGAAGTAAAAATATAATGGTGGAATTCATTGACGAGATAATCAATAAAGTGGTATTTTTCATCTGAGAGACCCAAGGCCCAAAATAACAAACAAAACCAATTTAACGAAATTAAACCGCAATGTAACTAACCTTTCATAAAGAAAAAAAAATACAATCAGCCTTATCTATACTCCTACTAAAAAAACACTGAATGACCAGGTTTCAAACAAAAGGGCTGGTCTCCTACATTACTACCACATTCTAAATAAGTCAAACGAGTCCAAGAAAAACTCAAAGTACTATAAAACTCTTTTGGTCTGGCTTCTGGAACAGTGAGTCCGGCCCAGAGTCGCAGCAGCTTAATTTTGTGCAGTGGAAGAGGTGTTTTAAAAGGACCGCCTGCTGAGCGTCCAATAATCGCTGACAGGCAGCACCATAATTGGCAAATCAGCAGCGATCTGATAACCCAAAGACAGGAAGCAAAAGAAGAAATAGAAGCAGTTAACAAAATACAAAAATACACATAACATAACACTGACAGATAATAATCATAACAGTTCAAATTGAATTTAATAGCTAATTTATCATCCAAAATAGAATTCTTTGGTAGATTTACATATAACAGCCATAAAAGGCTACCACAGCTATCACAAAACATGGAGGATAAAACTGATACAAGAGTGGACCTATCATAAAAAATAAAAAAAGGTTAAAAGTAGCCTACTTCATACGATACAAAATTTTTATTTTCAAGGGGAAAATGGTAAGACAACTGCAGATGCACATTTGGAAAACAACTTTTTTTTAATTTCCCATAAGAAATATTCCGTTGTCCATTTATATTGAATTGTACAACATTCTTAAGCCACCTTCCATTTCTTTGAAAAAGAGGGGTACTCGAAACAAATCCTGTAACCCTGCGTTTGTTTAACTAGCTTTGTTATACAGGCATCTGGATAAGTCACCTATATTTGAGTTTAGTTTGATCTCATGATTGATATTTGATTATTATGAACAGTATAGAACTGTCTGCTAAAGTACTCTCTGAGATGCTGCATCTATTAATTATTTTTTTATTATTTTTTTTTTTTGATAAACTCTGCACCACCATAATATTAAACCATTTGACTAGTTTGTTGGATGACCAGTCAAACAGTTCACCATCCTGGCAATCCCTAGACACCACAAAGCAACTGTAGTCGCGTATCGCATACTGAATCACAGATGTCTACAATATTATACAGTTTTATGGCCATCTCCACGAAGGCCTGTCGAGAAACACTGTTTTGTTCCTGCATGTGTACATGTCTTGTTTGTCTTTTCTTTATACTGAAGTGACAGCAGTGGAGAGATTCTGAACAACAACTGTGTGATGGAGTATCACCAAACCACTGGCACCCTGAGCGCACACTTCAGGACCATGGTAAACTGCGCTTAAATGCTTCGTTTAACATTCGTTTGCACACATCCTCACAAAATGCAGTTAACCCTATAAAGCCTACTGTATCATATTTGATACGCAAAAGCCCGTATACATTTTTTATTTATTAAAAAATAAAGTCCCCCTGCAGTCAATAATTTTATCCCTTAACTCATCTTTGATCACCAAAATGACATTTAAAAGTTTTTTGTTTTTTTTTAATGTTTAGTCATGCCTTAAAGTAGCTTGAATGTAACTACACCCTTGCCTCATTTAGTATACGCAGTTCTATGAATATGCAAATTAGCCCCCCGCCACTTACTCTCACCAGCTCAAAGATCCACTCGTTGATGTGATTGGTTACAAGGTAGTTTGTGACGTCAGAAACACCAGCGGTTTTTGAGACGGTCTTTGGTTCACTGCAGTTTTAAGGAGAAAATACTTAGCAATGGTGTTGTCTGAATTTGCACATGGTTTGTCTTAAAGCATATGAAAAACACCACTTATAAACAACGTTAAACACTTGATTATCACCACAGGGGGAATTTAAGTTATGCCTGTTAAGCTTACGTTCCACAGGGTCCAAACGGACCTGGGAATGCAACGGGTGTATACAGTTTTTTTATTTTTAGGTATTACAAGGGTTAACATGTTCTTAGTAAAATTTCATGAACAACTTAGGTTAACTTGATTATCCATACATCAATTTTTAGAAAAATCATGTTAATTTGCAAGTATCAAATATGATACACCAGACATTTGAAGAATGTTCATCTCAATCATCATTGTATTGGATTGCATTGTTTTGCAGAGCTTGCTTCCATTTCAAAATAATTCTGACTATCATTGCATTAATTAATTGTTTTTGACCTCCTGTTATTTGATTCAGTAGATGTTTTGATGAATCAAACCTATTGTTTTTAAAAAAGGACTCTTTTTCCTCTTGTTTGCAGTCTCTAAAGCGTATTAAGCGTTCAGATCGCCGTGGTGCGGAGTCAGTGACTGAAGAGAAGTTTACGGTTCTGTTTGAGTCTCAGTTCAGTGTGGGAGGAAATGAACTTGTGTTTCACGTGAAGGTGAAACATTGAATTAAAACAGAAATCTTGTCATAGTCATTCCTATTTGTTGTCTTATTCAACATTGTATCATTAATACATTTGTTCCTTTTTGTTTCTCTCTTGTGCAGACATTATCCCTGCCTGTTGTGGTCATCGTTCATGGGAGTCAAGACAATAACGCTACAGCGACAGTATTGTGGGATAATGCTTTCTCTGAGCCGGTTAGGACACATCATTTATATATTGTTTGCATCTTTGAATGAAATGTACTGTTCTCAGTTAAAACATCATCAATTGTATCTTTTAGTGATGCACCAAAAAAACTGAATGTACTGAAATGTAAACATTTATATGGTGGCTGTAATAACTTGTTTTCATAACAGATTTATTCAAACATCCATTAAATAATGAAGACAATGTTTTAAGTAAAAATACAGTGAATATGTAATATAGTGCATATATTTTGCAAGATGTTCTTCTCTAGGGTTATTTGTCTAGTTAACTAACAAGCTTTGACATTTATTGTTTGAATTCCATTATAAAATTGACAGATTTGTTTCATATCAGAATTATCAAAGCTTATTGCAATTATTGGATGGTAGGCGCTACAAATAATGGTTAGTGAAGTTTTGTTCACGCACCAACTAAAACCAGCATAGATTAAAAGATCTCAGTTCATAAAAATGAAGGTACAACCCAGCCCTGGCATCCACACTGTTGTTTGTCTGGGAAATCTTTAATACTGTTGCTTGTCGGGGGAATGTCTTTAAATCCTTTTACATGACCAAAATGCAATAAAGTGAAACATTTGTGCTTTGCCACGTGCTTCAGTGTTCACGACAGAATGCACCTGTGCTCATTAGGTTCTTCATTATGTCTCCTTAGGGTCGAGTGCCGTTCGTAGTGCCTGATAAGGTGCTGTGGCCGCAGTTGTGCGAGGCTCTGAACATGAAATATAAATCAGAGGTTCAGAGCGAAAGAGGCCTGTCAGAAGACAATCTGGTGTTCCTCGCTCAGAAAGCCTTCAACACCTCCAGCAATAACCATGAGGACTACTGCAACAACAACATCACCTGGTCTCTGTTCAATAGGGTAACCATCACTAATACACAAACCAGTGTCTGTACATGCTTATCACCTGAAAATGTTGTTCTTTAAATTGATTCTTTTCAATGGTTGGCAAATCGAGACTGAATCATCTGATGCAGCCTTTTGGTCATGTGGGACTCTAAATGAGAAGAGAATAATAATAATGTTGCAACACACATATGAAGCAGAGTTTAGTTTTAATAAATAGCATTTTAGAGGCATGCAGTAGTGTTTCCCATAGGATTTTGTGAGGCTATGGGGATGGACTTCGGTCCCTCTGGTGGGGTATAAGGGGCTTGCCTTGTCTCAGCTTACATTACATTCGTACTGGTATTTTAGGAAGTCAAACAATTATAATATTATATTAGTAAAAATATTATTATTATTATTATTATCCCTAAGACAGTAATGTGTTAGTATTGTAATACAACTGCACTGTAAAATACATTTTATTTTATTATATTGTATATATAATGTTAAGTATTGTTTTACTGTGTTTTTTTACTTGCAAGAATTATACCCTAGAAAAAGTATCTGTGAAAATGTTTACCAATGCGAAATATTTTTTAAAAAAAAGTTAGAAATTGTGAAAGTAAACTATAACTTGTGCTGTTTGGTTTTCCAAATGCACATTAAACTCACAGCACATGCAGAGATGGAGTTTAGTATGAAAAGCTGCATTCAGTGTGAATCTGAGAGACAGAAAACACTGGATCACCAGCTGATCGTGCGAGCAAATTGCACGCTTCGCTTTGAAACACGCAGCGCAACAGACTATGTAGTTATTTCATTAAATCGCAGTCTTTATGTGATTTGATAAGGACACTAAGCCATATCGTGCTTTAGATTTTATTCCAGTTGACCAATGCTTTGCCAAAGCAATGGTGCAAAACTCAACGTTAGAGACCTTTTATGTAGTTGTGAGTAATTGTAAAAATATTTTTGGTTTATTATGAAACTGGTGGGAGAGATTCAACTGTGGTGGGACAGAATAAAATTTGGTCTTCCCAAAGCTAGTGTTCAGCAATCATTTCCATTATGCTTTGTCTCACTTTAGAGCATTTACTTTAGTTTTTTTTTTTTTCACAGAAATTGAAATGAATGCTATGCAATATCCAGACTTGGCTGTTTTTGTGTTGACAGGAGAGCTTGCCAGGCAGGAACTTCACATTCTGGCAGTGGTTTGATGGAGTCATTGAGCTAATGAAAAGACACCTGAAGTCTCACTGGAATGATGGGTAAAGACTGATTCAATACACTTCAGTCAGTAATAAGTACGTACATATGGTAAAATGTTGAATGTTCATCTGCAGAGCGATTCTGGGTTTTCTTAACAAGCAGCAAGCTCAGGACATGTTGATGTCCAAACCAAACGGCACGTTCCTCCTGCGCTTCAGCGACTCTGAAATCGGAGGCATCACCATTGCATGGGTCGCAGAAAACCCGAACAAAGCAGGTAAGAAACACAGTGGCCCTCATTTATCATTCTTGCGTAGAAACGGGCGTATATGTTGCCGTAAGATTATGCTTACACTCCTCTCACCGCCTGATGTATGAAGCTGTGTGTACCTTTGAAATCTAGGTGTACGCAATACCTGCCCTTGATAAATGCAGCGGCTGAAAACAATCGTCATTAGAATAACGCCTCTAAATATTCAAGTCTCCGCTTCCCCCACGCCCTCATTTTACGCCATGGACACACGGAAGACGGCAAAGAAGAGAAACTTCTCCGACTTGGAGATCAAATGACCTATCACAATGCATTATTTTACAGCACGTGTTTTGAAACAATTAGCATTTAATATTGTATCACTTACAATAGTGATGATGATGATGGTGATGTGGAGTACCATTCATTCACATTAATAATTGCATGTCCATTTGTAATATTCTTATTCTTATTATTATTCGTGTTCGCATTTATGAGGAAAAAACAATGATACGGACGTGAGCGCTCTGAAAGCGGCACTAAAATATATTTTAAAACTTTCACAGAGACATCAAACATAAAGCACAAAACCTTTCTTTAAACTGAATTTCGTTTTGTATTAATTGTATCTTAATTTTAATCAATGTTTCATCAACCAATTACCTGGATTTAACAAACAAGAAGTAAATAGCAGATGATAGATATAATCATGAAACTGAGGACGCGTGAACTGAGTTTATCTCATAAATGAACCGAAACTCAGCGTATAAGGTACCCTACTTGCCTCAGACATGTCTACTTTTAAACAGAACAATTCAAAACGAAAGAAAACAGACTGCAGACTGCTCTTTGCTTATGTAATCTGAAATGTGCATTTCTCTCTGGCGCGTTCACTACTGCGAAGATCACGATCAGCATCGTCAACTTCATCTTTGCAGCCGACACAAAGAAAACACTTCTTTATTAATAAACAATTAAAATATCTCCTTGCTATATTTTACATATTCTTAATCATTACTTTTTCCGGTTCTTTGTGACACATTTTTACACTGAAGTTTATAATTAGCCTATTATGTTGTTGTTGTTGTTGTTGTTGTTGTTTTTTTGTCATATGTTTTAGTTTGTCAGTGCGTTTTGTGGTGTTAGGAATTGTTTTTCTGCGCATTTCCACACTAACTCAAACGTGCGTACACCACCTCCTGAGCTGGCGTGGGATTTGAGCGTGCCGTACGCCAACGTCCATATTGATAAATCTCAAAGTCACCGTGGTTTTGGGTGTACGCTCGAAATTTGGTGTACGCACTTTTGATAAATGAGGGCCAGTAAATGGTTAGTAAAGACAATATTCACCAGAACCCTGTTGCATGCGGCCAAACGTGGGTCATTATACCACCAAAAATGAACTGGTTTGGAACTGGTGCTGGTTCAAAGTTGGTTTAAAGTTAGTTCAACTTGCGAACCTTCTCAGAACCTGTTTGTTTTTCCACTGACTAGAGAGCTCAGCGAACCACATCGTTACGTCACTGTGTACGTTGCCATACGTCTTAGCTAGAAACGCTTGCGCCAACTTCAAGCATAACAATTACAATGGCGGCTACATCGTCTTTCTGCAAATGTTTCTCCTGGCTTTGCGATCCTATATTGGGGTCAGAAGAAGTTTAAAACACATTTGTGTTCTAAACCCTGCCCCCAGCCCCCAACGTAAGCATGACGTAGTAAAAGACGGTTCTAGTCCGGCAAAGATTTGGTGCCGCTTTGGAACCAATTTTCCTGGCCGAGAACCGGTTCTTTGGCTGTCGAAACACAAAGAACTGGTTCGCGAGTAGGCACTGGCTCCGAACCGGCTCTCAAAATGCTTTGGTGGAAAAGGGGTAATAGCTGAACAGAAATGCGTGACTTTACCCAGAATCCATCATACTGAGTATGTGTTTCGTTCTGCAGGAGAACGGATGGTGTGGAACCTGATGCCCTTTACAACTAAAGATTTCTCAATCCGCTCTCTGGCCGATCGGATCAGTGATCTGAATCATCTGCTCTTCCTCTATCCCAACCAGCCCAAAGAGGAAGTCTTCTCCCGTTACTGCACACCTCCAAACTGTATGCATGCCACCTTTTGCAAATGTATCATAAATGTTATGATAGATATTTAGCATAGTTACAATTACTTGGCAGAAACAATTACTTGTGTGTAGATCCGACTTCTGCAATAATGGTAGTATGACGACTAAATTCGGTACCTACTGATAAGCAGCTGCTTTCAAAAAACTTCCATGCTTATTTGCATGTACATTCTATTAAGAGTGAAAAGTTTCCATTTACAAGTTTTTTCAGTGTTGAGCTTTAGTGCCAATCACAGACATGTTTGTTGAGTGTGTGTGAATCTGAGTTGCTGTGGAAGTCAGAATCCACTCAAAATGGCAGTGCAAGTTCTGCACACTCACAAATCATTTTATTATAACCAACAAATTATGAACATTATGTAAACATTTAAATAAAATGTATTGTGCAATGTAGGCAACGTCACAGATAAGGGGAGTGAGGGGAACCAAGTCAGTGAGTTTGTGCTGAACTGAAATGACAGTTTTAACGATAATAAAGGGTGCGATCCTTGCGTGTATAATTTACATTATAATTCATAAATATAAATCATTAATATTTTTCAAATAGATCAGACATATACAGTACATAAACTAGAACTTACATCTACACAAAAGGATGCAAATGCACAAGTGAACTTGAACCATGCTAGTCAGAATCTGTGATTACCATTGTGGATGTGCGTAACACGCTAAACTACAGGCAAATAAGCACAAAGAATTTACTACATTCTATTACGCTATTCGTGCAGTGAAAAAAATATATTTTGACTGCTCTAATCCAAAGTGCTTAATTAGGGAGATATACAAAATGTGCAGTGTTGGGGAGGGGGACCAGTATCAGAATAATGCTCTGTCTAGATAGAAAATGCTCACTGAATGTAAGGGTTTCCAGTAGCAAGTCTTTAATGAACATGGTCTTGCTTTTCCAGCAAAAGCAGTGGGGGATGGATATGTCAAACCAGAGATCAAGCAGGTGGTGAAGGTTGAGTGAGTATTTTTTTCTTTGCTCAATTTTTTTTTTTTTACAAAAGGCAAAAACAATCCTAATCAAATTCACATGATTATCACAATCATTTTCTAGATAGTAGAGAAATTTTCCCACTTCATATGCCAATATATACAAATTGATATATTATGAAATACTGTATCTGCTGCCTTTGCAACAAGGAAACTATGTCAGGGTTTATGTATTCCTGACCAAAGCATTTTCACCTCAGAAGCTAGTGCTCTAATGCTGGCATTGAGTGCACCACAACTTATACAATTTGACTCAAAAACATCACTGTAAACACTGGGATCTGTTAAAACAGATGACCCAACAATTGTGAACACATTGATCAAATTTTCATCTCTTGAATGTGAAATTTGCACATTATGTGGGATCTTTGGAAATGAGGAAGCAGATAATGCTGTCAAACAAGTATTATCTACAGAACCGAGAAAATGCTCTATATTTGTGTTGCACCAAAATTACTTTTTTACTGAACTGAAACTGAAAGTCACAGTACAGGTAATCATCAGTTTAAGGCAAAAAAAAAAAAAAAACGCTCTGTAACATTTGCATGGGCAGAACAAGACAAGCATGCTCAGTGCTTAAATAGTCCACATGTGATTAGAATTCAGGTGAAGGAGTCCTGTTAAGGGGAAGCGACCCATTCTGAGTGTGTAAAAGTTTAATGAATATGTAGTCCATGTTTAGGTACTTCCACACTGACAACCAGCTTTTCTTATGGTCCTAATGTTATGCTTCTAAATAGTCATATACTGCACACCCCAAAATATTAAAAAATGCCAACTTTGCATGTATTTGTGTAAACACATTTGGTTATGTCTTAAGTGAACATAAACAGTTAAGATAAAATCGAATGTGCATATTGGATAAAATATATAGGATTTGTCCTTTTTAGGTCTGACAGCAGTCTATTATAGAATCAACATAAGTTTATTTCATACAGTGACGACTCTGCAGTGTTTTATTATTATATTTGATTACTGTATTCAATTTCTGTTGTATTTCTTCTGTTAGAGATTACCTAATGCACTATCAAAAATTAAAGGGCTGTTTTATTAGCCTGGCAAGCCAGACCTACATCAAGATGTTAGTTCTGGAAACTCACCATTGGCATACCTCAATCCGAGGGGCGGGATAAACGGTTGTCTTTCTAAATCCCTCTGCACGCAATAGGATAGCGCTACAACCAACCAGAGCAACGACCGGTTTTGGATGAGTGAGTCCCATGCGTTTTCCCACCAGGGTATCCGGTCGTCAAAACTCCGAACACATCTTTCTTTCATTCTAAAGAATGACTTAAGTGACATTCTCTTAACTCCAAGTCCTCCAGGGTCGCGGCCAAAGCCGATTTGAAAGACCGCTGTTCGCCAACAGCAGCCGTTATCTTCTTTGTTTTCAAGTAGCAGGGAATTCATGCGGAATCGTCACAACTCTGCCGTCATTATGTTAAGCCCACCCACTAACTCTATACACGATGTGATTGGCCTGACTAGAGTTTGGTTTTTCCAGCTCGAAAGCCAACGGAGAGTTGCTAGACTACACTGGATGCAAAATACATTTTGCTGCCGCTAGGGTGCATCTAGATTTCTAGGCTACTGTTTTATAACAAAAATTGCAAACAATAAGAAATATATCAGAACAAAGATGCAAATGTAATAGTTTATTACATTTGCATCTTTGTTCTGTTATATTTCTTATTGTCATGATTTGTGCCATAGTCGAGCAGCCCTTTTATGGACCCATTTTTTATATATATATAAGTCATATCTATTAATCATTAATTACTAATGGAAATAGATCATGTATAACTTACTAAATGGCGAATACATAGAAATGCTGTATGAAGCATTCAAATGTTAATTACAGATCTAGGAAAGACTGCTTGTAATTATCTTTTCCCTGGTTTCTTTCTTCACCCAATCCTGAACCATCTTCCGGGAATTCCTTCATGGAGCATGCAGCATCGCCCACCGTCAATCAACACCATAACTTCACAATCTATCCATCAATGTAAGTTCTAAGAAACCTTTTAAAAATATTTATTTCCCCCATGCTATTAGTGTCATTCTCTCCAATAACACGATTGCATGATTGTATGCAGTACCGCGGGAAGTAGGGGTGCTGAGGGTGCTGCAGTGGTGCTCCCCTGCCGTGGAGCCCAAGAACAAATTAGGTGGGGGTGTTAAAGATAAATAAATAAAATTGTTTTAACAAAAAAAGAGAAAAAATCATTTTATTAATTCATCTATTCATTAGAATTCATTGCAAACATTCATGACTTGACTAAAAAGTCAACCTGTAACATAATTCTTTAGCCAACATTAACAGTTAACAAGATTTTCTAGTCATTGCAAAGAGAGAGCAGAAAAAGAGCGAGAGTCTGTTTGTCCCTCAGCAGCAACTAATCTCGCATTCTAGTTATTTATCAACATTTTACTTAATCGTCTAGGCTGTACACTAGAGATCTGCCGATTAATAACAAACTCTGTCATCATTTACTCACCCTCAAGTTGTTCCAAACCTGTATTAGTTTCTTTCTTCTGTTGAACACAAAAGAATATATTTTGAAGCATGCCGGTAACCAGTTGATGGGACGCCCTTGGGACATTGTTTTCTTCATACAATGTAAGTCAATGAGTCCCATCAACTGTTTGGTTACCCATATTCTTCAAAATATCTTCTGTGTTCATCAGAAGAAAGAAATTCATACAGATTTGGAACAACTTGAGGGTGAGTAAAGGACAGAATTTAAATTTTTGGGTGAACTATCCCTTTAACCGAAGAGAACTTTTATGAACAAAAGTTCTCTTGCGCTTTTGCCGCCTCCATTGTCCTGTCAGTCATCGCGCATCACTCTAGTCCTGTAGCTCTGCGCAGTTTCTCTTGGTCTATGGACCCCCACCCCCTCTTGTTTTCACAGCCACCCCTGCTCAAAATACGTTCTTGCTGCTATGATTGTCTGATTGTATGATTGCTGTGTGTGTCTCAAGGAATGAATCCATGTTAGACACTGAAGGTGAATTCGATCTGGATGAGACCATGGACATGGCCCGGCAGGTGGAGGAGTTCCTTCGACAGCCCATGGAAACCCAATGGAGTGGACAACAGTCATGACCTTTAACCCTGTGATCTCTCATCCCAACTACACAAACACTTTATGGTTGCATTCCATAATTTTATCTTAACAAATGTAAAAATTCATTTTTGTCAAAACTGATTATTGGATGTCTATCTGCCTTTGCATTTTTATTATACTTTGTATAATTTCCCAGCAAAAAACATGTCATATATACATACAGTGATACACATTGTGGACTTCACAATGTAGACTTTTATTTGGTGGATATGAGTGGCTGCATTACAAGCCCAATGTGGGTTTTCCACTTTCATTACCCTTAACTTTTATGTTATAGTCGTCTTCTAAAACCCTACTTGATCAAATCTCCAGTCAGACGGTTGGCACATTGAAGACATTTAGCTGTCAGTGTTCAGTCTTCTCAATCTGTCCACCTCCAATTAGAATGCTATAAAGCTGTGTCATTTCTATGGTGGGCCAGTGTGCACAAAATAAAATGTAAACAGAAAACAGAAGTTTACAACACAGCGGTATCAAGCCACAATAGAAGGGAATCAAGTGACAACACAATGGAAGTGCTCCTGCACACTAGTGTGCTTAACTAACTACTTGCAGTATGTAATATTGACAGCTAGAGTTTGAAATGGGTACTGCAGTACAAATATTTTAGAGTTGTTTGCCCCGCCCCTCCTTCTCAGACTAAATGCTCACGCGGACAGATTGCCAGATTGCGTGCCAGGACACGCAAACATGGAAGGCAACGAGCCTGACGATGTAAGTTGATGAATTGATTTATCCACGTTTTAATATGCCTCTGCTCATAGAGATTTTTCGATGGATGCCGAGAGTTTTTAGGTCGCGTAGAATCTGAGATTTTTGACCCAGTTCGTTTGCTGGCTTCTATGGCTGCAATATGCTGTGTTTTCTGCCAACTGACTACCCAGGGTGTCGAAATACTACTGGATAAATTGGCAGTGGGCGGGATCACACAGATCAAAACAAAAACAGACATTCCGATACGGAACCATAGACAGTATAAGAAGTGGACCGAGCCATCTCATTGGAATTCAGTTGAAGCCCATTTTTAGCGATTTTTGAGCACTTCCGTTCCTGACGCGCTGACTCAAACCGACTCAAACTAAGCTTGATGACGTGAGGAACCTGTCTGACAGACGTAAATCTTCTAGTAGCTGTGCGTGAAAATTGTCAACGTTAATCTTGCAGAGACGGGGGAACTTGAGCAAAGAGTTCTCATACCGAATTATTTCCAATTCCCCAAAAACATTGTTGAAATATTTTGTCCCGTTGCGTTTATGGACTCATTATCTATGGGCTTCTCCCTTGACGGGACGTCCCCCTGATTGCCTGTGAGCTTCTCCTCCTGTCTGTACGGTAATTTCTGTACAGCGCAACAGAGAGTCGAGGGGTTATGACGCAATCGTTAGTCTTTAAATGCCTCAGATGTAAAGTTATTCGCTGTCAAAGTGACGCCAAAATGAATGGGAGTCAATGGAAATGCTAACGCAAGTGAAGTTCTGCTACAAGATGGCGGCACCCAGCCGGCTTCAACTTCATGGTCGATGGATTACCCCCTTGTACGGAACGCACACTTCAAAGTAGAATAACTGGCTGTAGCATTGTTTTTCAGAGAAACAAGAATGTGAAATTAGCATGTTTACGGACTGTTAAGAGTTAAAATGGCTTAAGTCAGAATTTCTCCACCTGTAAACGGTGTGTTAAATCCAACAAAGCAGGGACTAATTATCTTTTTATCTTATTTTCTAAGTTTTTATTGCACCAATTTTTTTTTATGGACACAAACTGACTGGCTCATTTAAATGTAATTAATTCATGCAAAGTTAAAAACAGCCTCTCATACAACATACAATTTCTAACAGTCTAACAAAAAGCAACTTTTGAACCGTTTTTGCTGTACCAATCTTTTTTTAATGAACCCTTGAACTTTCCTTATGGGTGAATACACAGAGACACATATTGCACAATCAGCCAATTTCACAGCACCGTTTCTCAGCCACCATAGAGGCTGTACTAAAGTTAACATATAGGCTTTATACTAGAGTTAATGGACTAACAAAACCAAAGTTTTTACTGTACCAATATTTTTTATAGACGCTTGAACTGTTAACCCAAATGTTTAACCCAGCCCTTTATGGGGGCCGAGAAACTTTTGTAGTTTGTTTCCATTGTGTTGTGGCTTGACCCCTTCATAGTTTACCAAAAAGGTAGTCCTGGCTCTCTTGGTTAATATTAAAGTGCTGTTGTTTCTCCCCAACTTTAGTTACAGCATTTCCTAGCTTTGAAAATTTATGAAATTTGACTCAGAATATCCATGTTTTGTAAAGTTTGGATTTTGTGCTTGTGTGTTATTCTTTATGTGCCTGAGCCACACCCAACAACTCAGACAAACAGCCTAGAATGACAAAATAAGTTTAAAAAAGAAAAGAAAAATCCAAGTGGTGAAAAACAAAAAACTTTTAGAAATGTATATGCATATTTGGTTTGGGGGAACTGAAGGAATTTGGTTAATCCTCTTCATCTTGCCTGTGCAGTTCCAGAGATATAAAGAAGCTAAAATGTAAATTAGCTTGATATAGGCCTAGTGTTACTATGTGGCTGATTCTCACCAGCCACACACCATATGTATCAGCTAAACGGTATCATGATCAACCTTTCTCACTCTTAAGTTATTAGCTACTGATATTTGATTGGCAATTTTCATGATTTGTCTCATAGATTGGTAATATTATCTTAACATTAACACTTCCTCTGTCAAACAGTTGCTGAGATATGATGATTTTTAATTGTAATAACATCTATGGGTAGAGTTTAGCACAGGTTGGCTTGAATTTTCAGATTGTCCTGTTTATCTGCACCAAGTTTAGTTAAATTTAGACTTACATCTTCAGAACAAATTGAGGAATCAACTCTTTTGATAACTTTTTGATTTTTTTTTTTTGAGCTTTTGTAAAGTTCAAATTATCATCTTGACGAAGTCAACCATTATTAGGCGAGTCCCCAAAAAGTACTGCGACACTATGGCTTTGTGGTACTTTCTATCACTCCGCAACCAGCCCCACATAACAATATTTGCTCAACCAATGGTGTGAGTTTGGGCTTGGGACTATCTGATTGTCTGACCAATGGAAGATGGGGTGAATACTAGAGAAACGTATTGTGGAAAAGGAGTTTGGTGATACTAGTGGTGCAGTAATTCTCCTTTTATGGGACTGTAAAAGATTGCACTGCAAGAGAAAGATGATCGCAGTGTTTAGATTCAGCATATTTAACTCGTAACCTTGAGTTTGACTAGAACAGTTTGCTTGGTTGGACACGTACGCGTTTTAACTTGAAATGTGACCGTCATTTAAAATCTTTTATTATCAGTGTCTACTCTATCCAGCATCTTTTGGCAATTTCTTAAAAACTGACTCCACCCTACTTAAGTTTCTTCATTTTATCTGAGCCATTGTCATTTCCTCTTCCTGTGCCTTAAACAGCAGAGGTTTGTCCAGTAGTTATACCAAAGTCTAGTGTTAGCTTTCAGATTTTCTGCCACTTTCAAATTTAGATTTCAGAAATATTGATCTAAAAATTGACTTGACAGTGCAAAACATCTTAATCCCATTTACTTGATAGGCAAAGTTGCATAAAATATGAAGTTTATTTTCCTTGGCCCATTGGCAAATGTTCCTCTATAGTGAAATGGGATTACCATGGTAATAGAAAATGTTGTCTTTAAAGGGCCAGTCTGTTTAAAAACCGTCACAAAAAACAGTAATGAAAAATTAATTTCAGTCAAGATAGATCTCAGGAAAGTAAACATCAAAGATATGTCTTTATAGTTCCTATGCAGACACAGAGTTTTATATAAAAATAAACAAATATATATATTGAGAAATAGATATAATTGTTATCTAAAAATATGTTGTGATGCAAATAAATTGTGTTTGAATTGTCTTTAGAGCAACTGTAACTTGTTTTTAATGTAAACCTAATTGCTTGGCTTTTTTGTCTTTTTTTCCTTTAAAATCTGCTCTTTCGAACATTATTTGTATTTTTATTGTGTTGGAAGTAACATCACATTATGTTCTGTATGTAAGAGGATGATGTCCAGTCAGCCATTCATCACAACATAACCTCCCGCACCCCATCACTAAGTGCAGGGGTTGTCCTGGAATTGTATTGTATTGTATTTTTTTTTATGATGATTGGCTGGCTATACTCTAACCCTCTTATTATATGGCTACCTGACTAATAAAAATATAAGTGAATGGATTTGAGTTGAAGTTATTTTATCTTCAAGAGAGTGGCAAAACCACCACAATCAGACAGGATTATGGATTTACTTAGCAGTACATATCTTAAATGTTGATTTCATTTAAGAAGCCATTTCACTTGGATACACATCTCAATAGGGAAACAAATACACACATTTAATGAAACAATTCACCATTTCCTTACAACTAACTATATGTTATCTTATTATAACACCTTGTAGCAACAAACCTCAAACTCATCAAAATCAAATAGGCCTATTTTAGACAAATACACTGCCCATTGAACACTAGTAAGATCAATTCTTCTTTTTAGGATTTAAGACTAATTTTGCAGGGTTAAGGTCTATTGTTACAGTATACGATATGAAACTGAAGTGCAGTTACCTTAAAATACAATAAGCTTTAAGAATTTTATTTTCATTACACTACTGTCTGTAAAGTGTTCTTACAGTATTGAAAAGAACTAGAAAAGTTCAAATACCAAAGAATTGAATATGAACACCGTATACAACACAACACAGTATACTGTCAAGTACAGTAGCAACAGTAAAATAAATTCAGCTCTGCGCACCTTCTGACAAGTTTCATTACAGTATACAGTAGCCTACTATAGAGTTTCTTGGTCTTCTGACAAAAAAAGACTATCTAACGTTACCTCCTTTAGACAGTGATTTCTCAGTTCTGCAAAGTAATCCTGTAGGCTATGGATTTTTTTGGGCTACAAATAAATTTTACAATTATGAGTTTGAGGCTATAGTATAGTATAGCTGAGTATAGTGAAATTGCCCTCATCTAAAGTAGCCTAGTCAAGTCAAGTCACATTTATTTATATATAATTTTTTACAATACAGATTTTTTCAACGCAGCTTTACAGTGATAACAGGAAATGTTGATGTTTAATGAAAGGTGATGTTTAATTTTTGTCATAAAAAAGTTATTAATTTAGTTCATTTATATAGCCGCTCTGGCGAAAACTGTTATGTAATCATATAGCTCAGTTCAGTTCTCATATAATGGCCTCAATGCAGGCAGATCAATATCATTGTTGAATATTAATTATCCCCAACTAAGGACGCCAAAAGCCAATGGCGACAAAGGCGAAAAAGGTGACAGTGGCAAATAACCAAAACTCCCATCAGGTGACAGAATGGAGAAGAAAACCTTGGGAGAACCCAGGCTCAGTCAGGGGGCCAGTTCTCCATGGCCAACGAACGAACAGTGTATGATTATGATTCAGGCAGCATTACAGGTCAGAAGTCAGATTGAATTGGAACATTCAGAATATATTCCAGTTTCATCTGGTTGAAGATCAGAGTCAGACACGCGTTTGGGGACGAGTTTGTTGAGGATCAGTGTGTCGAAAGAGTCTCGTTGACACAATCTCTGCTGACACTTCAGGGATGCGTTGTGGTCGTGTTGTGCACAGGTCCTCCATCTGATCTGGATACGGCCCAGATCCGGCTAACTACATCATGTGTTGTGGTCGTCTCTAGGCGCAGATCTGATCTGGATACGGCCTGAATCTGGCTGATTACAGTAAACCTCGGAATAAACAGAAAGACTAGCATTAGCGCATGCCATTCTTCTTATGATGTAACGAGTACATCGGGTGTTATAGGAAGTGTTAAAGGTTCCGGCTGACCTAATTTATGCAGCCTAATAATCATTTAACTGATTTGAATAATAGGTGTATAATTTTCTATGTGTATGCCAGGTTAAAGAGATGTGTTTTTACTCTAGATTTAAACTGACAAACTGTCTGCTTCCCGGACAATGTTAGGAAGACTGTTCCAAAGTAGTTTTGGTGCTACTGTGCTACATAGGAAAAGGATCTACCGCCAACAGTAGATTTTGATATTATCGCTCAAGTACTGGGGACTACCCTTACTGTGTACTGTAATTATGTGCTTTTTATAGCCTACCATCCCACTTGCACTGTGCAAGTGGTATGGTAGGCTATAAAAATAACCCAGTCGATGATTTTCCAGCTCTGTGACAGTGTTAGGATGCATTTTCTAAAGCACAATCACCTTGTGTCTTTGTTTTGATAACCGAATGAATGGTTTGGGAAACTACAACTGAATCAGGAAAAACTGTAGGCTAATACGTTAAGATAATTTTAACGCTACTTGTATTTATCACCGAGGTAGACATTGCTGGGCCGGTGTTGTACCGAATTCCGACTCCCGGACAAATCGCACTCCCCTTCGCGTGCATGCGCCTCCCACTTAAATACGCGCTGTAGCGAGTTTAAATGCACTTCCTTTGCCATATGCGTTTATCGATTAATTTTTCACACAGCAAGCACACAGATCCTGTATGAAAGACACTTAAAGGGTTAGTTCACCCAAAAATTAAAATTCTGTCAGTATTTACTCACCCTCATGTTGTTCCAAATCTCTGTGTGTTTATTTGTTCTGCTGAACACAAAGAAAGATATTTGGAAGAATGTTTTAATCACACAGATCTCATTCCCCATTGACTACCATAGTAGGAAAAAATACATACTATGGTAGTCAATGGGGAATGAGATCTGTTTGATTAAAACATTCTTCCAAATATCTTCCTTTGTGTTCAGCAGAAAAAAAAAACACATAGAGGTTTGGAACAACATGAGGGAGAGTGAATACTGACAGAATTTTCATTTTTGGGGTTTGAAAAACCCCTTTTTAAATTTACCTAAAAAGAAAGTGAACTAGGGGGGGGAAATTTAAAAGATGAAAAAACAAAAAAAAAACAAAAGGGCGATCGATTCAAATTTTTAAACTTTTGACCGGGTTTTAAGAAAAAAAATCCACCAGCTGTCAAAACAAAACCTTTTAAATTTTAAATTTTAAATTTTAAAATTAACTTTTGTGTTTTTTAAACACCCCCTTTTTTTTTAAAATTAATAGTTATTTTCAGGCAATTTTGGGCCCTACAATGCATTTTTTCAAACATTCTTTTTTATTTTACTTTTTTGCATTGCTTATGGATCTACAATTTAAAAAAGCTGGAGCAAAATTTCTTTGGCCCGTAGGGGGCCCCAAAAAAAAAATGCTTTCCTTTTTACAAAAAAAATAAAGTTTTTAGTACAGCAAGGGTTTTTTAAAACAAAGCCGTTTTTAAATGTTAAAAAAGGGTTTGCCCTCAAAATAATTACACTGTAACTTCATTTAAAATTTAATTAGAGGTGTATAAGGTCACATACTCACCACACTACTGCCTTTTTCCACATCTTGGTTTGGAGATTGTGTTGGGGCACAAAAAAAACATTGGATTGTCACTTTAGTAAGAAAGGGTTTTCCAGGGGGAGTGG